>OZ007595.1:106271687-106871687 GCA_963931845.1 Maratus michaelseni
ACGGCTGAAAACTTCCTCTAAATTTTGCAAATGCTCCTCTATCTTTACCAGTTACTAGCAAATCATCTAAGTATATAGAAGCTCCTTTTGTGCCTTGTAAAATCTTCTCTATTTCTCTTTGGTAAATCGCAGGAGCAGAGGCAATGCCAAAAGCAAGTCGAGTGTAACGTAGAAAGCCCCTGTGAGTATTTATCACCACCAGGGGTCTCGACTCTTCATCCAGTTCTAGTTGGCAATACGCATCCCGAAGATCTAACTTTGTGAATGCCGTACCACCTGACATTTCAGCAAACAAGTCCTCAATCTTTGGAAGGGGATATTGTTCCAGCTCTGTTGCCTTATTCACCGTCAACTTGAAATCACCACAGCACAGATTCTTATTCTTCCATCTTGTTTTAGCACCGGAACAATTGGAGTTGCCCAATCTGAGGTTTTTACAGGTTCTAAAATACCAACTGCAATGAGGCGATCAATTTCTCTGTCAATTTTCTCTTTGTAGGCATACGGGACAGGACGGGCTTTGAAGAATTGCGGCATTCTTACAGGTAAGGTGAACTTTAACTCCTTTAACCAACCCCAATTCTGTTGAGAAAACTTCACTAAATTTTTTTAGAAGACCATCTAATGTGGGTTGACTGGCACTTACATTATGCAAACTGTGATTCATATTTGAGTCAAATGCATTCATGAGGTCTAGTGGAACAATCCAGTTCCGACCAGCTAAATTTGTGTTTCCTTCAGAAACCACCAGTAAAGGCAAATGTTCTGTTCTTGATTGGAACACCACATCTACATTTGTCACTCCCAGAATGCCAATGGGATGGCTAGTAAAGGACTGGAGTTTAATTCCTGTTTGTTCTAAAGGAGGGCAAAATCTTCTAATTTTTTCAAACAATTTTATAGGCATTAATGAAAATGGAGCACCAGAATCAATTTCAAAAGATATGGGTTGTCCCTGCACTCTACATTTGATTTTAAGTGGAGGGTAATTTTCCTTAACATCAGATAAGTGATACATAGTATACTGATTATGCTCCAACTTTTCTTTTGATTCTGATAAAAGATTTACTTTTGGTTTGTAACTAACTTTATTTTTAGACAAACATACCTTTGCTAGGTGCCCAAGTTTCTTGCAGGTATGGCATATTGTGTTTTTATGCCTGCATTCTGATGCCTTATGTTTTGGGTCTCCACAACGAAAACAATGCTTTCCTGTATCTGCAGTGCATGCCGATTTAGCGTTTTCGTATTTCCGCGGCCTTTGCGCCGTAATTTTCAGTTTCTGAACTTCAGAAATCGGAGATACCTTCAAATCAACTGTATCCCTTGCTGCTGCTTCCATCGAAACGGCGATTTCCGACACACGCACAAGGGTTAAGTTCAATTCTGACAGCAATTTTCGTTGTATTCCTTCGTCCTGTATACCATACACTATTCTGTCTTGTAGCATCATATCCAGAGTGGCTCCAAAATTGCAATATTTCGCCAATTTCCGGAGTTCCGCGATGTAATCGGCCACCGATTCGCCCGCGCGTCGCACGCGGCTATTGAACTTGAATCGCTCCACGATTTCTGAGGGCACCGGATCATAATGTCTATTTAGTATCCCAATAAGTTCTGTTAACGTCTCGGAGGTAGGTGCTTCCGGCGATATCAAGTTTCGGAGCAGTGCGTAAGTGGCAGGTCCAACCACCGTTAAGAAAACAGCACGTTTTCTATTAGCCTCTTCGATCGCGTTAACGATGAAGAATTGCTCAATTCTTTCAGCATATTCGCTCCAGCACTCGTTTCCAGGGTTGAATTCCCCAATGCAGCCAAAAGATGCCATGATAAAGCATAAAGAAAAGCGCCGAACGGCGATTAGGCCTAGCACGCCGTCATCTGCCGAAGTCGCGATTTTTCTTAAAAATACGCGAAAATACGTTATATTTTCAAAAAATACATCGATAAAATTAATCCTTGTCGCCACTGAAACATTTGTTAACTCGTAGTTTGTAGTTAAGCAAAGAATTACACAGGATGTGAAAAGATGACTATGTTTATTATAGTGGATCCAAGATCCAACCTGCATACATCGCGGCTAGCGTGAGACTGAGGTCCGATCGCCGATCGCGACCGGGAAACATTTACATGCGCATGTGACGCCACCTAGCGAGATACAATACAACTAATCTCGATTATAACACATTGTAAGTTATTATTTAATTATCTTTTGTGACTTATTTTATGGCTTTCCCTCGTGCTATATGTAATTTCAATTGACTTCTCAAGGTCAGTTTCTCAGTCCTTATCTTAGGTCAGTAAGTATGGTAGCACCACATTTGGATGGCAGACCGCTCTTTTTCTCACCCTACTTGAGATTATTGAAACGTCTCTAATGAACCATTTTCTGGGGGACAATAATGTAACATTTCCCTGGACATGAAAATCTCTTAGACAGGCCTCCCTGTATATAGATTCTTTTCAAAAGAAAATTAGGTCAAACATTACATTTAGGCAATACATTAGATCATACTTACATTTTCCAACTCTTTCAGCCAGAAAGTAACCCTTTTCTACTCCAAAGGCATCACTGATTTTGGTGGACTCGACAACTACTTCAGCCGTACCGTTTTCTCCGGCTCCGCGGTACACCACGTAGAGTCCGACATCACAACGCTTGCAGTCCACTTCCCAGCAGATCGTCGAACCTGCCACTTCCACTGTCAGAGGGATGGTGTGCTTGGAGCGACGTCCGACGGTCACTTTAAGGACATTCTCATCGTCCTGAGACAGCCTGTGTTGGTTCTTCAGGTAGTGTTTTATAGGAATGGTTCCTCCTTGAGGTATCTGTTGGAAGTGCACAAAGAAATCATAGACGCATATTTGTTCTCAAATTTGATTAATTAAAGTTACTTTTTCTATGATGAATTTGAAAATAAAAATATACTCTTTTAAAGTGACTTAAAATAATTAAACACCAATAAATAAAAGAACTATGGATTTTTCGTCAGGGTGCTCTTTGCCTCCCTGAATCCCCCGTGGCAGACAGTTTTTTATTCTTTTTCTCTCATTGCGTTTATGTGTTAAATTATCTAGCCTTCTCCCTCCCCCTAATCACTCATTCTCGAGGGTGCATTGAGAACTGGGGAGGTAAATAATAGAATAACCTCCCCACACAGACACCTGTATAAATTGGATCTTGAGTTATAGCCCATTGCTAAAAGATTTGGTAGCAAACTCTTTCTATCTCAGTAACTAACTTCGACAATTGTCAGAAATCCAATACACACAGGCAGACACAGAATGGCATATCCATTATCTGATTCTCGGATAAAAACTGATATATCACTTACCAGATTACGACAACGAGGATCACCATCCTCATCTGTTCTCGTTCCTCCGTAAATAACTGGTAGTACATCGGCGTCTATAGCTTCTAAGAGATCCTCCTTCCAACCACCTGTTAATACACAATTTACTACATAAAACATCCCAAATAAAAGCATGCTATATTGCTATACTAAATATATACTTTGTTGTTGTATATACAGTAAACTCTCGAATATGCGACGCTTGATTGTATGACACATACAGTTAGCAGGCAATCAATTTAACATAATTCATTATCCTAAAAGCGCAGACATAACTAAGGGTATTTTGGACTGTATTCCAAAATTATGGGGAAAGAAATTGTTGATTTTTTAAACTTATAACCAATTATACAAAGTATTAAAATGGTATAAAATTGTTGGGAGCATTTTAAATGCAGAAACAACTGCATCTGCAGAATCTAAATTTGCTCCTTAAAATTGCCTATTTTTATTGCCAGTATTTCTTTTAAGATAATGAAATTACTTTACTTTATGATAGTGGCTAATTACTATAAATATAGCAATTTATAGCAATCCCAGTTTAATGTGTCTACAATTAGAAAATGCATCTAATAGTGTCTTCTCGATTATCCGATGATTTCGATTTTTCGACATATCCTTGGTCCCACAAGTGTCGGATAATCGGGAATCTTCAGCATTAATGGTGAAAAGCAAAGAAAATAACTGACGTCAAATTTTTATAACAGAAGGAACTGTTTGTGTCTGTATTTGACTGAGCGCATGATAGTACAGAGATAGCGGAAGGCAGAACTGAGAAATTTGGAACAAGTTGATTTATTTATTTAAATAAGACCATTTATTTAAATATCTACACTGAAAAAAAAACTTTATATGAAAGATATCAATTATGTATTCAAATTTGAAATTTATTAAAAGTTATACTTTCGTATTAGTCTCATGCCAGGGTTTAATAGCCGAAGAAATCTCTAAAGTCTTCACCATCTACTGCAGCCTTTCTGATTCTGATAATTTCAGTATTTAAGTGCGTAAGTTGGACATATATGTTAAATCTGTGTTTTATTTATTTATTTAATGATGAAGCTTTAATTTTGTTATAGAATATTAGCCAGAAACAATTGGTAAGCTATTTATATTGTTTTAAGTGGAAACAGGTTAATATTCCTTAATAGGGCTGCACACGATAGAGAAAAGTTTTTTTTTTTTAATTCATGCTTGAAAATTATTTTAAAAACAATAAAAATGAGTAAATTGAGATACAATTTTCAGAAAAATTGCATTTGAAAGTACATTGTCTTCCCTATTCAACGTTGTGCGATCATTATAGGTTAATAAGTTTGCGAAAAATGTGAAACAGACTGGTCAGGCAGTTGCCGTAGACGATATGACGCTAGAGTTAATTGCGGACATGTTATTGCTTCATAATAAAGATTATTAAAAGCAAAAAATTCTTAAAATATATAACATGTTAGGACGCAAGCACTATTTTAGCGTTGCGGTTTAGTGGAATCATTTTAAATTATCAAAAATGGGATTTGTTTTTCACAAGGCATTAATAGAAGCCGGAGTTGGGCAAATTTGTAATTGCAACTATCTACAATGTAGTTACATATTAATTTTATGTAATTGATTATAGTTACACACATTCAAGCACAGAAATTTCGTCAAATAATGGATGAGAGGGCAGTTCCTGCTACAGTGCTGCAAGAATTTTCCATGGAATGTAATTATAACTGTAATTAATTACATCCAATTAAATTGTAATTGCATTGCAGATAATTGCTATTACAAATTTTCCCAACTCTGATAGCAGCTCTCCTCCAAATTTAGGGGGCCTCAAATATGTAGATAAAGTTTTCGAAAGTTACAGTAGTTCCAGTTCCATTATTTGTATAGTTTAAATTGTACTGTAGCAAGATGTGTGTATTAGATTATGAAAATAATGTATTTTCTTTCAAAAGTATGACCAATTCTGAAAATGGTTTTGCCCATTAAGACTTTACAATATACTGTTAAATCTTATTTTAAAAAGCTCAGTATATGTGCTATATTTAAAATGTATTTACTCCGGTTTGCACTTTTAATAATATATCCGGTCTCTTCATTCTTTTATTATTATACATAAATCTTTTTTTTTTTTTTTTGGTATCTATAATAATACAGTGCCTTGCTTATAGTATTAACAATTAAAAAAATCATGCTTCAAGCATAAATTATGAAACACTTTTCAACTCTTTCAGAATGCTTTAACAAAACTTTGTCGTTTATTAGGATAAAGCAAATACCTTAGTAAACATTTAAGAAAATGCGCAACACATTTGAAAAAAACAAATTTTAGCAATTTCCGCCTATAACCGGAAAGGTACCCCAGTTGTTTTCTGCAGCCCTGTGTATGATCTATAGATTTGTATATATTCTATATAGTATGCTAAAATTTAGTTTAGTAATATATATATATATATATAACACAGCTGAAAATTCACCTTCAGCAATTTCTATCAATAGACGGAAATTCTTTTTTAAGCCCTGTATTTTACTTACAGATTTTTATACACGCCACATATTAAGCTAAAATTTAATTCAGGAAAAAACACGCTTTAAACTATTGAAATCCAGAACATATTCATAGGTAGCCATAGGTTTCAGAACATATTCATAGGTAGCCATGCATCCAGGTTTTTTCCTTAGCTCTGTACATGATTTTATTTTGATTCTACAAACATCTCTTAGCATGCTAAATATAGTTCATCTTGAAAATGCATAACCAATTAAAAACCATCTTTAAGTAGTTCAGGATCAAACTCGCAATACTAATCAAATTGCATAGCCTTGTATATAAATTATAAAATTTATACACACCACGTAATACGCAAAAATTTAGTTACAGTTAAAATCACATACTATAACTGAAAACGCATTTTCAACAATTATCGCTAATAGACAGTACTGTATTCGATAAATTTTGCGTGTCTCTGTAAATGAACGATAAACGCTATACACTTGTTATTCCACATCAAACATCTTACAGTGAACCTCAATAATACATATGTCAATTTCATTATGTTTAAAATAATGCAACAAAATTAAAATTAGTTGCAAACAGTTTGTCCTCATAGACGATTATGTAACCCAATTCTTTTGTGTGACCTTGTAAATGAATGATAAATACGTTCCAAACCATATATTACAGAAAGCATGTTCCAATGCACCTTTAGAAATTCTTTTTACATTCATTATGTTTGTAACAGAGTAACTTTATTAAAATAGAACGCAAAATATTTTCCCCATACAAGCATAATGTAACGGAATTCTTTTGAGTGCCTCTGTAAATGAATTACAAGTACTACATATACTATATTCTATAGTAAGAATCTTGATGAACTTCAGTGATGTATATCCATTTCAATATGTTTCAAATAGTGTATTATAAAATACATTGGAAACGATTTTTTCCCTTAGACTGTAATTGAATGGAATTCTTTTGAGTGCCCCTGTAAATGAACTATAGATGCTACACACTTCATTTTCAACACCAAACATGTCATGGTATACCTCAATAACGTATCTGAATTACATGACAATCCGAGTATATTTACGCGAGTTAAAGCGCTGACAAACAGTCAGACAGACATACAAACCGAATTCATAAATACTTTTCACCCATGTTGTAAAATGTTAAAAATGTCTAATTATTATATATTCAAAAGTTGCATAACAGATACATAGATATGAAAATTATTGTAGGAAAACACATAGGGGAACCGTTTCAAGACTATGCCCGGGCTCTCTTAAGTTATAGTCGCGCCTCGCTGATACTAAGGCTCCTATAGGATTATATAGGAGCTCTAGCTGATACTGGCGGCTAATAGCGTTGGTGTTGGCCTCGCTCATATAGTTAGTGATATTTCGATATATTTTGCCACATAAATGATAAATATCTTGTCAACACTACTTAAAATAACGATCATGCTGTACTCACTGTAACCGTAGATTTTGACTTTCTTGACAGTGTCTTCGGAAAGAAGAGATTTAATCATGTTAAACATCCAAGCAAAGAAAGAGGGCGCTGAAAAGGGAAAAAAAAAAAAATGAAATTAAGTAGAAAAATTCCTTTAAATTTTTGTGCAAATAAATAAAATATAATAAAAATACATTTTTTCAAATCTTAGTCTACTATTGCTTTCTAAACAATGTTTATGCTTACCAAGTTCTTTAATTAAAAGTATAACATGCAGATTTGCATAATTACAGTTTCACTGCTTCGAACTGCACTTTTGAGATGTATTCGTAGAAAAAAAAAAATCACCCTTGCTACATCCACCGGGTTATTTTATCAAATATTTCGTGGATGGGCCGCGCTTGTTTACGAAAGTTCAAATTTGAATACAAAACATTTTTGCAGAATTTCAAATGTAAAAAAGATATATTTTATGTTTGAATATCTACTAAAAGGGATTGTAAATATCATTTTTGTAAATTAACGCCAAATAAAATAACAAGTTGGAAATTGTACGTTAAACGTGATAAATGAGGTGCATTCGTATTATAACTGTAGTTTTACAATGTAAAAAAAAAAAAAAAAAAAAAAAAAAAAGTCTTCCTTATTATTTCAGTGAAATTAATTATATCGTCTGCTATGAACGAAATGAGCATGCCTTTTTTTTTTTCCTTATTACGTATGCTACGTTTACAGATACGAATTCTTTTTTCGACACCAGGCAGCGCAGCAAAATTTACCATGGAGATCGTATTTTGCGAATGATTACCTCCATGGTTTAATTATATTTATGATTCATAATGAAAGAATCTCTTGTGTTTATTTCCTTTAATGGACTGATGAGATATTCGGCTTTTAACCTAATTTCAACTGAAGTTATCTTATAATCTAGACATATATGAGGGGGTTAGAATGACAGTGGAGTAAGTCAATATTTAGTAATTTGAGAAATGAAGGATTTTGTGAAATTTATCGTATTGCCGTTGCATTAAGTGGTACAACTTGTTTTGCCCTCTAGCGACTCCCTAAGTGAACTGTGACTTATTTCAATGTCACCCTGCACAGAAATTAATAACAACACAGTGAAATTAATAACAACACAGAAAAATCTAGATAACCATATTTTCACTGAACGAACGTTCAGTGAAAATATGGTTACCTAGATTTTTCAAATTTTTGGCTTACACCACTGTCATTCTAACCCCCTCATATTTGAATGTAACTCATCTCTCAAACAATTTTTTTGAATGATTTTTCAAAAAATGTAACTTTTATGCAATTTTATTCGAAAAAATAATTTTGAATAAAAATGGCCTCTTTGCATATGAAAAAAGAAATGATCACGACGTCAATTCGTCGAACGAAATGGTTTTTGAAGGCTATGATGATAAAATAAAAACAATTTAGTAAAAATGTTTAATGATAATTAGTTTTTTAGATATAGAGAATTATAACTAACAATTTACATGCGATTATATTTTAAAAAAAATTATTAAATAATTTTACTAAATTATCTTTATTTTATCATCATAGCCTTCAAAAACATTTTAGTTGCGAGGAATTTATGTCGCTACGAATTCCACGACGAATTGACGCTGCGATGAATTGTTGGCGATGAATTGTTCCGCGATAAATTGTTGGCGATGAATTGTTCCGCGATGAATTGTTGGCGATGAATTGTTCCGCGATGAATTGTGCGCGACACCATGAGTTTTACATTAATGTTGTTCAGTCGAACACTAAAATGGTGACCTGTTTTCAAATTGCTTTTAAAGGAAATCGTCTAAACAAGAAGTCACAATAAGATTCATGGTTTTATCTAGATTTCTCGATTATTTCTAAAATTACTAGAAAGAAAAGAACAATAAAGGAAAAAGAGTGACACATGCGAAATTGCAAGATATTATTAGGGGTAAGCGGAAATAATAGCAACAAATGATCAACCAATTGCTAAGTTGAGGCATTTTCCTACATATTATGTGAATAGCCCATTTCAGTGTTGAATTCAGACACTTTTCTTCGGGAGGGATTTCTGTGGTTCCGGGGGGTCGGGGTGGGGTGGGGGTGGGGTGGGGGGGTTGCACTTTTTAACCATTAGAAGCATAAAATCTCAAATCTTCCGGGGGAGATGACACTTCAATGCCCCCGGGCCACCCCTTGAATTCAACACTGGCCAATTTTACTTTTACATAAGTATCGCTTTGTAAATGAAAAGTTTACAGTTTTGTTTTTCTGATTTCATTTGAACTTTTATTTTTCGCGTTTTCCACTATTACCAATATAATTTTCGTATAAACCCCCAACTGGTCCACCACGTTACCCCAGGTTGGGAACCGCTAATCTAAATCATAAATGAAAACATGTACATTTTTTTTTTCGAATGAAAATAAACAAGAACGAAAAATCATGCATCAAGCATAGATTATGTAACACTTTCCAACACTAACAGAATATATTAACATAACTTCACCGTTTAATGAGGTGAAAGATGATGTCTAAGTAAACAATTTGGAAAAAGCATAACATATTTAAAAACCCAACTTCAGGAATTACCAACAATATTCGAAAAAAATATCCGAATTCTTTTGTGCAGCCCTGCATATGATAAATAGATTTGTATATATACTACATAGAATACTAAAATTTAGTTCAGTTAGAAAACGTATAGCACGGTTTAAAGTTCCCATTCTGGAATTTCCGTCAATAAGTGGAAATGTGTTCGAGAGTGTTTTGTGCTGCCCTGTATATGATTTATAGAATTTATACACACCAAGTAATAGGCGAAAAGTTAGTTAAATTTAAAAACGCGTGTTAATAAGGTGAAATGTACTCCAGAACTTTTTGTGCTGCCCTGTAGAGCTTGCACACACCAAGCAATAGACAAAAAAAATGAGTTAAATTTAAAACCGCGTTCAGCAACTGCAAGAGCACTTCCAGCATAATTATTGTTAACAGACAGTACCGAATTCTTTTGTGTGTCCCTGTAAATGAACGATGGATGTTATGCACTCAGTATTCTATAGTAAGCCCCATGTAATGAAACTCGGAGATATATATCAATATGTTTAAATAGTGAAACATTATGAAGGTAAATCTCAAACGATTTTTCCCCATAGACCGTACTGTAAAGGAATTCTTTTGAGTGTCCGTGTAAAGAAACTAAGTGCTATGCACACCATATTCTATAATTTGCCTCTTGTAGTGCACCTCAGTGGTCTATATTAATTTCAATATGTTTGAAATAGTGTAACATCCTTAAAATAATCCGTAAATAGTTTTCCCCCATAGACCGTAATGTAACGGAATTATTTTGATTGTCTCTGTAAAGTAACTATAAGAGTGACACACTTCATTTTCAATACCGAACATTCCATGAACATCAATAACATATCAATTGCGTGACAATCCGAGTATATTTACACGAGTTACACTGCAAAAAATAATTGTTGATTTTACAGTATAAAACTGGCACCTCAGCTGCCAGTATTATACCGTAAAATTAACAGTACTAAACAGTAAAATAAGCAGTAATACGCTGCCTCGCAAGCAGTAATACGCTACCGCGCGTGCGCGGTAGCGTATTACTGCTTGCGAGGCAGCGTATTACTGCTTAATTTTACGGTATAATACTGGCAGCTGAGGTGCCAGTTTTATACTGTAAAATCAACAATTATTTTTTGCAGTGTAGAGGACGAACAAATAGACAGACAGACAAACAAATCGAATTCATAAGCACTTTTCAACTATGTTGGAAAGTGTTAAAAATCGGGCATTGTAGAGTTAAAAGATTTATTTTTTTGCACCAGTTCATTCTTTTCTTTTTTTTTTAACTTATATTACACTGTACATGAAAGCTGGTGGAACCGCAACCTACAGTCAGCTTAAAGTAAATTTATACAATGAAAGATGCCGCTTAACCGACTGTGACGAATAACTGAAAATTTATTATTAATCAGAGGTTTCAATTTTGGTCATTAGAAGGCCATGAATGAAGCAAGGCTTTTCCATGCTAATTGTTGAAAGAAGTGAGAACAAGAAAAACAAGCTTATTCTTTAAAATGCAGTATCAAGGAATAAGCAAGTTATGCAATTGCATCAAGGTCTTTAACTGATTTACACAGTCCATCAATGTTTGATTTTACTCACCAAACAAGTGACTTCCGCAAACAAATAAATCAAATAGGAAAAGAAGTTGGAGATGCGAATTTTACATTGAGGTCGTTTTAAATTTCTACAGTCGTTTAAAATTTTCTGCAGGGGAGAGGGGGGATGGTAGAGCCATTGCTCCTCTTTGGATTTTGAAATTTAACTAAATTCCTTTATCTTTGATGATTTTGAAAGAAAAAAAAAACAAGAACGAAAAATCATGCGTCAAGCATAGATTATGTAACACTTTCCAAAGCTTCCAAAATAATTTTACAAAACATTACCGTTTAATAAGCTGAAAGATAGCATCTAAGTAAACAATTTGGAAAACGCATAACATATTTAAAAACATAATTTCAGGAATTTCCAACATATACAATATTCGGAAAAATATCCGATTACTTTTATTCAGCCCTGTATAGGATCTATAGATTTGTATACATAGGATGCTAAATTTTAGTTCAGTTAAGAAACACGTAGCACAGTTTAAAATTCTCCTTCTGGGGTTTCTGTCAATAAACGGAAATGTGTTCGCGAACTTTTGTGCTGCCCTGTATATGAAATACAGAATTTATACACACCACGTAATAAACAAAAAGTGAGTTAAATTTAAAATCCCGTTCAGTAACTTAAAACGCACTTCCAGAAATTATTGTTAACAGACAGTACAGAATTCTTTTGTGTGTCCCTGTAAATGAACTATGACTGCTATACACACACTATTCTGTAGTAAGCCTTTTTGTAATGCACCTTATAGTGATCTATATATAAATTTCAATGCGTTTAAAATAGTGAAACATTATTTAAATAAACCGCAGAAGATTTTTCTCTATAGACGTAATGTAACGGAATTCTTTTGACTGTCCCTGTAAATTAACTATAAGTGCTATGCACACCCTATTCCATATTAAGCTTGTTGTAATACACCTTAGTGATATATATCAATTACAATGTGTTTGCAATTGTGTAACATCATTAAAATAAACCGCAAATGATTTTTCCCCATAGACCGTAATGTAACGGAATTCTTTTGAGTATCCCTGTAAAAAAAACTATAAGTGCTACACACTTCAGTTGAAATGGGGAACGTGCTATAGATAACGACAATAACATATAAAAATTGCAGGGCAATCCGAGCATATTTACGGGAGTTAGAGCACGGACAGACGGCCAGACAAACCGAAGTCATAAACACTTTTCAACTAGGTTGGAAAGTATTAAAAAGGTAGTAAAATTAATTATTCCCAAGTTGTTTTCATAATTAAACACTCTGAGAAAAAGAATAAGCGTTGCTACGATACTAGTTTGACCCATATGTTCATTTAAATCGTCATGTTATATTCGTCACATATAATTAAATCAAATAACTTCCCACTATTTTAAGTAATTTTTTCGTGTATGCAGATACTTTACAAATGATTTTCGAAAAATCAGAACCAAGTACCGCCGTCTAAAACATTTGTGATATTTCAAATATACACATATGTCACGTTAGAAAGTCTATTCATCGAACGTGATGAATGGAAATTTTATAATCAGAGGTACATTGGTGCCAGAATGCCATACTGATACCATTTTTATTTATTTATTTATTTGTTATTTTTTTTATTTTTTTTTTTTTTGGGGGGGGGGGGGATAAAGAATTGTCCTTTCACATAAAAACTTATTTTGATTCAAAGAAAAAAGATTTAGAAGAAAGACTTTGACATTAAAGTATTCATTCAAATTGAACTATTTTAATGTATGAAACATTTTGTACCCTGATGATGTAAGTGTCTAGAAATTTTAGAATGTTTAGCTGTAATTGCCTAATAGATAAGCTAAATTTATATTAAATGTTTCAATCATTAAATATTTTTTGCGGATATTAAAATTGCTTGGCTTGATTCCCTCACTTCAAATTTATTGATCCGTTATTAACAAATTAGGATTTTTTTTTTAATAGAACTTAAATTGTTGAAATCCAACCATATGAAAATAATCCCTTGCTTTTTAAAAACCGCTGGCAAATAGCGACAAAATAAGTTACTAAAAATCTAATTCATGAAAAAGTAGAAAAGGTTACACATTTGATATGGGGAAAAATAGATTTTGCTTTGTAGAAAAAGGAATCGTTCAGTTGGACGGCTTTTTTTGCAAACATTGATCGCACATTATGTGCGAAGGCCCAAACTTATGTTTCAATGCACCTTGTTATATATTTTTTTTTGCGTAGAATAGATTGGTGCCATTAAAAATACCAAAAGGTTGCAACTATAATGCTTTTTTCGAGTTTCATTCAAATATTCAACTATTTTTTAAGAGTTTTGGTGCAGAAGCATTTTTTTTTGCGTGGACTTTTATTCAATCAAACACTGTTAACTGCCAAACTTGCACCTGGATGCAGGTAATCGCAACGTTCCTTACTCCTCAAATGCCTACAGTTGAGAAATGTGCGAACGATTTTGCTTGATATAGCGGGATCTTGACTTTACAAGGCAAAAATGTTGAAAATTATTTTAAAAGAATTTCAAAAACCCTACATAGGTATCAAAGTCCAATTAATTAAAATAGATATATAAATTAAGGCTCAAAATATTGCTCTCAAGACAAAAGAAAAAAAAAATTACAACAATATAAAAGACCAGAAGGACCCGTGCGAAGCTTTCGCACTGCAATCTGATATTATTTCCTGGTACTTTTAGCACTAATATTTAATTATCGGATATTTTTTTAAATCAAACAACGCGTTTTAACAATATGTAGGTGCACTATCTCAAAAACTTGTTCAAAAATTTTTCGAATGATACCTCATTCATTGTTGTATGTTTTGTATGTGCATAGAAAAACAAGATGTTGAAAACAGAAATAATATATATGATGATTGTTTGTGTATAAGAAAATGAGAATAGATTGCTAGAAAAGTTTTTGCCAAGGTTATTTCTCTCGCCAAGGTTATTTCTCTAGGTTGCCAAGACTCCTATACTGAAAAACAAGAAAATTATAAAAAAATTGAAACACTGATTCTGACATTTAGGGCATTTCCTCAGATTTTGCAAAACTGTTCCAGAAATGTCTTAAATACATAAATTAATATTTGGTACACCGATTTTTTGCAACCCTATGGGAACTTAAACATGGGATGTTCAAACTTTGTGGTTCAGCAGCCATTTAAGTGACGTCAGACTTCGCTGGCGTATTAACAGCTTACAGCTTAATGAAATATTAAAAAATAAATACTTACAATTTTTGTGAATCCTAATGAGCTGTATATCTAAAAGGAAGATAATCCTTAAATTACGCTATCTACTGGCGCTCCGATACAGTACGCATATACACAGCCAAGATTAAAAAAGGAAAACAAATAAAAATAGCTGACGCACGCGTAAAAATTAAATAAAATCCCGATTGAAAGCTCGATATTTTTCAAAAAGTACGCGCAAGAAATAAATTAACAATCGTATTCCAATTGCATTATAGGATGACGTCATCTGATAATGCAGTATTTTATTTTGATGGCAACACTGATTTGAGAAAACCTTTCATTTCATTTATGAAAACAATGCCGATTTAATTTTTAATTAACTACAATTTTTAATCAAAAACATGTTTCAACGAATTGTTAAGTGTGCTATGACAGAAGCCTGTTCAAAATTCTTTCATATGCTCGTTCTGCGTTTCGTATTTTCTGAGAAAAAGGGATGTTGACAGGAGAAATAATATATATGATTGTACTTTCATAACGCTTTTGTTTCATCAGTTGCACATTTTTGGTTTTCACGTGTTATTCCTACTTTGCCGATATTTTTCCTTCAAAAAACGGGGCTAGATGATGTCTAAAGGTGAAAAAAACATATGGTTTCTCATGCCGCAACTATGTAAAGAATAACTCTACATAGTTCATAAACCTTTGAAAAATACATTACACTTTTCACCTTTGTCGTGGAAATTCGTCATTTCGGAACACTGTGCGGCGCTGTGACGAAGTGGACTTTTACTCTCACAATGTACTCTGAGTTTAGAATGCAACGAAAAAAAGTTGCTTTGATTGTTATGATTTCGAAGGTGTAACTATTTATCAGAATTTTGAATATGAAATGGTCTTCCATGTATCACGATTTAATAACTCATAATTAATTCATTGACATTCTTTACTAAAAAGGTGTTTAATACGTACATTAAAATAAACCAAAATACAAAGTATAAAATATCTAAAACATAGCACTTTCGAGCACAATCGTGCTCGTTTTCAGGGTTGAAAAACAGACAATAGAAAATCCGAGAGACTTTCTTTTAAGTCTTAAAAGAAACAGTCTCTCGGATTTTGTATTGTCTGTTTTTCAATCCTGAAGACGAGCACGATTGTGCTCGACATTGATAGGTTTCAGATATTTTATATTTTGGTTTATTTTAATGTACATATTAAATACCTTTTTAGAAAAAGATAATGAATTATGAGTTATTGCATATAATAGGTGAATTTGGATTCAATATATTTTTTATTTATATCATAAATATTGTTTATTATTATCACGATTTAAATTTTGTATATAGTTGTATATAAGCAGTACATTACTTTCTGAGTATTAAACGTTTGCTATTCATATTCTTTGGCATCTCATCTAGATCTCGATTTTCGAAGTAGTGTATTGTGTTTTTTCCTTCAACATCTTATCAATGTAAACTTCGAAATGAAAGTGCATTTTTTTTATAACAAACCTGTCATGTGTCTCCTGCGTTCTGGACCATCGATTTAAATTTGGTATACACCTGTATATAAGACGCACACATATCTTTTGAATATTAAACGCTTGCTATTCGTACTCTATGACATCTTATCTAGATCTCAATTTTCGAAGTAGTGTATTGTGTTGTGTTTTTTCCCTGCATCTGCTTATCAATGTAAACATCGAAATGAAGATGCATTTTTCATAACAAAATTGTCATGTAGTCAATCTGTTAGGGAAGTTGCAATCAGTTGATTAACCCATTGCATTTCGTTGGAGGTCAAAGCTGGTCCACCGATCAGAACTGTTTATTTGTTGTTTGTGACCTCCACAATTACGTCGTTTGCAACTACTCTATACAAAATCAAACGTTTTGGTACTGGAAAATTTAACAATGCAACCCTGTCTATTAAAAAGTTTCAATTTCTTTCTTTTTTTTAAAAAATTCAAAACTAAACTACCTAAAGCTAAAAAATGTGATAGTTTTTGTTTATCTGATCTATGATAAGTCCTTCGTAAAAGGATGATAATTTGGAAATTAAATTTCAAGACTACCAAATCTCCCCCCACACACACACACCACCACATGTATTCCCTCATTAAAACGATACCCCTCCTCTCCCAATATTTTCCTTCATTAAAATTTTATTTTCAGGTGTTGAGTAAATAAAGTTAATATTTAGTTATAATAACTAGATAGTAAAAAAAGTGGCAAGTCAAATGGAAAGAAAATATGAATGTGCGTAAATAAAATAAAAAATTGCGGTACTGGGAAATTTGAGAGTGCACCTCTGTTTATAATTGGTTAAAAAAAAAAATCCATCGTGAATATCGATATCTCTGAAACAGCCTTCGCAAATTTTAATTCAATTATGCACTGAACTGATGCATAAGAGATTCGATGCTGTGATGCACATTAGTAACTTTATATCAGGGGTTTTCAATTTACAGAGTTCAACATAGGTGGCTATTATTTTTCTATTTTATTTACCATTATTTTCAAGCAATAATCTCAGCGAGAGATTTGTACTAAAATTTTCCAATGAAGATTTATTGTTTGGGAATAGTGATATGCAAAATAATTGAATGATAGTCGCTTATCGCAAGCCTGAACTTATTACAATGAGTTCGTGGGCCGCAAGTGTTCTTTAGAATTATTTATATGTCTGCATCATCCGTAGCTTACCCCCCCCTCCCCCCCCCCACACACACACACAAATAAAATAAATAATACGAATATAGGGGTTGCGCGTAAACAGAACAAAAACATTCAATGTATAATTAAATTAATATCTGTGAATTTTTATATTTTTTTTTGCTTTGCGATAATTTTTTTTTTTCATTTTTCAGAGGGAAAGTTTACCATATAATAAATTAAATTAACTGTTGTAAACGGAGCCGCAAACCGCAACAAAACAGTCGTCGAAATAAACATGCGGCTTTTATAGCCGCTAATTGCAAATTCGTGCTTCAGATCGTCATACCACATGTGCTTTTTTAAAAAAATATGTACATTTTCTACATAAATCAGAGATATTTACCGCGCATACCGCGGACTGCATGAAGTCCTCAAGTTCATTTCGCACAGCCCTGGAAGTTTGGCACATAATTAAAAAAATATATGTAAAATATATTCAGATACATATTTTTTGTAAATTGTATTTTTAGACCTTGCGATTGTTTTGAAAATTGATTAATTGTTTGTAAATTGATTGTTTTGAAATCGACTGTTTACAAGAAACGTAAGTCATTTGTTTTTTCAATTATAATAAACTCCGAAGCATTTCATCTTATCTTCAGGGACCTCCCTTATTAACTAATGGACTTATTAAATTGTTAACATTGGTTAAAATTAATGTTTAACTATTAATAATGAGCATAACAATAGCATTTAACACGTTGACCGCCGAATACTGTGACGAAGTGACTTTTATGGCAGACATTGACAAGGCGGTTTACAGTTTTTATCGAATCTGATCACCAATTCCCAATCGTTTGTTAATTTTATACAAAGTATGTTAGAATCAGGGCTGCGGAGTCGGTGACAAAAATGATCGACTCCGACTCTGACTCCTGAAATTTTAAAGGAACCGACTCCGACTCAGCTAAAGTACTAGTATTGCCTGTTGATTCCTATTATTTAGATTACTTCATTGCTGTCATTTGTTTTGAAACAGTAATAGTCGCTTTATTAAATTTGCCATTAAATAAAGGAAATATTACTATTTAAAAAAAGTGGCAGCAATCAAGCAATCAGAATTAAAAACAAACAAACAACTGGCAACACTGCAACCTACTGGCACATTCCTGTTTAACCTTGAAGCATATTATTACTGCAGCGACAAACTTCCAACAGTATTGGTATATTAGTATAAAAAGTTTCACCTTTTTTAAATGCAGATTTTTTTTTTAAAATAAGGCAAAAATACTCTTATAAAATGCGTGTGGAACTTTGCCCCTGCATTAATCGGCTCTGGTCAAGATTGAAAGTATTTTGAACATGTGAACCCCTCCTCCTCCCAGATACTCTATGTACAATCACACAAAAACCCAATGTGCATTAAATTTTATGTATGGTAAAATTTAATTACGTCAAAACTGTGCAAAAACTGTATGTAAAATATTTATATGCATGTAAATTGCAATTGAAAAGTTAAATTTGAAGCTATTTAGATAGAAACAACAGTTGAAATCTAATAAATCTCCAAAATTTACTTTGAACAACACACACAAAGATCTATCGATTGAATTCAAACAGCATTTATTATGTTGGTATGTCATTTTAAGACAATAACCAACATATTTTATGCCAAATATGGGGCAATATCAAATATATATTACACCAAAATATAGGCGAAAGGATGTTTAATTTTGGTTTTATATGCATTCTTGCAGACCCAAAATCTTCCTCATGCAGACCCAATCCTGCAGACCCAAGCAGAGGCGAAGATGTTACAATTTACGCATCATTTGGGGTCTCAAGAACCCGAATAAAAGGGAAGAGAAAATTTACAATTTCGGCGTTACTCCTGGTCCCACAGACCCGAAGAACCTGAGGGAAAATAAGAAAAAAAAAGGGAAAAAGGTTTCTATTACAATGATATTTTGGGTTCTGTAAACTCCAAAAATAGCAGATATTTCCAATTTTCGCATTATCTCGAATTCCGCAAACTAAAAAAAAAAAAAAAAAACGAGATAAAGGACTATATACTAAATATAAAATACCAACTAGAGGTTTCAATTAAAAACAGTTTTCATATATGCTGTACAGTACATTGGGTCTGTTTAAACTGGGTTGCCTGGTATATCTAGTCCAAAATTGAAAATAATAATTCAGTTTATAAATTTAAAATTAAATAGAATTGGTTTAATTTCACTTCAAACTGTCTAAAAAAAGCTGGAGTCTGAGTCTGAGTCGGCTTGTTTTTTAGTGACTCCGACTCTTTTGCCCCAAAATGGGTCCGACTGCACGACTCCGAAGCCCTGGTTAGAATACGCATTTTTCATTCAAAAATATCAAATTTTAGTTACTGTTACACGTTGAACGCCAGATTGAAATCCATTAAACATCTCTGGTGGACCAAGGGGTTCTTTTTAAGGGCGTTCGTAATTATATAAATACGTAGCATTTATAGTCGTCGTCTGGCCCGTCCGTCTGTCCGCATATAACAGCGCAAAAACTACCCAACCGAATAGTTTGAAATTTAATATATATAATCGTAGAATTTTGTCGAGTCATTTCCAATTTTATGAAAATCGAATCAAAACTTAAAAATATATCAATAAAAGTTTTCTTCATTCTATTAAATCCTATCATACGTAATTAATTCAGTGATATCTCATGATAGGTAATGATTCTAGGTTGCCATGGTGATTACGTCCTATTTAAGAGGGAGTCCTATTATTTCCCTATTACTGAATTTAAAAACCGAATTCGTATACTAAAATTGTTTAAATATAGCAATCCTATAATCTACCGACCGTTTGTTGGACAAATGTTTCCGGAGAAATAGATATTAAATGGAAAAAGAGTCTAAATATAGATTTCAAATTCTGAAATTTTCAAAGCCAGGCTTAAGTTTCCCACTGGAATTTTCAGTAAATGTCAACAAAAGATAAAATGTTGTCAGCTTAAAATATACCTTCCGTTCCTGTGGAAGCTGTTGCAGAAGTACATCAGACAATAAGCACAGTTCGTCCCGCAACTGCACGCGGTGTTTCACGTGCGTGTTCTGGATCTGCCGAATTCAACTGTACGCAAGATTCTGCGCTCTGTTCTAAACATGTTTCCGTATCGATTCCAGCGTGTCCAGATGTTGGAAGCGGGAGACTATCAATTACGGCTGGATTTTGCAAATCAATTCCTTATCCGGTACGATGAAGATAGCAGCTGGCCTTTGCGCATTCTGTGGACAGATGAGGCGCATTTCTTCTTAACTGGTAACGTGAATTCGAAAAATTGTGTGCACTGGGCAGAGAATAATCCACATGATGTGCATGCACGTCCATTACATGAGGAAAAGGTGACTGTGTGGTGTGGTATAACGAGTACGTTCATCTTCGGCCCTTACTTTTTTGAAGAGGTTACTGCCGGTGATCTGCAAACGTGTACAGTAACGAGTGCTCGCTATCTGGATATGTTAACTCATTACGCGATTCCCGCATTGCAACGGCAAAATGCTCTATCTGAAGTTGTGTGGATGCAAGATGTGCTCCTCCACATGTCGGGGTCTTCAGTCAAACGTGTCTTAACTCAACAGTTTGGTGACAGAGTTATCTCCTGTCATTTCCCGTTTCCGTGGCCACCAAGGTCTCCTGATCTGACACCGATGGATTTCTGGCTGTGGGGATATCTGAAATCCAAAGTGTATCAGTTTCGTCCTCAAACTGCATCTGATTTGAAAGATGCCATCAGAACTGCGATTCAAGACATTCCTATTGCCATGATACGTGCTGTAATGCTATCCACCATCAGCCGCATGCAAAGTGTCATCGTGTGTGAAGGAGGCCATGGGGAAAATTTGTGAAACACAATAAAATGCTTTATTTTATGCTGCTTCTCTGTCCTTATTGGTTAAACTCTAAGGCTTAGGCCGGGTTTCCCGAGGTGGTCATCCCTGTCCTTATTGGTTGTCCTCACTTTTAGCCTATCTACCGGCGGTGATTTTCATGCTACAGTTGCCGTTCCAACGCTATTTAGGGTTTTTCGCAATGGAAATCACATTCCAATACAAAAAACTGGGTGTTGCCATTTTATTTTTTCGAAATTTTCTCACTGTAACCGTAACTGCTTGAGCGACACTGTTGTTTTCCATATCATTCTTGAGCGCATATACCTCAAAATACCTTTTGCCAAAATTTCATTCAGTTTCTGTGAATGGTATGATAGTTAGGGGCCCAAATGTCGGGATAGTTTTTTTATAATCACCCTGTATTTGTGTGTCATGGCGTTCAGTGTGTTAAATTGCACAAGGTCTTTGAAGTCTTTTCCATTTTTTGAGGGGAAAAGAAATTTAGTTTTATTATAGATTTCAAGTTTCTAGCCCTAACAATTTCAAATATTTCGTAATTTAGAACATTTTTCGCTCATTTCACCTTTTTGAATTTTGAATTGTTTAGAAATCGTTCTTAGAGAGCATTCACATCTTAAAAGTAACCACCATGCAAAATTTCAAGTTTTTAGCCCCAGAGCAGTATCACAGAAATCGCTATTTTAGAATGTTTTTTGTTCTTGCACCCTTTTACATTCCGAATGTTTTTGAAACTATTCTGTTCAAGCATTTACGTCTTAACCCCTTCGGGACCGGCGGCTTTTACACAAATTTTATTCGGTTGGCACCACTTTTTTTTTATAAAGCTACCTTTACTTAAACTATCACAAAAATGCTCTAATTAGAGAAAGTAAATATTACTTTCATTTTTTACTGGTGCCTAAAACAAATTCTGTATGCTCTTTTTGAGGGTGCATAAATGCACCCATGGTCCCGAATGGGTTAAAAGTAACAGCCATGTTAAATGTAAAGTTTCTAGTCCTAACAGTTCCAAAGAAATTATAATTTACAGCGTTTTTAGAACGTTTTCTGCTCATTTCACCCTTTTAAATTTCGAACTTTTTAGAAACCGTTCACCATATTTACATCTTAACCCTCCGCCTACCAGACGAGTCCAATGGACCCGACAGGTACATTCAAAATGACTAGTCGAACAAGAATTTGTGTCATAAAATAAGTTAAATATAAACGACAGAATGGAACAAGATTGTGAACTTCATGGATCATCTAGTTGCTAAGCAACTTAATATCCAGCATAAAGATAATCGACTTATAAGGCAAATGCGGAGCAGTAAGAAAATATATAGTTGTAGTAAAAGAAAACTAGAAAAAATACAATAAAGTTTAAAGTAGAATTGTAATGCAGAAAAACAAAAGAAAGTTTAACAAATAAGAAATTCCATTGATCATGACAGACGAAAACCTACCGAGGGACGAACCCATACCCATCTAAAAAAGGGGGGGGGGGGCTCCTTTCAGAGACCATAGACTAGTTTAAGAAATACATTAGTGTATACGGGCTCTGAAAGGAACCTTTTTTTTTAGATGGGTATGGGTTTCTCCCTCGGTAGGTTTTCGTCTGTCATGTGAATCAATGGAACCCCAGAGAAGTACAGTAAATGCACAATTTAAATAGTTTTAAATAAAAATTCTGGTGTGAAGTGTTTTTATCAAGGTTGAGAAAATTTTCCGGTAGTTCTAGGGTTAAAAGTATAACCACCACACCACATTTAAAGTTTCTTAGCCCTAACAATATCGCAGAAATCGTAATTTCAGAACATTTTTTGTTCCTGCGTCACCTTGGAGGTTTTTGTTCCAACATGAAATATAAGCTGGAGCAGAGATGGTCACTTATAGCATTTTACCACCATTATTTTTGAAATCGGCTCGGTAGTTGCAGAGATTACTCCCTACAAACAAACGTTACTTCTTTATAATATTAGTAATAAATATAGACATATGTCTGCAAAAAAGTAGTGTGGCTCCTGAGCTCACTTCTCTACCAGATTTTGACTCTTAATTTTAATGAGTAACACTGATGAATATTACATTTCGTGTTATACTCAATTTATATTTTATTTCGAAGAATGATTACAAATAATTGTACTTATCGAAATTATTTAAATACATAAAAGTTGGTAATTTATCGTGCACTGCCGATTAAAAAGATTCATATATTAAGTGGCAAGTCTTGTAAGCTATTTGCCACTTTTTATCACACAATACTATTCTATGCTTTTAGCTTGAAAATGATATCATAAATAATATTTACAATGGTATCAACATTCTTTATACTTACTATTGATGACATAAGCAACCTTTAAGTTTTCTGGATAGTTGCCTTCATAGAGCTTTAAAAATGAAATTACCATTTCATATACTATAAAAAGAAACAAAAAAGAGTTTAGAAAATATTGAATCTTAAATAAAAAAGAAATTATTTCCTTTTATAATTCCTTAAATGTGATGTATTACTGTTTACATTTATGAAATGCATTTTTATTTGTGAAACCCAACATAAATATAAATGTATCTGGCTCAGGTATATTTATTGATCGCAAATATCTTCTAATAAGTCTGTCTAGCTCTCCGGAGCTTTGAAAGCTTTTCTATCTGTGCAATGTCAATTGACCATCGAGAAGATATACAGGGTGATTATTAAAAATAACTTTGCCGATACAGGAGCAACTATAGCGACTGAGCAATTCTGGTAAACAGGATGCCATTTAGAATGTTTATATTTTATGGCAAGGGCTCGAGAGTGAGGTAAGGAATAACAAACAAGGTTTTACAGTTACTGCTACAGTGACAGAATTTCGAAAATTTCAAAAGCAACACCTAATTTTTTTAGTCGTAAAATGATTTTTATAACCGTAATAAACCGTAAATAGCGTTAAAAAAAAAGAGAAAAAAAACAAATTTTAGCAGCAGAAATGGCGATCTAAAACAAATTCAAAGCGATTATAAGAACAAATGCGGCCACACAGGCGACAAAAACAAATAATTTTACTCGAATTACACAGTTATTAAATGTTTACGTTCACAGTCGATTACACATCGCACACGAGAGACTATGAGCAGTAATAAATCACGGCATGAAGACTTATGCACAATCTTACGTTTGATGGCATTTTTTCGTGTCAGACTCACTCAGTGGATGTAACGTATATACCTTAGAATTTTAAATATCCCAAGAGACAAAAACCGATTAAGATGTATTCGGATGACCCTGCCGACGTCAAAAACGCGAAATGAAGGTAAATGACAATGTCACCAATTTATTCTTGGAGCCCACGTGAAGCTCGAAATGGTATTCTTTGCGTTTGTTTTATGTCGCCATTTCTACAGCTATATTGAGTTTTTTTAACGTTATTATTGGTTTCTCTCCACTTTCGGATGAAATGTTGGATGCTGTAATTTGAGATTTAAATTTTGTCACAGTAACCATAGCTGTGAGACCTCGAATGTTGTTCTTTACCTCATTCTTGAGTCCATGCCATAAAATGATCCCGTCCCAATCGGCATCCCGTTTCTTTGATCGGTACGGTTAGTAGGGTCTAATATATATTGAGATTTTTTTTTTTTTTAAATAATCACCCTGTATAAATAAACTATATGGTCAAAAGGCACCGGACACTTTCGATTTTAGACTTTGTCATATATCTAAAGAAATCCTTGATGAATTCTCCTGGTACTTGAGGGATGTAAATAACATGTTTGACCTCATATTTTCTAAGAGAAGGTTTAAATCACGAGGACAGTTAGAGGGCCAACAACAAATCAAATAATAATAGTAAAAAAACAATGTTTGAAATCATCCTGTAACAAAAAATACTCGCAGTGATCTTGTATCTGTTGCAGATGATTGTGTGAGCCGTGTGCAACATTTGTATTACATAGCAATAGAAAATATTTGATACTCAACTCAATGCAAGATAGCTCAACCTACACATTTAACATGTGTTAGATCCATGGCGGAAAGAAAAGGACCAGAATTACTGCAGCAGATAAGGCCGGTTTACTAATTAAAATAATAACTTAAAAAACACTCCTACTCAAGAAATAAATACATCCTGTATTGTTTACAAGAGTGTTTAAATGCATTAATATTGAAATTACTGTACTTTACAAACATTAATAATAATTTGTACTATTTATAAACAATAAAAATTGCGTCCATTATTGATAAATTATGAAATAGCACTCATTTATTTTAATGTGTGGTTTCAAAGAATCTAATTACTATATTCAATTATAAATATGCTGTCAAAAAGGCATAGTATCGACTTTTACTAAAAAATCATTTAAATTAAATAAACCAGAGTTAAACCAAAAACCTAAATAATAATTAAAAAAAAAAAAAAACATTTTTGGAGTTTTATTTCTTAAAACTGTTTTTGTATGCAACCTACTCATGGCACACTTGAACATTTAGGGATCTTCAAGCGTGCAAATGGGGCGCGGCGCACCTACGGCACACAGGCCTAAGGTGTTACGTTAGAAAGTTTCTCTGGCACGCGAATAACTTATAGACAGAGATGCCAAACTCTCACTAATCGTCCGTACACTGCAAAAAATAACTGTTGATTTTACAGTATAAAACTGGCACCCCAGCTGCCAGTATTATACCGTAAAATTAACAGTATTAAACAGTAAAATAAGCAGTAATACGCTGCCGCGCAAGCAGTAATACGCTACCGCGCAACTGTAAAATCAGCAATTATTTTTTGCAGTGTAGCAGTCACACGCAAAAAGGGTCGCCTTTACTGATATAAAACTAAGAATAATAATTATTCTATATTTATTACATTATAAGAACAATAGTTATTCTTAGTTCTATGGATCTAGATAAACTATAATGACATACTTGCATTTTGAAAGAGAAAAGGGGGGGGGGGGGAGGCAAAAGATTGTGCTTGTTTAACTTACTTGTTAAGACTAACAAAATGCACATACGATTATTAACATTACCTTGAAAAGAAACAACAAAACCACTCTAAAGATTTAAACATAAATCTTACCATCTCTGTGGTAGATTTGTCTGAGGCTCAGTCCATTCAAATCGAAGATAAAAGACCTGGTCTCCACGTGGATGCCCGTCTGCAAGTTGAAGAACAAAAAGAGAAGATTAAACACACTTATTATACGCACATGATTTAGTAAATATCAATGCTTCTTTCAAACCATTTGCAGTACATAAATTTAAAGAATATTGTGTTTAATGAGCGCCGGTACATATGAATGTGGTCGCAGCCTTTGTGGCATTTTTTCAAATGAAAAAAAAAATTAAATAAACTAAATTAAAAAAAAAAAAATTAACCCCATGCAAGAAAATTTTAAAACATATCAACATATAAAGCAGTACAGAAATTTAATGATTAAAAAATATTAAATATTAATATAAAATTTTCCAGCATCATCAAAAAGAAAAATTTAAAAAGTAACTTTTTTTTATCTGGGGTGGGGAGGGCATCCCCCCCCCCCCCTGGGCCCCCAATTTAAGACAACTTTTAAACACATCAATTTAAAAAGAGAACTAGACAAATGACTTCCACGGCGGGGAACGACGAATATATTTTAATTTCCCTTCCTATAAGTCTTTAATCATTTTAAATGAAGAAACTTAGTAAAGAATAAATTTTACTTTTTTTTTTTCAAAATTATAAAGAAAAAAAAAATCTAGATAATTGAACTTCTAAGTCCAGGAGGAGAAAATTCCCCCCCCCCCCCCCTGCCGATGTCTATGGTAGATCATTAGTTATAATGCATCTCTAAATACTGCTTCCTCGGAGTAGTGATGGGCATAACGACTATTTTGATTATTCGAATGAATCATTCGGGCATGCGCAGAAACATATCTGTCAAACTTTAAAAATATATATATATATAAAATTACTACCAGAAATTTTGAAAAAAAAAAAAAAAAAAAAGTTTCTTAGAAACTTTTTTTTTTTTTTTTCAAAATTTCTGGTAGTAATTGAATATTTTTTTTTTTTTTTTTTTTTTTTTTTTTTAAATTTGACATATATGCTTCTGCGCATGCCCGAATGATTCATTCGAATAATCAAAATAATCGTTATGCTCATCACTACCTCGGAGAGATGCCCGAAAGAAACACTCATAAATAATTACAGCAGGAAGCGATTATTATTTTTTTAAAAATCTACAATTTGAAACTTAATAGAGACGTAAAACCTCATGGATAGTACGTATAGTTTTGTCTCGCCATGTCAATAGAGCTGGTCTTCTCTTTGAAAGGAATCAGAGGCTCAGCTATTCAAAAATTATGGGAAGAGCTCAAGTAGTGGTTTTCAAATAAATAGATCAATTAGAATTATCAATAATTAATAAAATATTCAAGAGAATATTTAAGATAAATATATATAAGAGATAATCGTTCAAGCTAATTATTAAAGACATTAACACAAAATGAATATTATAATTATTTTAGAATTATTAGAGGGATATAGACCGAATTGGAATTTCCTCAGTAGGGGTCTTTCTAACGGAATCTAACCCGTATTTACGCAAGCTTAGCAAGTTTCAAAGAAAACCATGGAAACTCTTAACAATTATGCCGACGAGCGCGACATCCGTTCGAATCCTGTATCTCTCGTCTTCCAGCTTTGAAAGAAGAACCTCTCAGCCACTGGTGAAGCCCAATTTAATAAAGACTTACTAAAGTTAAATTGGAGAAGCCATTGACGTTATGATATCATTCACTTTCTATAACTGGCTGTTTAATAATATTTCTGTGAGCTGATTCAGAGCTCACTAGCGAACTTCGAATTTGTACAGGGGAACCTATCCTTAATAGCATTTTTTGTCATCTATAGATTATGTTTCTAATCACAAATTCTTTATACAAAGCTCTGATTTTGTATAGCAATCTTTATCATTAAAGACGTCTATCACAGAAAAACATATAATAAAAGCGATGTTATTGACTAACTTAAATAGTGCTATTTACTATATATTAAGTGTATAAATATGACTCCACCCTTTTTCGAGTAAACAAAAAAAAGGGACACACATTTCTTGTCAAAATGAAAGAATTATTCAAAGTATTCAAATCAAGAAGCTGCATCATTTGTCCATCTGTCAGGCAACAAGCAATCCACAACTGAAGAAGCCTGGTTGTTTTGAAGCAATCCAGTCATCAAGCCAATTTTTGATTTCTGCATAAAAATTGAACCGCTCTCCAGAAATAGCACTCTGCATGGAGCAAAACAAAATAGTAATTTGACAAAGCAATAATGCGTGAATATAGCTGACTCAGTAACACATCCTAACGATGTACGTCTAGAATTTTTTATTGGTTTTGCAACGCGTAAGGTCCGATCAGACTGCGGTCTAAGTTTGAGTTTGTGGCATCTCTTATGTGGCGAAGCGCTTCCTTTCATCTTTTATGACTTTCTTAGCATGTCTAAAGGTCATAGGTCAAGAGCGGGAGCCGTTGACAGTTCGAAAAACACCCATTTCTTTTGTTGAATATTCCCTTTCTTTTTTCGAAGACCACAAAAGGATTCGAGAAGAATGGGAAGGGAAAGGATTTATGGTTATCTCAGTACGACTTGCTCAGGTACTTCTTAAACTGGCTCTGAACTGGCCTGTAGGCGAGCATCTGGTAGGACGAATATGGCATAGCTTACTGTTGAAATCGCATGTACTGTACTGTATCGTATGTACTGTTGCAATCGCATCAGACAATCAATGATAAATGTTACAAGCAAGTATTAATCAATATGAACGAAGCATTGAAGCCATGAACATAGATCTATGTTCATGATTGAAGCAATAACATCCCGAAAACGTTGAAAGACCCGACAATGTTGTTTTTCAACATGACAATGTTCATCCACATGGGGCAAAAATCAGTCACGGGAAAACTAGAAACATTTCTCTGGAATATATTGGCCTAACCGTTGTATTCACCAGATGTTTCTCTTTCAGATTACGATTAATTTCGTTCTATGCAGAGTGGCAGTTCACAACATTGGGTTCATTTCTTTTGCAGAAATCGAAAATTTACTTGATAACTTGATTACTTCAAAACAACTATTCTTATTATATTGCGGAATCCGTTTTGTTACCTGACAGATGGACGAGTGTTGTAACTTCTGATAGGATATACGTTGAATAAATCCTTATTTTATTTTGACAAAAAACAAACTCGAAAAAGGGCGGAGTCATACTGATACACCTAATAAATGTGTCACTTCAAGAAACGTATTCTTTTACTAACAAAAATATTATGTTACCCGTTCACCATCCTTCAAAATTTGGTCAGGTTGTGAATGCAAAACTCAGACATACCTCTCTGCTCCTCTTCTTCATTTCTTCCTTATCCTTATCTAGGAACCATGTGATACATTTCCTGAGATCTTCTCTTCGGAAACAGCTGACTAAACCTAGGTAGATGAAGGGGAAAAAAGAAATTTAATTTTTGCATAATACGGAATATTCTGTTCTTAATACGGAGGATATAGAACAATTCTCACTGTAAAAAAAAATATTACAACGTTTTCGTAATATCGAAGAAATGCTTACAAAAATTGACTAAACTTCATAGCAACCTATGACTGTGGAAACTTTTTCCTTATCTACAGAAACCTATACAAGAAGACCTGATCAGATTCTGAAATTAACAGAAATGGGTTTAACAAAATTTACAGGCAGAAAAGAGACCGTTTTATTTCCAAAACGTTTCTGTAAATGAGAAATTCCTACCTTTTTTTTTTCTGAGAATTATGATTGGTCTTTCTTCAAGTGGCCTCTGGTGATAACAAAATTCCGGATAAGGAGGATATTACATTGAATTTTCGTAAACTTTTCTGCTAAATTAAAGTAGTTTTTATTCATTTTTTACAGTGTAATTTCGAAGGAAAGCAGAAGATTTTTGTCATTGATTGAATGTGTTTAAATTTTTAATTGCATTATCAGCTTACGAGACGGTATAAAATAAAAAACTTGTACCAGTCTGTAATCATAAAAGAAACAGTTCATGTATATACATAGTGAAATTGTGCAAACAAAAAGTTTATTATGAGAATCGGAAAACAATTTTTTATCTTTTCTTTTTTTTTTTGGGGGGGGGGGGGCTGGGGGTGATGGCGGGGAGTGGGGGTAAACTTGCTGGGGGGGGGGATTTAAAAAATCAAAGAATGTGTTTATAATTTAGTTTCTTTTTCATGTAATATAAATTAAACTAGTTTTAGAACAGATCTTGGTATCTTTTGGCACGCTGTCTTATCAGGATTTAAGTTTATTTTGTATATCACGCAATTTCATTTCAGTAAAGTTTTATATTTTGGGATCAGATTTAAAGTTCTGTTTTCGTTTTCTTACTTTATTTGCTACTAGCTGATAAGCCCGGCGTTGCCCGGACCCGTCAAAAAATAATACGAAACACGAAATGACTAAAAATATCTGATCGAAACCGTTCCTCAGGTAACTCTTTGTCTTTCGGAAATTAAATACAGGGTGCTTCATAAAAGATGGGCAAAACTTTAAGTGGTGATAGTGCACATCCAAGCAAACAACTTTTATCAGAGAATGCATGGTCGGAAATAAAACGCAAAGGTGCTAGCGCATCCGGCAACTTGGTCCATGCAAACTTTAAAGCTCCATTCCTTTTGAGAGTTATCGGGAGAAGAACGACACAAATAGCATGCAAATGTGATATGGGGAAGAAGAAGAACGCGTATGCAAATTTTCGCCTCAATTAATGCATAAAAGCCGCTGATCCGAGTGTGCAACTGTCAATCGCTGTAGGAACGTATCGGAAGGTGTTGCCCTTCACTAATAAGGAAAAGGCTGATATGCATTTTACCTACGGAACTGCAAATGGAAATGACTCAGAGGCTGAATGATTGTACGGATAGCGGTTTCCCAACCGTAAAACATTTGAGCGCATGCACAGACAGTTGTGTGAGATGGGGATCCTTTCTCGTTTCCCGGTCGGACGCAGGTCGTGCAAAGTCGGATGGAACATTAGTTGTGGAAGAAGCCATTCTGGATATAATGGCTGATCAGCCAAGTACAAGTACACGAGCAGTGGCTACGAAATTGCATGTATCGAACTCCACGACATGGCGAGTACTGAAGGATGAACGTTTGCATCCTTACATGTTCAACGAGTCCAGGAACTGACTCAAAGGGATTATCCTCGTCGTGTGGAATTCTCCTCCCGCTGGTTTCTGCAGCAGAACGCGGTAAATTCAGATTTTGGGCAACTGTGCTATTTACGGATGAATGTATCTTCACGCCTGAAAATTCATTTAACACCCACAATCAACAAGTATGGGTGGATGTAAATCCACATGCCACTTATTCACATGCTCATCAGCGACGCTTTTCTATCAATATTTGAGCAGGAATAATCGGAGACCACCTACTCGGACCTATTTTCTGACAGAACGCCTTGACGGGAAAAATACCCCACGTTTCTGCAATTGGTGCTGCCAGACATGTTGAACGCCGTTCCCCCACACATCCGGCGGGTAATGTGGTTCCAGCAAGATAAAGCACCAGCCCATTATGTACGAGACCTGCGAAACTATCTGGATATAACATTTCCCCTCCGATGGATTGGGCGAGGTGGTCCTGTAGCTTGGCCACTGCGCTATCCAGATCTTTCATATCTCGATTTCTTTTTGTGGGGACAGCTGAAGGCTCTTATGCACGAGACCCCCATTGAATCTGCAGAAGACCTCGTCGCGAGACTTTTCGGCCGCTGCAGGGGAAGTGCGCGATATGCCTGTTATTTTCAAAAAGTTCGCCAATTCTTTCTTCGTTGTTGTACCGCCTGCATAGACACTGCCGGTCACTGTTTTGAGCACTTGTCATAATCAAATGTCATTAAACTTGCTTTTCGTCACTTAATCGCTTTTTGTGTGTTTTTACCTCTTATAACATCATCACCTTCGGCGCCCTCTAACACCTTTCATGGTCAATTTTGACCATGCATTCATTGATGAAATTTGTTTGTTTGGATTTGTACTATCGCCTCGTAAAGTTTTGCCCATCTTTTATAAAACACCCTGTAAAGAGATGGACCCCGAAGCGGAAGTAAATTTAATGCTTCCCCTCAAATGTCTGAATCATTTGATTCAAAGCGGGTCAGTTTTTGGTCAAAATTAAAAAAAGGTTACCGTCGGATTTTCACAAAATTTGCATTTTCGGAATCAGAAAAATAAACTACGTACAGACTGCGAGTTTAGATTCAATACCTCTGATACTTTTCTTAATACTCGAGGATTAGTGAAAATGAAACTTATCAAATCGGTAACTTTCTTTTGCGGTTTCAATAAAAATAGCCATTTTCGGAGCATGCGCAGAAAAATCTTTTAGTTTCACCGCCAGGGGATGCATTCTGTTCTAAGAAAATTTTTCGACACGTGTCCCTGCTGCCTACAATACCGTGTATAACAGACGTGTAACGCACGCGCTGCAATATCTTTTAGTTCCAGTTTCCACCACCAGGTGGAGCATTCTGTTCTAAATAAATCTCTTTCCGAACGAAACTCTGGCACTCGTTCCCACTGCTTACGGCACCGTGTAGAAGGCGTACCGTGCACGCGCGAAGAATCTGTTAGTTTCACTTTCCACCGCTAGGGTACCAAATCTATGTCTTAATTTGATATATCTTAAATAGTTCTTGTTAAGTTGAATGAATCGATTCTCGTTGAAATCGGGCTCATAGAATCCGAGAAAATAAATCACCCCCCTGGATATTAATTTTCATAAATGGTGGTAACCAAGGGCTGAAAAAATTATACTGATGTTTATTTAGTACCCGGGAGACCTCGGACGAATATCATATAAGATTTCGTTTGAATCTGACCAAGATTAAATACAAAATCTTTTAGTTGTATTTTGCACCGCCAAGGGGTGCACTCTGTTTTAAACAAACCTCTTTCCGAACGAAACTCCGGCACTTGTCCCCGCTGCTTATGGCAACGTATAGAAAGCGTGCTGCGCACGCGCTGAAAATCTTTTAGCTCCACTTTCCACCGCTATGGGGCACCAAATCTATGTCTTAATTAGTTCTCTATATATTAATTAGTTCATGTAAAGTTGAATGAATCAATTCTCATTGAAATCGGGCCCTTTGTTTGAATCGGACAATTTTTAAATGCAAAATGGTTTAGTTTCACTTCCCAGCGCTAGGGGTGCACTCTGTTCTAAATAAAACTATTTCCGATCGACACTCCGGCACGTGTCCCTGCTGCCTACGACACCGTATAGCAGGCGTGCGCTGCAAAATCTTTTAGTTCCATTTTCTACCGACAGGTGGCGCCAAATCTGTATCTTAATTAGTTCGTGTTAAGTTGAATGAACTAATTCTCGTTGAAATAGGGCCCAAGAGCCCGAGAAAATACCAGTCCCTGGTGATTAATGTTCAAAAATAGTGGTAACCAAGGGCTGAAAAAATTATACCGAAGTTTATCTAGTATCTGGGGGATTTGAGAAAAAGTTTCGTTTGAATTGGACTAATAATAAAAAAGTTCTGATTTTGCAGGCAGGGGGGGAAGGAGTGAGTTTCTATCAGAGCATTAACGTGATATTTAAATTATAACCGAACACTCATCCCCCCCCCCCCCAACAGAAATAAACCAACGACGTTAAAATATTAGGAATTATCATTAACTTTTAAAATTGAAACAAAATGATTTTTTCCTTGGCATACAAAAACAGTAAGTTATCGTTCTTAATGTCTGAAATCAAATACATAAATGACGTCACGTACATGAAAAAACTCTAAAAATCGCATAAAACAAATCGCGAAAAATTCACAACTCGCTGTTCGAATTACAATCAGTTGACGACCTTCTCATCTGCCAATCACAATATTGCCCGGTTGACTTCCCGCTGTGCCTACAATCCTATCAGCTACCAATCACAACTGCCCTCCAACGGTTTTGACTTCTAGCGGCATCAATTGACGTCATACGCTGCAAAACATGAAAAAAAAAGATTTTAAAAGGGCTAAAAAATGGAACTACAAAAATCTAATACAAATATCGGGATAATAAATAATCCGCCGTTCCCTTTTAAAATCATGATTTTTTATCTGTAAAGAATCTGGAGGCACGGCAGTGCCTCCGCCAAGTCGAGAGAGGACAGCCGTAAGCATACTTTTCTGGAAGCAACTCAGGGCACTTTTGACCCCCCCATATCTCCGCGCTGGAGTATCCCAAAAATTTTAAACTTCAATTATAGAGAGTATTTGACCCACAGGACCAAAATTTAAAATTACAACTTTCTGTCTTTTCTAGTTCAGGCGATATATGAACTCAAACATTCGATTTTTTGTCACTTCTTACTCACTCGTTCACGCGTCATCAAAAAGATTGGGTAGATCCCGTAGCCCCAGAAACTTGACATTTGGAAAAAAGGTAGTGTTTAGGATACAAAGAAAGGAAAAATTATAAAATCCAGAAAATTCGAAAAAAAAACATTCGAAAATTCAACAAATTCCATCAAAATTGAAAATTGAAAATAATACGATCTTGTAGTCTTGGAAACTTAAGATTTGGTGTGAAGGTAGTGTTTAACATCCAGAAAAAGAAAACATCAAAAACACCAAAAAAATCGAAAGCAAAATTGAAAAAAATCGAAGAAATTGAAAAAAACCGAAAATTTGAAGACAATCCGATTTTGTTGCGCTAGAAAATTCAAATTAGGAATAAAGGTAGTATTTAGGATACTGAAAAAGGAAAATTAAAAAAATCCAGAAAATTCGAAAAAAAAATAAAAAAATTCGAAAGAAATTGAAAAAATGAAAATAATTTGATACGATAACGCTCGTATTTATAAATTAATTTGGATGAAACTAATTGTGTGTATTAAGCTCACCAATGCCTCGACCGAGTTCGTTGGCCAGCTTGGTCCGCCATCTTGTTTCAAGATGGCGGCCACGGAAAATTTTAAAACTAAAATAAATATACAAAAAAGTTAAAAAATCAAGTTTATTTTTTAATTAGGTGTTAGGACTTGATACAAGGATTCCAGAGCATTTTTTGTTTTACCTCTATCTTAAAAATTGGCTGAGATAGAGCAGTTTGAAATTCTAGGGTGGCTGACATTTTGAAACAAAACAGCACATTACAAAAAACCAACGATAAATTTATGGTCAATAATGGTCAAGCAGGTGCAATCCCGAATGAATACTCCGTGTTATTATAACTGTAACTTTGACTTCGAAATTTTGATACGTTGCATTTTCTATTTGTTGATATTTTTGAACTATGATTTATGCTAAGTGAAATGTTGTTGTTGAAGAGGGATTTTATATGTAAATCCGAAACGTCCAATTTTAATATGTTTTTAATGTTTTATAAAAGTGTATTGTAATGTCTGTAATTTTAATGATTTTAATATAAATTTATAAGTTTTAGTGAACGCGATTTCTCGCAAATTATTTTCTTTCATTGTTGTAATCATTTTCCCAATTACACGCATAAACTATATATTCATATCCATTAGCGCCAAATTCGGCGACAATTTGCGAAATCTCGCCAAATTTGGAGACAAAAATAAGTCTTCATAAATGAAGCCAACTTGGCTATAGCTCAATAATTTGGCGAATTTCTTATTCAAATTCAGTATAAACGAATCTTTTGTAAACGGTTTCTTTGCATTTTAACTTGCTGTTTTCGAGTAACATTAGCTAAAATTTTAAAACGAAGATATAGGAAAGCTACCTTTTCCTGCCGGTACAGGCCGGAGGACTTTTTTATGAGTTGTCGGATGCAATCTATGTTTTGCATTAAATAAAGTAAATCATTGAAAAACAAATCCCACAGGATGGGGATAGTTTGTTTTAGATAGATTTTAAGATAATTGTCCTATTAGCTAGTAGACCTTCCGTTATTGTTTTGTGTTATTTTTCCCGGATTATGCTTTTCTTTTCTTTTGTTTACGAATTTTATAATAGAAAAGTTCCGCTATAGACTGGCTACGTTATAGAGCTTTTTTTTTATAGACAGGTTCATTTTCTTTCACAGGCTTTACTCTATTTAATTTATATATGAAATATTTGTTGTTAAAAGATGTTGGTCGCACAAAAATTTTCACATCTCTCCCTCCCTCCCGACATTACTGGTTGGTTATGGCTTGATAGTCCTTTCTAAATAAAATCATGGTGATTCTAAGATTCTCTTGATTTATCTCTAAATTGAACATAAACGATCCTAAGAAAACGGATCAATGAATTACTATATTGGCATGAGGAAATTTAGTTGCAGAAAAATGGAGCATATAGCTAACATTAAGTCTAGTAGGAAAACCACAGCCTTGGCAAGATCTAGAGGCACGGCAGTGCTTTCGCCAAGTCAAGAGAGGACAGCCGTAAGCATACTTTTCTGGAAGCAACTCAGGGCACTTTTGACCCCCCCCCCCCCCCATATCTCCGCACTGGAGTATCCCAAAAATTTGAAACTTCGTTTTTCTAGAGTATTTGGCACACAGGGCCAAAATTTAAAATTACAACTTTCTGTCTTTTCTAGTTCAGACGATATATGAACTAAAACATTCGATTTTTTGTCACTCACTCACTCACTCGTTCACGCGTCATCAAAAAGATTAGGTAGATCCCGTAGCCCTAGAAACTTGACATTTGGAAAAAATGTAGTGTTTAGGATACAAAGAAAGGAAAAATTATAAAATCCGGAAAATTCGGATAAAAAACATTCGAAAATTCAACAAATTCCATCAAAATTGAAAATTGAAAATAATACGATCTTGTAGTCTTAGAAACTTAAGATTCGGTGTGAAGGTAGTGTTTCGTATCCAGAAAAAGAAAACATCAAAAAAATCGAAAGCAAAATTAAAAAAATCGAAAAATCGAAAAAAATCGAAAAATTTCAAATAATCCGATTTTGTTGCGCTAGAAACTTGGAATTCCGAATAAAAGTAGTATTTAGGATGCAAAATAAGAAAAAATTAAAAATTCCGGAAAATTCGAAAAAAAAAATTCGAAAATTTGAAAAAATCGAAAAAAAATTGAAATAATTAAAATAATTTGATTTTTTAGCCTTAGAAACTTAAAATTCGCAGTAAAGATAGTGTTTAGGATTCAGAATAAGTTAAAATAAAAAACGCAATAAAATTCGAAAATAAAATAAAAAAAATCGAAAAAATCGAAAAATAAGGAAAATTTGAAAATAATTCGATTTCATAGCGCTAGAAACTTGAAATTTGGAATAAAGGTAATATTTAAGATTCTAAATAAGGAAACATTAAAAAATATGGATAATTAAAAAAAAAATCGAAAATCTCCACAAAAAAAAAAAAAAAAGAAAGAAAGAAAGAAAGCAAGAAAAAGAGAGAAATTGAAAATAATATGATCTCGTAGTCTTAGAAACTGAAAATTTGGTGTAAAGGTAGTGTTTAGGATTCAGAAAAGAAAAAATTAAAAACACAACAAAAAATGAAAATAAAATTAAAAAATCGAAAAAAAAAACGAAAATTTGAAAATAATTCGATTTTGTAAAGCTAGAAACTTAAAATTTGGAATAAAGGTAGTATTTTAGGATACAAAAAAAGAAATAAATAAAAAATCTGTAAAATTCGAAAAAAATAAATTCGAAAAATTGAAAAAAATTCGATTTTGTAGCTTTAGAACTTAAAATTCGGCGTAAACTTAATGTTTAGGATACAGAAAAAGGAAAAATTAAAACTCAATAAATTCGAAAATAGAATAAAAAACTCGAAAAAAATCGGAAATTTCAAAATAATTCGATTTTGTAAACCTAGAAACTTGAAATTTGTAATAAAGGATACAAAATAAGAAAAAAATAAAAAATCCAGAAAATTATAAAAAAAATTCGAAAACATCAAAAGTTGAAAATAATTTTATCTTGTAGTCTTAGAAACTTAAAACTTGTTGTAAAGGTAGTATTTACTATTCAATAAAAGGAACAATTAAAATATTCGTTTAATTCGAAAATAAAATCGAAATATCTTTAAGAAATCGAAAATTCGAAAACAATTTGATTTTGTACTGCTAGAAACATTAGTTTTAAGATAATTGTCCTATTAGCTAGTAACACGCCCCTAATTGTTTTATGTTATTTCCCGCGGATTATGGTTTTCTTTTCTTTCGTTTACGAATTTCGTTATAGAGAAGTTCCGCTATAGACTGGCTACGATATAGGCGATTTCTTTATAGACAGGTTTGTTTTCTTTCACAGGTTGTACTCTATGTACTTCACATATGAAATATGGATTGTTAAATGTTGTCATCCCCACAAAAATTTTCACAGCTCCCCCTACCCTCCCGACATTACTGGCTGGTTATGGCTTGATAGTCCTTTCTAAATAAAATCATGGTGACTCTAAGATTCACTTGATTTATCTCTAAATTGAACCTAAATGATCCTAAGAAGACGGATCAAATAATTACTATATTGGCATGACAATCAGGTAACTTAGAATTAAAATCGAAAAATCAATAAATTTATAAAAAGTCGAAAATTTGAAAATAATTCGATCTTGAAGTCCTAGAAGTTTGACATTTTGCAGAAAAGCAGGGTTTAGTACACAAAATAAGGAAAAATTAAAAAATCCGTAAATAATAAAAAAAAGACTAAAAAAACGAAAAAAAAACATCGAAAAAAGGAATATAGTTTGATTTATTGGAAATTTCCGGAAATTTTAACTTTGGCTTTCTTTTTATACTGAAAAGTTCTTTTATGTTAAATATCAAGTATCTAGGGCTGCGATTAATATCTCAGATGGATAGCACCTATCCTGGAAGCAATTGAGAGTACTTTTGAACCCCCCCCCCCCTCCCATAACTTAGTGCTTGCCTAGGAACCTGAAATCTTTTTTTTTTATCTACAGTACTTTGCAAACGAAACTAAAGATTCAAATTTTTGATACCTGTAAATAATAGGGACAGAGTGTGGGCTTAGCGAAAATCAGTGGATGATCTCCAAAAAAGAACCCAAAATCAAGAAAAGGAGGATTACTTACAAAAAGAAGTGAAATCTCATCAAAAAGTCACCTGTAAAAAATGCAGCCAAGTCTCGTAACTCATTTACCGTAAAAAGTACTGAGATCGTATAAAGCCAAGTTTAACTATCTTATTAACTCTGAAATTTTCATTCACAAATCACTCCTAGTCTCTACATCTTTAGTTAATTATTATTTTGTGACTTGGCAATTACGCAGCACAGGGAAGTTATTACATCTTACTATGTTATGGGATGGGATGGGATAATTTAATTAAGGCAAATTATATACGCACAGGGAAGTTATTACACCTTAATATATTATAGTATTATATGATAGACTAACTATATACATCACATTCTCGTGCTTCGTAATTGCCAAGTCACAAAATAATAATTAACTAAAGATGTAGAGACTAGGAGTGATTTGTGAATGAAAATTTCAGAGTTAATAAGATAGTTAAACTTGGCTTTATACGATCTCAGTACTTTTTACGGTAAATGAGTTACGAGACTTGGCTGCATTTTTTACAGGTGACTTTTTGATGAGATTATCAACTTTCTCCAAGCTAAAAAGTGAAAAAAAAATGACGATTTTGAGCGTAGCTGAGGCTGAAATGGAAGCAACCACCGAACCAATCAAGCATTCTGGGCCAAATTTCTTAGTGTCGAAGGAAAAAAAATTCAAAAATCGCTGTACGAATTTCACATTAACTTTATTGAAAAGAGGACAAAATTTACTATATTGGGTTAAAAGATTGGAACCAGATTCCGGCCACTAACGTAGAAAAATCGCAGCAAAACGTGAAACACTAAAAATCGCATAAAAAATTTAATTTAAAAAAATCTATTCAAAAATTCGAAATACGGGCTTCGAGGTGCAAAACTACATGCATAGGGGCACCTTCTCACCAAATTTTGTAGCTCTGCATGCAGCGGTCTCTTTAGAACCCAACCGAGAAACACACACAAACTTCCTTCTTTATTATAGTAGGAGATTTTGTGTTGAGAAAAAACATAGAATAATACGCTAGTTCATGCTAATTATAGGACTTTTCCGAAAAACTACGTGTAATCAGACATACTCCTAGTGTGACATGCAAAGGAATTTACTGTATACACAATATTCATATTTATGATGAACTATGCTACATACAAATGAGGTGATTAGTATCATTACGTTATCATATGCATACATTTATAACATAAATGTGAATGAGGAAAGTATAGTCGGCAAAAAAAAAAAAAAAAAAACACTTTAATTTCCAAATTTTCTCTGAAAAAAAAAAATGGAAATAGCCATTCTAATGAAAATTACATCTTTTTTCACTTTATGTTTAAAAAAATCCCTGACGGCTTGGCCTACAGGCACAGGTAGATTTCAAAGACGCAGACCGTGGGGCGCCTGTTTATTGGGAATTGCAGAAGTACCTTTAAGCCATGATGCGGCAGTTGGGACCGCCCACTTAGAAATCTACCTGTGCCTGTAGGCGGAGCCGGCAGGGATTTTTTTGTTTTCATTTTTATTTATTTATTTATTTATTATTTTTATTTATTTATTTATTTATTTTTATTTATTTATTTATTTTTATTTATTTATTTATTTATTTTTATTTATTTATTTATTTTTATTTATTTTATTTTTATTTTTTTGCTGCAAGAGTTGATTTTATCAGACACTTGTCAATATAAAAGTTGTACATAATATTAAGAAGATTTATAATGTGGATTTGATATTTTGTGAATTGACGATGTTATGATTTTTTTTTCTTTTTAAAGTCCTATTCCCCCCCCCCCCTCCCCGAAGCCCATTTTTAATGATGTCAAAATTGTGTCATACATAAATTTTTGGCCCCTTTCCAAGAAGTAATAATAACTTTAAACGGATTCGATAGAAATTATGAGTGTTTCTGTTTTTCACAAAAAACATTCCCCCCCCCCCCCCTTGGTCCGATTTTGCCCATTAACGAACTTGACCGAGATTTTCTGCCCCTTGATTTTATGTTTCAGTTTGGAAGAGATTTGTGCAGAATTATGGAAGTTATCGTGTCCATAAAAAAGTTATATAGATAGATAAATAGATAGATAGTTGGATAAAGTTTTGAACTGGGGGCGGTTTTGGGTTCATGGTGTCATGATCGGCGTAAATCTGCAAAAATTTTCCAGAAATTCCAACATAGGGTAGAATGTAATAGGTAGTATTTCTTACGAAAACTACCTAAAACCGGGGGAGTGTCTTCATACTGAAATTGTACCAAACTCTGAAATTTTCAATATGGAAACACCTCATTTTTACATCATATTTGTTTTTTTCGGTAAATTTTGCTACGTTGGGATACCAAACTGGAAGTCATTCAGTCAAGCTGTGTAGGATTTATGAAAGTTTCAAGATTGAAACTCCTAATGTTAAAAAATTCATTTGCAATCATTGCAAAACAGATTGCAATGCGGGTAGTTTGAGTATAACTCAAAGACTACTTTGCGTAACGAGCTGTAATTTTGAATTCGCATATTAAGGCTAATGTCACACGAACGATCATTTCGAAGCTCACGGTTTTCGTAAGGCTCCTACAATCCGGGCTGACTCATACCGCCATTTAATTGCCCGTAGAAGAACGATTGGCGACGTGGCCAATCGTTCTTCTTTTTTTTTTCCTTTGGTCGACTGTACATCGCGTTGAAAAAGTCAATATGCAAGAGTAACAGATATGAATTGAGACTTGTTCTTGATTTTTACTAAAATACGGTCATGAAACTGTTAATAACAAGCAACGCGATTTATATAAGAAGTGCAAAACGCTTTACAGCCTGTTAAAAATGGGGGCGCTCAAAAATAAATAAAATGTACTCACTTTTGTGTATTTACTGCGGTCTTAAAATATCTCCGAGTATTTAAGTCGCAAATTTGAAAAACACATGCACTGTTTTTTTAGTATACACTTTGCTTTTACGAATGTGTTTATTATCACTGTCGTACAAAAAAGTAAATAAAACAAGATACATAAAGTCACACATGGATATTTAATACATGTTACTAAGTTTGAAGTGAGTAACTTTTATTCTTGAAACAACTTGGACAAAATATTTACGAATTGTTTTTGCACATTTATTAAAATTTTCTCTTGAAATCTTTGATATATGTGTGAGATTATATTTATTACAAAGTTATTTTTTAAATATGGTTACTTATATTTGAACATGTGATACGCTCGTGTTAAATACATTTTTTTTCTCTTTTTAAGGAAGGAATAGATAGAGAGATTAGGTTCTGTTTTTTAACACTTTCCAACCTAGTTGAAAAGTGTTTATGACTTCGGTTTGTCTGGCCGGATGGCCGTCGGTCCGTGCTCTAACTCCCGTAAATATACTCGGATTGCACTGAAATTTTTATATGTTATTGTCGTTATCTATAGCATGTTCCCTATTTCAACGGAAGTGTGTAGCACTTATAGTTTTTTTACAGGGACACTCAAAAGAATTCCGTTACATTACGGTCAATGGTGAAAAATCGTTTGCGGTTTATTTTAATGATGTTCCACAATTTCAAACACATTGTAATCGATATATATCACTAAGGTGCATTACAAGACGCTTAATATGGAATAGGGTGTGCATAGCACTTATACTTACTTTACAGGGACAGTCAAATTAATTCCGTTACATTACGTCTATAGAGAAAAATCTTCTGCGGTTTATTTAAATAATGTTTCACTATTTTAAACGTATTGAAATTTATATATAGATCACTATAAGGTGCATTACAAAAGGCTTACTACAGAATATTGTGCGTATAGCAGTCATCGTTCATTTACAGGCACACACAAAAGAATTCTCTACTGTCTGTTAACAATAATTCTTGGAAGTACGTTTTAAGTTACTGAACACGATTTTAAATTTAACTCGCTTTTTGCTTATTACGTGGTGTGTATAAATTCTGTAGATCCTATACAGGGAAGCACAAAAGTTCGCTAACACATTTCCGTTTATGGACAGAAACTCCAGAAGGAGAATTTTAAACTGTGCTACGCGTTTCTTAACTGAACTAAAATTTAGCATCCTATGTAGTATATATGCAAATCTATAGATCATATACAGGGCTGAATAAAAGTAATCGGATATTTTTCCGAATGTTGTATACGTTGGAAATTCCTGAAATTATGTTTTAAAATATGTTATGCGTTTTCCAAATTGTTTACATAGATGTTATCTTTCAGCTTATTAAACGGTATTATTTGTAAAATCATTTATTATGATTTTTCGTTCTTGTTATTTATATATGTATGTATTTCTTAACAATGTTTTTTTTGATCAAAAGTTTTCTAAGAAGTCTTAATAATAAATAAAATTTAAATACTAATATTCACTAGTTTTATACCATACAGTTATTTTATAAACATTCATAAGACTTTTTTTTTTTTTTACCTTTAAGGTCACAAGGTCCTATATTTACTAGTCTGAGAGGGGAGCCACCCTTGTCGTATCCCAAAAGGGCCGGAAGTAAGTATTGCACCAAAAGCTGTAAAAAGGTTTAATACATTAATTCGCTAAAAATATCTTTGATTAAAGTTCATACACTGCAAAAAATAATTGTTGATTTTACAGTATAAAACTGGCAACCCCCAGCTGCCAGTGTTATACCGTAAAATTAACAGTATTAAACAGTAAAATAAGCAGTAATATGCTGCCGTGCAAGCAGTAATACGCTGGCGGTAGCGTATTACTGCTTGCACGGCAGCGTATTACTGCTTATTTTACTGTTTAATACTGTTAATTTTACGGTATAATATTGGCAGCTGGGGGTGCCAGTTTTATACTGTAAAATCAACAATTATTTTTTGCAGTGTACTAATTTATGTTTATAGGCTGAACCAAAAAATATTTATTCTCTCTCTTTCAACAATTTAATAATAATAATAAAACATTATCCAGCTTAATTCATACAACATTACATCTAAAAACTTAATAATTACCTCAGGTGGCTTATACTCATTTAGCAAATAATCTTCGTCAAACTTTTTACGAAATTCTAAGTGCTGAGGAGAAAAATGAAAGAATTAAGTCTCATAAAAAAATAAAAGTGTATTACGAATGATGAATACGAGTAGGGCAATTCCATGTGTGACGGAATGACATTTTGAGTTATAGAATTAAGTTAAAGCAATTACCTTGCAGCTATTTTCAAATGAAAATTGACTTTTCTGTTTGCACATGACAGTTATTGATTAAAAGATTAAAAAAATGTATGAAAATTTTTTTAAGCTATTTTATTCTTTAATTTTTTAGCAATTTCTTATAGTGTGACGGAATGACATTTTTGCTACCATGACTCTAACCTGGTATTTAAAACTGGAAACTTTTGTGAATTAAGAAGCCATTCAGTTTTTAAACTAATACATATCTTAAATATGATGTATAAGCAATATAAAATTATAATTTGAGCAAAATACCCGTCCTACGGTTGTTAGTTATTAACTATCATTTGACGTGACGGAATGACGGAAAGTTTCTTAAACATTTATTTAAAAAAATCGACTAAACTAATAAATTTTATATATTTATTATCCAGAATGATCATAAGAAATTACATTATATAACTATTCACATGCGACAACTTTTTCAAAAGCATATCGAGCACGATTATGCAGTTTATTTTGCGTGCATTATTATCATGTATATGGCTTTAAGACCATTGTAAACCATTAAATATTTTACTACATGCATTTATTTATTAAGAAAATACAAAATAAACAACAATTACATTTTTTTTCACAGTTTTTTTTCAACGATATTATTTGTACAAAACTGCAAATATTTTATTTTTGAGCTGTAACCTAAACGTTTTGAATCTAAAACATCAATTTGAAAACTTGGAATATATTTCACTATACTTTTTAACTTAATTTATAAAAATTATTTTAACAAAATTTTTGATAAAAGTTGACATTTTCATGGAATTGCCCAGTACAAAAATAAAACAAACAGAAAAAACACATACTTGGTATATATATATATTTTTTAATATTTAAATCGCAAGGAATGGAGAAAAGAAGTAGTAGAGAATTTACCTGTCTTAATTATAAAAATTGTACAAAAGTTACTGATATTGGAAAAATGTTTATGAAATGCCAACGTAAGTTCTTAATTACTTACGATATTGGAAACCTTTCCCTGATCTTCAGAAACATTCACAGAACAATCAAAAATATTAAAAACCAAGATGTTTCCGAAATTAACAGAAACAATTTTCTGAAATTTATGGCAGCAAAAAAGTGCTTTTATTTCAGAAACGTTTCCGCAAACTTCGAAAATTTGTTTTCAGATGTTCCTGATTGGTTATATTCCAAATGGTTTCTGAGCTTGAGCGAAATATTTTTGGAGAGTTTTTTTGAACCTGGGACTTTTTTTGGACTATTTTTCTTGGAAAAACTAATTTTCTTATAAAATATCATTATGAATATTATCATATATTGGAAATCATGGAATGTTTAATGAAGCTTTGGGAAACAAATGTTAATTATACTATAAATATTTATAAATTATATTTATTTTATCAGAAACAATTCTAAGGGAAAATATCAAATACAATGAATTAAAATGGAATAAAATTAACTATGCGACAAGTAAGTGTAATGGGCATTTTTTTATCTTAAAAGTTAGTGCAAAGTATAGCCGTTTTACCAACAGATAATTTATAACTTCGTCATTTTGCAATTTAGTTTAAATCTAATGAAATTCAATGGAAAATAACGTTACAAAAAGCTAATTATTGTATTGAACAATGCGTATAATGTATTGTGAAATAACATTATAAGTTTAATAATAGTAATAAGTTTAATAATATGATTAATCCAAATAATGGAATCCAATAATTCAGCGGTTTCCAACCTGAGGTACGTGGCGTGTCTATTGGTAACGCCATTACCGATGTTTACATGGCTGTTACATTAGAGACATAAATTCCATTCACAGATTAGTTTTTAAAAATTTAGAAAGTTTAATGTGTGCTGGAACAAAAAAGTTCTGAAATTGCGATTTCTGTGCTATAGTTGTTATAGCAGTTTGCTTAACCAGAAGTTTGAAATTTGGCATGGTGCTTACTTTAAGATGTAAATACTAGCTTAGTACAGTTTCTAATAATTTCTAATTTTCAAATGAAAAATCAAATGAGCTGAAAACCTTCAAAATACATTCTAAATTACCATTTATTTAGAATTAATTTTAGCTCTTCTTATTCCTTTAAGTCTCATGTTCGCCTAATGCAGTATAAGAATGAAGTTTACTCAAAATATTGCTTAATTAGTAATTTTAGAATTATCCGTAGCAGCATAAATTTCGCTAATAAAAATAGACCCACAAAAATATCATTTCTCATATTTCAACAATTACGCGAGTAAAGCCGCGGGTTTTGCTAGAACAGTAGAGTCTCGAAAATCCGAGGTAACTGGGGATGACACCACCTCGGATTATTGAAAACTCTGATTTTCCGAAAAAGTAGAAAATTCTTACCAATTATAATTTTACTCAATTGGGATGACAAAGAATGTACATACCTTTATTTTGTTTTGTAATGATATACAGGACACTTTACAATTAAAAAAAAAAAATAAATCGTTTGATGCTTTAACATATTTACTTCTCTGTTTAGATGCAATATCTATTCAACGCTTAAAAAGCCTAACGTCAGCAGGGGTAGCTTCATTTTGCTGTTCTACATATTTTAAAGCAAGTTCTAAAGATGTAGAACTTTCACTGTGAGAGATTTTTTTCAAATGACACAGGGTCGTTTTTTTTTTTCTGTATCTTTACATTCCTCCTCATCTTCTATCATTTCTACAATAGTCTATTTAGGAATGTGAAAAAAGTTAACTTTGAATAAACGACAGAGCAACTTACGATGCAACTGGTCACGAAGTACACCCCTTAGCGCCTAAAGGAACTTGGGGAAAAAAGTAGAACTATGTATTTTTATAGTTTAGAAACCCCTTTCAAACAAACTCGAACCCTTCGCCATTTGCCTGAACAAGAGAAAAAAGGGTAATGGGTGACTGAAAACGGCAATGACATTCCTTCCAAGAAGAAACGAAATGAACTGGCATTCTTTCGAGCAACGAAAAAAAAAAAAAAAAAAATACGTAAAATTTTTTATTTTTATTTTTGGCGCCTCGAATTAAGCGGAACCTCGGACTTCCGAGACTAGGATTTTCGAGACTCTACTGTATATCATAATTACAAAATGGTGATTTGCTAAAAAACTTCCCAATGAAACCTTCACCATTCATGACTGTAATATTCTCAATAAATATGTTGATTTTTTCCCTGCATATTCTACTATGGCCCAATTGCTTCGCAATCTCTCAGGCACACTTTAACTGGAAACTGAGGTTGATGTAGTTTTGTTTAATGTTCCTACTAAGTAAATATAGACAAAATGTATCCTGTTCTTTTTTAAATAGTAAAATCCTCTCCGAGTAAGTACCTTGACATTCGCCATAAAAATCATCGCCCTTCCACAGTACTTATAAACTTGTAGAATGCGCTCCACTACATGAGATTCAGTCATCACTTCTCCAGCCTTACATCAAACTCGCTTTTTTTTTTTTTTTTCCCTTTTTGTGTACCATTTTTCAAAACTTTTATTCCTTTTGTTATAGGTTAGGTGTTAACTGGAATTTGTTTTAAGGATGACATATTTCACATCTTTGTATTGAGAAGAAATGACAGAAGTGAAAAAACCCCTTGAAGTTTAGGCCTGTTCAGGTAAATTTTCTGCTGCAGTTGATGTTGAAAACTGTGATGCATTCCCTGTGTCTGTCTCCGTTATCATATTTCTGTGCTCAACAACACTTTTGTCAACATTGTAAAGACCATATCCTTTAAAACGATATACTCGCCCTTTGAAATTTCAACAGCTTTGGATACTTTTTGCAAGACAGAGTTATCTTCGTACCATGTATTCAGAATTTTTCTCCAGTAATATTTCAGAGGAAGAAAATCTCAACATGCAAAGATTGTGTTGCATGACTTGTGTTTGTCGGAATCGGAAGACAAAAAATGATTATTTCACTGTCAACGCTCTACTGCTTGTTTTATTGTTTTGTATGGTAGGTAGGCACCATGAGCATCAAATATTAAAAGAACTTGTTTTTCTAGTTGTTTTTACATGTTTGGCTCGAACCTTTTAACTCAAAATTTGACGTATTCTAGAAGTACAGTATAATCTCGAAAATCCGGCATCCTCGGACTAGGCTGAGCTGGATTTTTGAAAAGTATCAAGGTCCATAAGCCATGTTTTTGGCCCAGGAAATAGACTAAAACTCGATTTTGTTATACTGACTTAATTATTTCACTTTTTAATATTAGAAGGTTTATCCTGTACGATTTCAACAATAGTTTTGCATTTTGGACGGATTTATATGACTTACACAAGCTCCAAGTTCGTATTATTCGTAGTTTTTGATGAAAAATACGCCATTTCTCCTAATTTTACCTCAATTATTTATAAGAGCGCAATCGTGCAACAGTTTCTTCTTTACATATATTATAAAATACATCAAAATGTACAATATATGTAAAAATAAAAGTGTTGCAAAGCTGCTCTCATAGTAAAATATTAAAAAATATATTAAAAATTGAGGTAAAATTAGGAGAAATTGCGTATTGTTCATTAAAAACTACGAATAATACGAACTTTGAGCTTGTGCAAGTCATATAAATCCGAACAAAATGCAAAAAAATATTGTTGAAATCGTACAGGATAAACCTTCTAATATTAAAAAGTGAAATAATTAAGTCAGTATAACAAAATCGAATTTTAGTCTTATTTCATGGGCCAAAAACACGGCTTATGGACCCTGATCCTTTCGGATTTCTGAAAGAATATCAAAAATATTTCCGATATTCTTAATGGTGTTTTTGGTCCTAATTTAACTCATAACTATGTGATAATTATGTGAGAAAAAGAGAAAAATAAATATTTAAAAAAAAACTTACTTTAATTGATATTTTCTATGTGACAAAGAAAATTCTAATAAACAGTGAAGTCTCATCGAATTTTCGAAACATCGATGTCAATTTAATTTTATTTGCTTCAATTTTTTTCGGCTGTTCTTTAAAAAGTTTTCTTGTATTTTATAAAAGTGAAGATTTTCTTGTATTTTATACAAGTATCTATTACGGAAATACAGTCTTGTTTCTCTAAAGCAGATATTAATTCTCCAGACAAATTTAAGCATTTTCAGTCAATTATTTCTCTTTCGCGCTTTCAATTCCGACCTCGAAGTTTTTAATTAGTAAACAATTACACTTTTTTTTTTCTCCCGTAAGTTGAAAGTGTAAAAAAAAAAAAAAAAAAAAAAAAAAAAAGGGGGGGGGGGCGATATTACTTTGATGCCGGGTTTTTGACGTTGCCAGATTTCTGGGGTGACACTGTACTTGTGAAATACAAACAGACACACTTTTAATATGCATGATTAACAATATAACATTATTTTCTTTCCAGAGAAGTAAAAATAATGCCACCATATTTAAAATAAATATGTAAATATTAAATATTTTACACTAAGAATACATATAAAATCATTTTCATTCCTTAATAATTGTAAAATTTCAAATGCATTTTTAATCCTAACTAATACCCATTTCCCCCCATCGCATAAAAATACTCATGAAATGAGAAATATTCAAAATATTTCTTCCTGCTTTTTTGTCAAACTGTAGCTCATAATCTCTTATAGACGAATAACAGGTAAATTATAATCAGAAACCAAAAAAAAAGTTTTTTGAAAGTTTTTGGAGATTAACAGAAAAGGAAGCATTCCTGAAAGAGAAAAAATGTTGTATATGTTGCCCGATTTAAATTACAAACTTTCTAATGAAGTAATAACGTTGCCAACAAGTGTCTGAAAACATTTTATGAAGCTAAAAACTTAGTTTTTAAAGTACATTATATGTTCAATAGATAAGTTTTAAAAAAAATTACCCATTTTATCCCCCCCCCCCCTTGCCCTGCTATATTAATCTCTAATTAGTTTTTCATTCCAAATATCATTAAAATCAACAGACAAAATATAAATAATTACCTTTCGAAACATTTCTTCAGATTTTTTCAAGTCGAATCTCCTCGCTAAAAGAAAAATAAATAAATAAATAAAAATTATAATTTAACAAATTACAATAACTATTGTGAAAATGTTCCAAAAGCTTAAAAATAAATAAAAAATAAAATAAATTACCGTACTTTCGTGTTATAGCGGTCCCCACAATTATGATTATGCCAAGGTTGCAGTTATGATTTCGCCAAGATCATCGCAAAGCTTATATATGCATCCTATATGCGCATATATATATTCCATACACTCCTATAGGTGCCATATACGTCATTATACACATATTATTACGTCTTATACGTCGTATATACATCATATACACATGCCATATATATACATCATATATGCATCATATATGACTATAACTTGGCCACATACGTCAAGAAATATTATAATAATATATGATATATATCTAACATCATACATGCTTTATAATTTGGCGATAAATTTTGGTCGCTTGGTGATTCATCCTTGGGGGCCGCTATAACACGAAAGTACCAAATTTATAATATATTAATGAAAACAGAAACAAAAATATTTTATAGGGTCCTTCCTACAATAACTTTAACTCTTGTTTAGATTGATGTCTGAGCTAAAGGTATTTTGTGGAAATTAAAGTTGAAGACCACGTTTTTTTTGCTTTATAAAGACGATTTCTCATCCGATGTCAATTTTTTAATTCGGCTTTTTTTCATATCTGATAGTTTGCATCTATCCTTTTTGTAACTTTAACATTTTTGTAACGATTTTATGCATTTCTATTGCCTATTCAAAGAAAAATTCTTCTAAAATTGCAGAATTTCGTTAAAAACGCCTAAAAAAATCCTTCTAAAGTTACAGAATTTCGTTAAAAACTGTTAAAATAATAAATTGCGGGCATCAAGAGGTCCATTCTCGACCGAAAACAACCATTTTCCCAATAGTTAAAAAAAAAAGAAAGAAAGAAAGAGTTTAAAATGTTAAAACACACTTTATTGCATCTTAAAGAACATACTTAAAAAATATATTGTTGCTAAACTGCTATTTTTTCAGAGCCTTTTTAAAATAACGTACTGAAACTATGAGACGAAAAATTGGCTCGATAAAGCAGAAGTATAGTAAACCACCGTGTGTGCGTCTTTTAAGGTACCATTAACTCTCTGACCGCCGAGCAAAAGAGAAAAATTATGTTTTCTCTGTAATATTTTTAAAATGCTAAAAAAACACGATATTTCAAACATGATATAAAAAACTCAATTACGTATATTAATATATACCTTAGGACTATTAACGATTACTTAATGTTTTAAAACTACATTATATTTGTAGAATTATATAATTTAAATATTTCTAATATTGCAGTGAAACTTATAGCATAGTGAACGGATATATCAGTTCATGGCGGTCAGAATGTTAAAAAAAGACGCGTTAATGCAAAGATGGACAGCCGAAATTCTAAGGCGAAATGTACTTTTCACACATTCGGACCAAAATGGAAATGACGTATAAATGTGAAAATCATAAATTTGAGACTATAAATTATACTCTGCTGTACATTGTAGGTACAGGGCGTTTTATAATGGATTTTCAAACTTTAAAATTCGATAATATGTTTATAAACATAAAGATGAAATAAGTGAAATGTTTATCAGGTATATCATAATAAATTTTGCATATAATAATTTTAAAAATCGTTCAAAATTTTGACAATAGATGGCGCTGAAATGTTTTAAACTATAAAAACTATTAAATTAATTAAAAAACTTAGAAAAATTTAAGTATTTTTTTTTTTTTTGCTTTTTAATATCTAAATAAAACATAAAGTAACAAATTAGATATATTTTATGGAGTTTCATATGTTAAATTTTCGTCAACAGATGACGCTGCGATGTTTTAAACTAAGAATTGTCCAATTAACTTTAAAGATTCAAAATACAAACATTTTTTTCACATTTCAACAGCTAAATAGAATAAATGTAACAACTGAGAGACTTTTGATAGAGTTTTACACTTTAGTTTGAGAATCCTGGCTGTTTGAGATAGCACACAGCACAATTCATTGACGAAATTTTGAACTATACCTGTACCTGATAAACATGCCCCTTATTGCATCTTTATATTTAATATAATTACTTGATTATTGAATTTTAAAGTTAAGGAATTCTTTATGAAACTACAGGTACCTAATATTAGACACTCCATAGTTCAGGCACATGGTAATTATGCAAATCTATACTGTTCGATCGATCGGAAATTTTTTGATTCGATAATTAACTGCTGAATCCGGAAAATCTCCACCGATCTCGTCTCCTTTTCAGCCTATCTTGATCACATGGCAGTTCAACAAGTGATTGAATCTAGCCTATCTCGATTAAGTGACAGCCAAGAGGGGTGGAAGTTTTGCGACATGTATGGACACGTTTGCAGCTATCCTGAGAATGCAAAGAGTTTAAAATTCCAAATTCGTTAGAATATTTCTTGACTACCTTGAGTGCCCGAGAGATACTGCTCAGACTAGGATACCAGATCTGTAGACATATAATGAGCCTCCCTTGAAAGGAAAGCGTCGCTGATGAGCATGTGAATAAGTGGCATGTGGATTTACATCAACACATACATGTTGATTGTGGGTGTTAAATGCACTTTCCCGCCTGAAGATACATTCATCCGTAAATAGCACAGTTGCTCAAAATCTGAATTTACCGCGTTCTGCTGCAGAAACCAGCGGGAGAATTCCACACGACGAGGATTATCCCTTTGAGTCAGTTCCTGGACTCGCTGAACACGATAAGGATGCAAACGTTCATCCTTCAGTACTCGCCATGTCGTGGAGTTCGATACATGCAATTTCGTAGCCACTGCTCGTGTATTTGTATTTGGCTGACCAGTATGGCTTCTTCCACAACTAACGTTCCGTCCGTCTTTGCACGACCTGCATCCAACCGTTAAGCCAGAAAGGATCCCCATCCCACACAACTGTTCGTACAAGCGCTCAAATGTTTTACGGCCGGGCAACCGCCTGTTGGGAAACCGCTCTCCGTACAATCGTTCAGCCTCTGAGCCATTTCCATTTGCAGTTCCGTAGATAAAATGCATATCATTTTTCCCTATTAGTGAAGTGCAACACCTTCCGATACGTCCCTACAGTGATTGACATTTGCACACTCGGATCAGCGGGTTTTATATATTAATTCAGGCGAAATTTTGCATACGCGTTCTTCTTCTTCTCCATATCACATTTTCATGCTATTAGTGTCGTTCTACCGATAATTCTCAAAAGGAATAAAGCTTTAAAGAATGCATGGACCAAGTTTCCGGATGTACCAGCACCTTTGCGATTTATTTCCAACCATGCATTCTTTGATGAAAGTTGTTTGTTTGGATGTGTACTATCACCTCTTAAAGTTTTGCCCATCTTTTATGAAATACCCTGTATAGTTCAATTGCAATAGAATCATGTCAAGATAAAAATTAACCTTTTAAAAAAAATTTTTGCATCACTTCGTAATTCAGATTTCTGACGCGCATATTCACCATCTATCTCAACTCCCGGTTAAGTGCAAATAGCTCGGTCGAACGCTCAAATCACTATTAATCTGGTTGGTCGTCGGCTGTATTCAGGTCCAATCATGTTAAGGGTGAATACTATTTGAATGACTCCATGCAAAAAGGGCTTCAGTCAACTAAACCAGTTTTGAGAAAATTGATAAAAACATTGCTGTTTTGAAAATATTAAACCAATCAAAATTATTTTTTTTTTACTTTATAGACAAACATTATACTAATCAAACACCACTGAGAAATAAAAATAGTTTAAATCTACCCTATAAGAACAAAAATCCGTGGTTAACTCAATTTTGCCAATTTGCTGACTGAAGCCCTTTTTGCATGGAACAATTCATTTGATCGGTCGACCCAAGATTGTTGTGTTTAACCAGGAGTTGAGGTAAATGGTGAATACCATAGTTATGAGTAAGTGATAATAGAAACTATAAACTTCTTCAGCAATATTGACTACGATATACCGACAACACAGTTATCCTGAAAGGTTAAAATTATTTTGTTATGATATTTGCATAGTGGGCAGCAAATATCAATCAAGGACAAGTTCTACCTTGTGTCCATTTGATAGGAAATCTGGATGCCATAAATTCTCACAAGGAAGCTCAAATGAGAATTTACTAATTTTAAGAAACTTATTCTCTAAAGTTTGAATCATACTCCTTGTGAAGTTTCTTTAGTTTTTGTGATTAATTTTCGTTCCAGATTGTTATTCAAGCGATTCAGATTACTATCAAGCTATTCAGATTGCTATCAATTGCGCTATTCGTTACACTCTTTTATTTAAATCAACTTTGTTTTTGTATGTAAAGATGAAATTTTGTAATCTGTTTTTCATTCATTTTCCGATATGCTAGAATGATAAAAATTATATACACGTGTGTTTCCGATGATAAAACAGCATTTTAATGTTTTAGAACTTAATTATAAATTAATTTTAATGCATTTTTCCGTTAGCCTGGTGCAAATATTCTTTATGGTTATAACTGTATACGAGTTGTAAAGCAATGGGGTTAATTATGCGTCAAATCATGATCACTAAAATATGCCAATTGACTGTGAAACTGCAACCTTGAAATATTTTAAACATTAAGAAGTAGAAAATAAAAATATAAGCAAATAAACGGTGTAAAAAAATATGCTTTTATTTTTTCACTGCCTATTCACTGCCTAAGAAGGACTGCTCAGACGAGAAGGCCGCCAAGTCTGTAGAGCATTGATGTCCCTCCCGGTAACTTTATTAAAGTTTAAAAAAATACAAAATCAGCCGAAGTTGTTATTGTGTCCAGGATTATTCATAGCACATTCCGAGGAAGAGGATTGTCAGAGCCTCAAGAGAGATTGGACTTCTAAAGCAGCCCCCAAATCAATCCTGGGCCAGGCGACGGGACCCTTGTCTGTTACATACCCGGACCAGGAGAGTGGCAATTTACGCTCAAGGAATTTTAAATCCAGACAGATTTAACGTGCACCAAATGCCATTAAGCTGCGTTTAGAAGCTATCCTGAGCGGCTCGTCCTGAGATGGGTATAAATCAAATCTCTTCCCATTCTTCTCGAATCGTTTTGTGGTTATCGACAAAAGAAATGGGTTGTTTCCCCAACTGTCAACGGCTCCCGCTCTTGAACTCTGACATTTGATAAGAAAGTCATAAAAGATGAAAGGGAACGGTTTACCACTTCAAAGAAAGTGACACATAAGAACGCTGCCTGTTTGGACTTTTAGCGTACACAGTGATATGTGCTGGCCGTCAAGCCCAGAAATTTCTGATCACGAGTCCGGTGCTCTGCCAACCGGACTATCACCGTCATTGCTTTTCATTAAAAGCGAGAAAAGTTAATCTTTCCAGCATTAAAGAATGCGTTATCTCACATTCATGGGTCAATTGAAACTGGTGTTAAATAACAGAGTAAAATCTGTACTCTCTGTGAGAGTCTGTAAGCTTGGCTTTTCACTTTAAAAATTTTAGTTCTCTATAACCCCACAGCCCATATGAATTTTTACTTTAGTGTGTGGTATAATATAATAAAGTTTTTAAAAGTATATAAAATTCCTGTTTTTGTGATCCAGAATACATTTTTCACCAGAAAAGATACAATTCTTACCTCTGAGGAATTGCAGTAAAAGGTGATCATCGTGCTTCGGTTTCAGGACATCGGAGAGTGCCTGGCGGAACTGTAAAGTAAAATAAATAAATAAATTTAAATAATAAATTTAAATCATTAATACAAAGAAATAGATACTAAGAGTCAGTACCTTCCATAATTGACTATTCCGATACAATACTTAATACCCTTATATTGATAGACAATTGATTTATCATAAGTTTGAATTTGCAAATTTCTGTTTTCAATAAACTTCACTATATATGTATTTTTGGAACCAAAAATTGCGTTTTTTTCTTTTGCCTATTATTTCAAAACAAAACGCAATACTTGTGTCAGACTTTGTTTTTTTAAACACTTTTCGACATAATTGAAAAGTGTTTATGATTTCAGTTTGTCTGGCCATCTGTCTGACTGCACGCGCGCTAACTCCCGTAAATATACTTGGATTTCCAAGATACTCTTATATGCGATTACGGTTTACAGTACCATTTTTGCTATTGAAGAAGAAGTATGTAATTGTTATAGATCGTTTACAGGGGCTGGGTCGGACAACAAAATGCTTCTATAGAATATGGAATAAGTAGCATTTATAGTGTGTTAGGGAAGCACAAAATAATTCCATTACATTATGATTTTTAGGGGAAAATTGCTTGCAGTGAATTTAAATGATGTTACTTCAAACAATAAAAATGATATGCATCACTGGAGGTACACTACAGCATTCTTTCTGTACACTGCAAAAATGTTGATTTTACAGTATAATACTGGCATCCCAGCTGCCAATATTATACTGTAAATTAACAGTAATAAACAGTAAAATAAGCAGTAATACGCTGCCGCGCATGCGCGGTAGCGTATTACTGTTTATTTTACTGTTTATTACTGTTAATTTTACGGTATAGTACTGGCAGTTGGGGTGCCAGTATTATACTGTAAAATCAACAATTTATTTTACAGTGTAGATTATGGAGTGCGTAGTTCATTTATGGAGGCACATAAAAATATTCGGTTACAGAACTGACTATGAGCGATAATTCCCGAAAGTACATGTTCAGTTGTGATATGTGTTTTGAGTTTAAATAAATTTTAATATATTATGTGTTGTGTATAAATTCTGCAGATCATATACAGGGCTGCACGAAAGTATTCGTAAGCTGTATCGTTTCTGGGCGTGAATTGCCTAATGTATGTTTTAATTTATGTCAGGCATCTTCCAGCTGAACTATATTTTAGTATACTAATAGATGCTTGTTGTATACATAATATGTACATTCATATACAGGGCTGTGAAGAATTCGCATACATTTCCGGCTATAGACAGCGATTACTGAAAATGAATTTTTAATTGCGTTATTTTTAAAATAGTTTATTTAGATATATCATTTTATTGTATGAAAAAATAAAAGTTCTTATCAATATTCAGATAGTGTTGGAAAGAGTTTCATAATCTATGCCTGATGCACGGGTTTTTTTCGTTCTGTTTTACATTCTTGAATTAATTTTTAAATGTACAACTGTGGTTGCATATGATAGTAGTTTAAACCTTTAGAAATATCTATCACAAAATGAAATTACTTGTGATTATATGAAAATAAAAATTTGAATTTACAAACTACTTCGAATAAAGAAATTTAAGATAAGATAATTAAATCAATAATCATCTTGATATTACTTTAATACCCCATTCATTTTATTTCATTGTTTTATTTATTGGATTTGGAAGAGTTATTCGAGAGAAAAGAGAAATTAATATTAATTTACAGCATTTAAGATTAATAATAAAATTTACCTTATTGACCAATATTTATAACTAAATAACTTTCATGTATGATGTTTTGTATTGTTGTTTATGCTGTCTAGCTAGATAGATTTTCAAATTATTGGCTTTGATAGTGTAGTTTTCTACACATTTGACTGATAAGATAAACTGCTTTCTTTAAATTCGAAAGTTTACCAGAAATTCTGTTTTTATTTATTCGTTAGTTATGGGCTCAACATTAATAAAACAATGACTATTTTTTTATACAGTTAAAAGACCGATATAATAAATATATTACAGTAAACATAATATCACAAAACATAAATATTAGTAAACAGGTTTAGCAACCCACCTAATGACAGAAACGGAAAATGGATTAATTTTAAACTGAAGAGGTTCATTTGTGGAGAAGAAGACTTCAAAGAACACATTGCATAACAATTTAAAATAAAAAGAAAAGTGCCTAGTTAAACTGATGACATTAAGCTCACAGGCTATTCACACTAATTAAGGAGGGGATTACCTCCCTCCGTTTCCCCCTTTATATTTAACCAATGAACTCCCCAAAACTAATCATGGAAGCGCCTTATCACAATGAGCCTATATACAAAATTTGAAGCAAATCGGATATTTCTGTCAAGAGTTATCGCATTACGTAACATACGTACATACATACATACAGAACCTGCGGGCATATTAGCTCTCAGGCTTTGATGGCCTGTGAGCTAAAAACTAATCTGTAACTTTCTTTAATAAAGAATTAATTGTTTCATTGTCAACATCCACCAAATTGTTATTGCGCAACTCAAATACCTATCGAACACAATCGATTGTTTCACGGTTCTATCAATCGATATGTAAAAATTGGTACTATGAATAACAGAAATCGAAATTTAGAATTTGCTATTAAAATAATAATAATAATACATATTATCTACTGACAATACATAACACCACAACTCCATGGTTAAGGTCAACCATGATTAATCAGTGAGACCGCAAATTCATCTGTCTAATGTTAAACCTAAGGGCTTGGAATGCATCCGTAATTTTTTTTTAATTTTCCTTGGAAAATTGAAGTGTTTACCTTCGTTTTTCTGTATGCTCTTTTTGAAAGATGTGTCTTTCTTTTTCATTTGACAAAATGTTTCTAAAATATATACACGTTTATATTTTAACCCTTTCCGGCGCGGAGTCTGTTTGTAAAATGATGAAATAATGGACTGACACCAGAATTTACAAACGAATTCATTAGAAAATAAAAACTTGCTAATTTTCCTGTACTTTATAAAAGGAAAATTTTAATTAAATATTCTTGGTGCCGTTTGTCCGTTTTGGAATTAAAATTAGGTGTCCTCTTTTGTGGACATTGCCCGTTAAAGGGTTAAGTGCTCCCTATATTTTATATTTAAGTGCAGCAGAAAAGTTCGAAATAAAATTTTAACACTTGAAATAAAACTAATTATGTATTTTAGAAATATTTTGTTAAATAAAGAAGAAAGAAACATCCTTAAAGAAGAGCATGTAGAAAAAAAAAAAAAAGTTAAACATTTTGATTTTTAGAGGAAAACTTTAAAAAAAATATCAATGCATTCCAAGCCCACAGGTTAAACATTAGAGAAAGGAATTTTCGGTCTGACGGATAAGAGGCCTTAAGTGCAAATTTCTTAAATACACTAAGAGATGGATGCATTTTGGAAGAAAATAACTCTTCCTACTCAGGTGCAGCCCTCACAAGAACAAAAGCAGAAAATCCTGCTTGTAAAGTGATCAGTATATTCCAAGCAAATCAGACATTAAAAATTAAAAAGAAAGAAAGAAAGGAAAAGAAAAAAATTCTAGTGAATCTACTAGGCTTACCAGATATTTTAATTGTTAAGAGGCTAGTTTTACTAACGCGAAAACACCCGCTCGCTAATGTTAATCCTATGGAAGACATTTTCTTAAAATATCTCGTTTGCATTTCCATATTTTTAAATGTGTTTTTTACATTGAATAGCTCAGGTCCATCTCTACAAAGGCCGTTTTTTACTTTTTTGATTTTGTTTACAAAATTTTTTATTAAGATACTTTTACTTTCGGAACCGGTTTCGAAAGTGAAAGTGTCCTCATAAAAAGAAGATAAAAACCTGCAAACAAAATCGAGAAAGTAAAATACGGCTTTTGTAGAGATTGACCTCAGGTACCCAATGCAAAAAATAAATAAATCATTTAAAAATAATGAAATGCAAACGAAATATTTTAAATAATATTAACATTAGCGAGCGGGTATTTTCGCTTGAGTAAAGTGGCGGCCGCTTCACTGAAATTCCTCGATCGCGAAATCCATGTTAACTTATGGGAAAACTTAGAAGCGCGATTACTCATTACCTAATATAATCATTAAAATTCGGTTTTCACCATCTGAAAGTACACGTCAGGTGCCGAAGATGTGCGTTTTTAAAAATTGTCTCCATACACTTTAAGTTTAAAAATACCTTACAAAATTTGAAATTTCCACTTGATGAAACTTTAACATGTTCTTAAAAATAATTAAAATTTACGGAGAGAAATTTTAAAAACGCACATCATCGGCATCAGACGTCTACTTGCTGATGGTGAAAATCGTATTTAAAAAATTATATTAGGTAATGAGTCATCGCGCTTCTATGTTTTCCCATAGGTTAACGTTAGGATTTAGCGATCGGGGAGTTTCAGTAAAGCGGCCACTTACACTGCAAAAAAAAAAAAAAAATTGTTGAATTTACAGTATAATACTAGCATCCCAGCTGCCAGTATTATGCCGTAAAATTAACAATAATAAACAGCAAAATAAGCAGTAATACGCAATCGCGCATGCGCGGTAACGTATTACTGCTTATTTTACTGTTTATTACTGTTAATTTTACTTTATAATACTGGCAGCTGGGATGCCAGTATTATACTGTAAATTCAACATTTTTTTTTTTTTTTTCAGTGTATAGACTAAATGAATGTAATGCTGACTGACAAAATGTTTTTTTTTTTTTTTTTTTTTTTCGTTATTACCTCTTTAAGAGCTTCCTCTTGGCTAGGACTGAGATCTCCCAAGTATCCGCTCATGATGCCAGATATACTTCTATCAGCAGATATTTAATACTTCTGTCATCTACCAGTCATTCTACAACTTAGCTGAATCTAAAAGAAAAGAAAAGAAATACAGATTTTTCGATTAGAAAGTGGCAAGTTTACTATTGTTACATTACATTATTAAACTGCCTTCAAGTATTCGAAGCCCTAATCATCAAGGTTGTTCAATAGTTTTTTTTTTTTTTTTTTTTTTTTTTTTTTACATAAATTTATACTTTAAAAGACTTAACTAATCTTATTATACAAATGCACAGGGAAAAAAAATGATTTTACAGTATAATATTGACATCTCAGCTGCCAGTAAAATTAACAGTAATAAACAGTATCTAGGGTGCCAGTATTATATTGTAACAATTTTTTTTTCAGTGTACTTTTTGCGAAGACTTATTTTAATTAACGTAATTGTATGGGGGCAATGGTTAGAAAATATCAAGAATCTAAGGTTCACCCCCCCCCCCCCTCCCCACATGAACGTCAGCGGCATAGAGAGGGAGGGGGTCTCCGAGGAAAAAGGGTTCGGAACCTGAAAAGTATCTTCATAGAAAAAAAAAAAAAACTGCAACCAAAATCGAAAAAGTAAAAAGATACCCGGCTAAACATCGACCTCAGATATCCTATGCAGAAAGAATCATTTAAAAATATTGAAATACGAGAAATTTGAAAAGATTGAATTATAAGTTTACATTAGCTTACGAATATCGTCGTGTGACTCTTAAATGTTGAAGAGACACGTTTTGCACATAGGTTAATTAGAAGTAATTGATAGAAAAAATTATACTAATAGAAATTAAAACTGATGTATTTAGTAAATAAAGGGAAATATAGGTTATTGAAAATAAACCACTTGATATTAAAGCAACACACCACACATCTATCATTTAGGAATAGGTGGTAGAAAGAATTGTGTATTTCATTACTGTTTTTAACCTCTTGCCTGTGGAATATATATTTGAGAAAAACGTGCCAATGTTTTTGTGCCAATGAAAAATGTTTTTCTCTAACCCTTTTGCCTGTGACGCCTGAACTCAGTTCGGGTGACGCAAATGCGCCAAATTTGGAATACCCAACCTGAGTTTGGGCAAGATTTTTCGATTTTTATACCTGAGGCAGGTATATAAATTTTTCGCAAGTTAAAAGTTTCTTTGCATTGTTTTTAAGCATTGAACGAAGTGAGCTCGGGCTTCAGGGAATTGAAACACCGATTTTTCTCTTGACCGAACTCAGGTCGGGTATTCCAAAATTGGCGCATTTGCGTTGCCCGAATTGAGTTCAGGCGTCACAGACAAGGGGTTATAATGATGCTTTGTAGTGGTAAAAGACCAAATATCGTCATTGTTTAGATAGGGTCGCCAACCTGATCCCTACCACCAGCGTCCTTAGGGGCTGTGAAGCAGTCCCTTCCCAAACGAAAAAATCCCTGACGGCTCGGCCTACAGGCACAGGTAGATTTCGCAAACGCAGACCATGGGGCGCCTGTTTTCTGGGAATTGCAGAAGAAATTACCTTTTTGCCATGATGCGGCAGTTGGAACCGTCCACTTCGAAACCTAACTTGTTTGCAGGCAGAGCCGGCAAAAATTGTTTTTGATTTTTTTTTTTTTTTTTTTGCTATAGGGGTTGGTCCTATAAAAATTTGTCAAAATAAAAGTTTTAGATAATATTAAGAGGATTTATAATAAATTTAAGCGGATTTCATATCTTGTGTATTGACGAAGTTATGAATTGTTTTCTTCTAAAACCCCCTTCCCCCCCCCTCCCTCTTAGGTCGATTTTTAATGATATCAAAAATCTTTCATACATAAATTTTCGGCCCTTTTCCTAGAAGTAATAATAACTTTAAACGTATTCGATACGTATCATAATTAAGAAATGATGGGTTTTTTTCTGTTTTCACAAAAAGCCCACCCATCCCCCCCCCTCCCCCTGGTTCGATTTGGCCCATTAACGAACTTGACCGAGATTTTATGCCCCTTGATTTTATGTATCAGTTTGGAAGAGATTTGTGCAGAATTATTGCAGTTATCGTGTCCATAAAAAAGTGACATAGATAGATAAAGTTTTGAACTGGGGGTGGTTTTGGGTTCTGGGAGTCATAATCGGTGTAGATCTGCAAAAATGTTTCAAAAATTCCAACCTTGGGTGAGAATGTAATAGGTAGTATTTCTTACGAATTCTACTAAAATTCTTAGTTCATTTTTCTCTTAATGTTTAATTATTTTAAGTAACTTAGGAAGAATAAATTTTCAATTTTTTGTCTAAATCATCAAAGATAAAGAAAATTTAGTTAATTAAATTTGAAAATGTAGGGAGAGGCAAAGGCCTCGCCTGCCCCTCTTTGCAGTCGTCCATGTATTAACTAATACAACTTAAGTCTGTTTTTGTGTAATTATTTTCCATACGAACTAAATTAAATTGATGAGGGAACATTTGCCGTAAGGAAATTATACAGTTAACAAGAGTATAAATGTGGGTATTACATTAAAAAATGTTAAAGAACCCTGGTTAGATTAAACTGTTTTTTTTTTAAACATTATTCATCAATTAATAGTACATGTGCAAAACATTCATTGATTTATTTTCTTTCTTCATTATAGAAACAGCATGGCCAAGTCAAATTTCCTTTCAATTATAATTACTACCATTGCTAATTATCTACTGACTTTCAAAATATACTACTTAGCATAACTGTAGAAATTTTTTTGCATCATAATTCCTTAGATAGAAGAATATATATCGTATCCTTATAACAAATTTTGGAAAACAATTTCGTTTGATTGTAACATTACGGTACCATCAGAAACGCTCGTAATTGTTATTGCAGGAGATGAAAAACGACATTCTTAGAGTAAAATCAACTTTGTTTTATTACTACATTAATGATATACCACTAAAAATATGCACTTTTTCTTTTTTACGGAAACCGAATTTTATATATATATATATATATATATATATATAAACTAGTTGTCGACCTTGATCTATCAAATGTTTGTCAGATTTGTCCGATAATTATGAAGTAAAAGTTATTTGTATTTTTTCTTTGTATTTTCTGTAGTAATCACCTGAGGGTGAATTGAGATTGAAGCAGCATGAAAGGCCATAACAGTAAAATGCAGTTCTGACCAAGGGCAAAACCATTAAAGCACGACCACGACTGCGTTGATTTTTCTCTGTGTGTATGTGTATTGGGAAGGGAGAGGAAGGGGGGGGGGGGCGGATGTAGTATGCATCTATATTATAAAGCAAAACATGTCCGTGAGTAATGATTTGCGTCATACTGACGGTGGCAATGACTTGACCAATTAATTTCGCCTTTACTGAATTTTTTTTAATTTTATTTTTTTTACTTCTGAACATCGCACAATTTCAATTTTTACACCGTCGAATAGAAAAAAAAATGTCTTTTCAAATACAATTTGTGTGAAATTTGTATCTGAATTTACTAATTTTGTATGGGTTTTTAAATAATTTTCAGGCATTTTTTTAAATCTATCACCTGCAGCCCGCTTATGGAAGATTAATACGCTTGCACTTAAAATAATATAAATAGTTTAGCATTTGTTTCTCGCTAATATTCCATAATAAAATCGAAACTTCATCAATAAATAAAACAAAAATGTAAAAGATATGTTCTTGAACTACGCGCTTAAACACTGATACAATAAGAAGAAAAGATGTCACTGTAAATAGAGAAGCTTTTGGCAATTTCTTCTGACTTCTGCTACTAACTGCTGACTTTCGGATAATATGAAAATGACGTTTTTATAAAATTTCAAAACTTTATTTGAACACATGTTTGATATTTTTCACATAAAAATGATTTTTGGTGGTGTTAGCGATAAATCTGAATAAAATATATTAAATGTAAAAAAAAAAAAAAGAAAAGAAAAGAAAAGAAAAGAAAAACTACACTGCAAAAAAAAGTGTTGATTTTACAGTATAATACTGGCGGCAGCGTATTACTGCTTATTTTACTGTTTATTACTGTTAATTTTACTGTATAATACTGGCAACTGGGATGCTAGTATTATACTGTAAAATCAACACTTTTTTTTTTTTTTTTTTGGCAGTGTATAGATAGTTTTTCTCAATTAAAAACGGTTTCCACCCGTGTTCTGTACATCGGACACTGTTTTCTGTAACCCGGGAACCCCTCCCCCCACCTCCCCGGTTGGATCTCCAAATCCCACGTTAAAGCTATGGGAAAAATTCGAAGCGCAATTACTCATTACCTAATATAGTTATTAAAATACGGTTTTCACCATCAGAAAATAGATGTGAAATGCCAACTACGTGCGTTTTTTTTTTTTTTTTTTTTTTTTTTTTTTTTTTTTTAATAGTTCCGTAAATTTTAAGCATTTTTAAGAAGATGATAAAGTTTCATCAAGTAAAAATTGCAAAATTTATAGGGATTTTTTTTAATATATAAAATTTAAAGAGACGATTTTTAAAAACCCACATCATCGGCATCTGACGTCTACTTTCTGATGGTGAAAACCGTATTTTAATAACTATATTAGGTAATGAGCAATCGCGCTTCGAAGTTTTCCCATAAGTTAACAGGGGATTTCGCGATCGGGGTTCGGGGAGTTTCAGTAAAGCGGCCTCTTGGCTTTTAAAATGTTAAACAGTGAAAAAATATTATCATTTTTGTCATTTTATATCTTAAAAAGTATATACCTTACAAAAACACAATTTTCAAAGTTAGTAATAGATACATGTTTCGTCTTTGATTTTTTTTTTTCCAAAGATCATAACTGGGAAAGTTAGTTAGGGGTGTTTAATCTTGTCGAGCAAAAAATTGAATCACAGGTTGCGCGCGTGATTACAGAAGAATCCTCTGCATGTAAAACAAAATTTTTGGTTTATAATTACACTTTAGAGACTTGTACTTACACTGAACGAAAAAACGTGTTTATCTATAGCATTTTTATGTTTAAAAACAAAACTGTATCTTACTTATGTAAAAATTTCAAAATTTTAGCAATATAACACCAAGAAGACTAGTCGTTGGGGCGTCACCGTAATACTTTACCCATCATGGATATGCATAGTATAAAATATGAAAATAAAACATGAAAATGCTTTGTTACTAAACTGCGTTAAAGAAACATCTTTATAACTCCAAAAATGATAGTCATAATAACTAAGAGTTTACTGCGTCGGATTAAGCGTCTCATTTCCAATTAAAATATATCTTTGAATTGAAATTTGAATGAAATACAAGGTCATGGAAAATCGTAGAGTATGGAAAATAGGATTATAAATATCTCGGCAACTAATTACCCGATCGACTTCTTTATGCAAAATTTATGTATTTTATTGTCTTTTATATTCACTTTTTAAAATAAACAATTTCGAAAAATTTTATAACGAATATTTCGAGAGTTCGAAAAAAATCCGGATAATCGAGGTTACTGAAATTCAATAAGCTTCTCATTATTACGTACTAAGTACATACCAAATTTCAAGTCTCTATCTCAATTTGTTCGTGAGCTAGAGAGTTTACAGACACACACACAGACAGACGGACGGCAAATATTTATTTTTCTAAAAATATGTTTTTCGGAATCTCCAGTGTCTGAAACGTGTAAATACGTCATTTTTTTTTTTTTTTTTTTCGATTACAAGACTTACTTTATACTAAGTATGATGGGTAAGTAAAATATGTTTTTAAAAAAAAAACATGAAAATGTAGGTGTACTTTATAGAGCCTTACAATACACTCTATAGCCTGATAATTTCATGAAAAAATGTCGGAAAGTTAAAGTTTTATTAAAGTTCTCTCTTAAAAGATGTTCCATATTTAACAACTATTATACACTATATTGCCAAAGGTGACCGGTCACTTGCGATTTTAGACGTTTCGTTAACTATCTAGAAAAATACATGAGGAATTAACCTGAAACTGCAGGTGTGTAAACAGTATAGTATAGTTTATATATTTCCCTGAAGATTTTTTCACTAAACCCCATAGGGGACTGTCAACAAATTGAAAAAGAACGAATATCTTTTGGATAACCCTGTAAAAACTAATGTAGCAAAGGCGTTAAAACTCGAGATTATTAATAAGTGGCTTATTGTAATATACTGTGTTCATTTTTATTAGGAGAGCATGTATACTCGTAGAGAAATTAAGGTTTTTATAAAAACAGTCCCAAATTTTGCCTAGTTATTTGCTTGTAATTTGCAGAGTTCTTAATATAAAAAAAAGTTATTTTCAGAAAATATGACAAACAACATTGTACATAATACTCTGCAATCAGAATTAAAAAATAATAAAAATTGGATGAAAAATGAGCAGGTTTACTAAAAACTGTTTCACTGCGCATGCGCGAATGCAATAATATGCATAATGTATTAGCTAAGGATATAGAGCAACTTTTGTGAAAGTCTCAAAATCGTAGTTTGAAAATTCTGAAAATTATCGTCGATAGAATAAGCTCGAAATCCGTTGGAAGCAAAAATATGAGGAGTTGTATTCAAATATAGTAGTACGTGCAATATTGTGTATGCTATCTTGGCACTAATCAACAGATATTTGATACAACCCCTCATCTTTTTGCTTCTTTTTGGGAACAACGGATTTTGAGCTTATTCTATCGACGATAATTTTCAGAATTTTCAAGCTATGATTTTGAGACTTTCACAAAAGTTGCTCTATATACTTAGCTAATACATTATGCATATTACATTTTGATTGCTTTCGCGCATGCGCAGTGAAACATTTTTTAGTAAACCTGCTCATTTTTCATCCAATTTTTATTATTTTTTAATTCTGATTGCAGAGTATTATGTACAATGTTGTTTGTCATATTTTCTGAAAAGAACTTTTTTTTATATTAAGAACTCTGCAAATTATAAGCAAAAAACTAGGCGAAATTTGGGACTGTTTTTATAAAAACCTTAATTTCTCTACGAGTATACATGCTATCCTCATAAAAATGAACACAGTATATTGCAATAAGCCACTTATTAATAATCTCGAGTTTGAACGCCTTTGCTACATTAGTTTGTACAGGGTTATCCAAAAGATATACCTTTTTCAATTTGTTGACAGTCCCCTATGGGGTTTCGTGAAAAAATCTTCAGGGAAATATATAACCTATACTATACTGTTTACACACCTGCAGTTTCAGGTTAATTCCTCATGTATTTTTCTAGATAGTTAACAAAACGTCTAAAATCGCAAGTGACCGGTCACCTTTGGCAATATAGTGTAAGAGTGTCATGTCATTCATTTTGTTTTAAAGTGTTCAGAAATGATTACTCTTTAATACATGTTTTTTTTTTGTTTTTTTTCTTTTAAGACAGAATTTTTTGAAGGTTTAAAAGTCCTATGACCCCTTAAAAGTTTGCAAATAAGTTTTTAAAAAAAGTTGTCAAATGACAGGAATATTTATTTCCTTTTGAATTTTTTCCCAACAGCTTGAAATGTTTTTGGTTATATCATTGTTGTATGATGTATGTTTTCGTGTTAAATGAAGCGTTCAGAACGAGCCAAAAGTAGATCATGTCCATTTTATCGTTCGACCGAATTTGAGATACACTTCCTCTATAGACAATAATTATTCGGTGACGTAAAAAACCCAAGCCTTGGTTGATAATATGGTCAACAGCATACTGGTGATGCTATAGTCTCCTATCATTATGAATGCATGTGCTTCAATGCATTTTTAGATATAAAATTGTATTGGGCTAGAAATCGATAATGAATATATACACCTTTTTATGTTAGTACTTCCTGGTACCATTTACAATACATCGATTAAGTAATCTATGATTAATATTAACACAGTTCGGAAACGAAAGATACTTTTAATGACGTGGATGATTTCAGACGCGCGAGCAGGTATCAAATGGGAAGTTGGATAAAGTTAACATGTTAAAATTTCGCATTCTTTTTCATACTTATTTTTCATTTAAAATAAATTGAAATAAATGAAAATTTAATTTTTTTTTTTAATATTTTAAATTTCTATTTAAAATATTTTAGATGAAAAAGTGTTAAAAAAGCATCTTAAAATGCAATATGTAAAAGAAAAAATAAAATTATAAGGAAATACATAGTACTTTTTTAAAAAGTGCTATCCAGCAAATTTATTTTCTAATACAGTAAACCCTGTAACGAAATCCTGCTTTAAAAGGAAAATTTTCGTGACTCAGAGAAAAATAATACCGTGCAATTATAACTCTAAAGCCGGAAACAACCGGTCGTCTAAAACGGTATTTGTCAATGATTGTGTTTTCGTCTTAATAGGCTTTTATATGTACCATACATTTAGGGCCCACATTCGAATTGCTACTGGAGCCCGCGATATCTCTATAGTACATCGCTGGCCGAATTTATTCCCGATTACAAGTGAACGAATTCGCCGAGAGAGGGGGAGGCTGCGAAACGTTCGTCAAAGGGGCTTGAAGGCCTTGAAGCTTCAAGTAGCCGTAGATAAAGATTACCGGTAAAGAGAGGGGAGAGGGGTATATCAAATTTAATATGCATTTTTTAAATTTAAATAATTAAATTAAAACAATCTACAGGTGTTTCTGGTTTAGTTACAAAAAAATTTCGTGAAACGGCTCTACTTCTAAAAGCAATTGAAAAATATTCATAAAATGGTTATTTCACATAATTACATTCTAGTGCACTAGTTTTCCGACATTTACTTTATTTATAGGTCCCACATATATAGAGTTATAATATGCTTACTGGGACTTAATCTTATGCTTACTCAGATTCGGTTAAATTTTATATTTACATAAAGTTTGTAGATTAACACATAACCCTTTATACATTTATAATTCATCGTTTCAATCCTTAAAAATATTTCACTTTAATAGAAACAATTTGAATAATATAAAGCGCACTTTTAATCTATATTAAGAGAAAAACAACCAATTTATGAATATTTTCAGTTGCTTTTTTAAGTAACACGTCTCACGAAAATCGTTTTAAGACTTACACAGAAAACATAAAACCCTATTTGGGTCGAAAGATTCTTAGGTATGTGCCCAAATTGGGCCATGCCTATTTTGGTTACCACTGTGCACCCATTTTAGGCACTGTTAAATACCCATTTAAAAAAAAAATTAAATGGGTAGTTAATAGTGCCCCAAATGCATACACAGTGGTAACCAAAACGAGCATGGCCCAATTTGGGCACATACCTAAGTATTTTTCGACCCAAATTGGGTTTTATTTTTTCTGTATAAGTAGAAACTGTATTTTTTTTTAATAATCTATTTAAACTTTTAAAAAAATGCATACTTAGTGCACCGACATTCCTCTCCTTTCGGTGCAATTATTTAAACTTAAAAAAACTGTTTACCAATTTGGTACCTCCCACTCCCCTCCCCATACGGTGGGATACTCTATAGCTATACAGTTATAAATACTTGAACTTATGCTTACTAAGAAAATTACTACTGTTATAGTCAGGTCCTACATACAGCTGTAATATGCTTACTATGTCGATCTTATTCTTATGCTTGGTGAAAATAGGTTAAATTTCATATTTACATAAGTCTATAGATAAATACATAACTCTCCCCATGGATTTATAATTGATCGTTTCAATACTTAAGAATATTTCCCTTTATTAGAAATAATTTGAATAGTATAAAATGAATTTTTAATCCACATTGAGTGAAATAACCAATTATGAATATTTTTAGATGCTTTTAGAAGTAAGTGTTTTATGAAAAAATACTTTCTGATTCAACCAGAATCACCTGTAGATTTTTTAATTAAACTATTTAAACTTTATAAAAAATGCATACTAAATCTGGAGCACCGCTTCTCATCCACTGTCGGTCTAACTACTTAAACTTTAAAAAATTGCATATTAAATTTGATGCATCGCCCCCTACCCACTCAGTTAAAATATACTTACTCTACAATTAATTGAACTTATGCTTACTAAGATAAATACTGCTATTACATGACTTATTTACTGTTGTATATTCAGGTTCTATACATAGTTATATAATATGTTTACTGTGACTTGTTTACTATGACTGTTTACTATGTTTATCCAGAACGGGTTAAATTTCATATTTACATGTTTATAGATTAATACATAACTCTTCATACATTTATAATTCATCGTTTAAATCCTTAAAAATATTTCACTTTATTAGAAACAATTTGAATAGTATAAAGCGCACTTTTAATCTATATTAAGAGAAAACCAATTTATGAATATTTTCAGTTGCTTTTTTAAGTAACACGTCTCACGAAAAATCGTTTTAAGACTTAAGTAGAAACTGTATTATTTTTTTTTAAATTAAACTATTTAAACTTTAAAAAAATGCATACTTAGTGCACCACTATCCTCCCACTTTCGGTCCAACTATTTAAAAAAAAACTGTTTAACAATTTGGTAAACACCCCCCCCCCCTTCCCAGTATCCATTACAGTTAGTTATAAGTACTTACTTTTCAATGACTTGAACTCACGCTTACTAAGAAAATTACTACTGTTATATTCAGGTCCTACATTACAGGTGTAATATGCTTACTATGTCGATCTTATGCTTGGTGAAAATCGGTTAAATTTCATATTTACATAAGTTTATAGATTAATACATAACTCTCTCCATGTATTTATAATTCATAGTTTCAATACTTAAGAATATTTCACTTTAATAGAAGCAATTTGAATAGTATAAAATGAATTTTTAATCCACATTGAGTGAAATAACCAATTATGAATATTTTTAGATGCTTTTAGAAGTAAGTGTTTTATGAAAAAATACTTTCTGATTCAACCAGAATCGCCTGTAGATTTTTAAATTAAACTATTTAAACTTTTTAAAAAATGCATACTAAATTTGGCGGCCTGGCCACCCCTCTCTATACAGTTATAACAACATTATAATGACTGGAAATTATAGTATTTACTAAGGATCAGTTTTATATTTACATTAGTTTGTAGATTAATACTTAACTCTTCATAAATTTATAATTCATCGTTTCAATACCTAAAAATATTTCACTTTTTTAGAAATAATTTGAATAGTATAAAATCGCTTTTAATCTACATTGGGTGAAATAACAAATTATGAATATTTTCAGGTGCTGTTAGAAGTAACTCTTTTTACGAAGAATTATTTTAAGACTTAACCAGAACCTCCTGTAGATTTTTCAATTAAACTATTAAAACTTTTAAAAAAAATGCATACTAAATTGTGTGGCCTCCCCTCCCCATACAGTTATAACAACATTATAATGACTGGAACTTACACTTACTAAAGAATCAGTTTCATATTTACATTAGCTCGTAGATTAATACTTAATGACTCTTAATACATTTATAATTCATCGTTTCAATCCTTAAAAATAATTGACTTTAATAGAAACAATTTGAATAATATAAAGCGCACTTTTAATCTATATTAAGAGAAAAACAACCAATTTATGAATATTTTCAGTTGCTTTTTTAAGTAACACGTCTCACGAAAATCGTTTTAAGACTTACACAGAAAAAATAAACCCTATTTGGGTCGAAAGATTCTTAGGTATGTGCCCAAATTGGGCCATGCCTATTTTGGTTACCACTGTGCAACCATTTTAGGCACTGTTAAATACCCATTTAAAAAAAAAATTAAATGGGTAGTTAATAGTGCCCCAAATGCATACACAGTGGTAACCAAAACGAGCATGGCCCAATTTGGGCACATACCTAAGTATTTTTCGACCCAAATTGGGTTTTATTTTTTCTGTATAAGTAGAAACTGTATTTTTTTTTAATAATCTATTTAAACTTTTAAAAAAATGCATACTTAGTGCACCGACATTCCTCTCCTTTCGGTGCAATTATTTAAACTTAAAAAAACTGTTTACCAATTTGGTACCTCCCACTCCCCTCCCCATACGGTGGGATACTCTATAGCTATACAGTTATAAATACTTGAACTTATGCTTACTAAGAAAATTACTACTGTTATAGTCAGGTCCTACATACAGCTGTAATATGCTTACTATGTCGATCTTATTCTTATGCTTGGTGAAAATAGGTTAAATTTCATATTTACATAAGTCTATAGATAAATACATAACTCTCCCCATGGATTTATAATTGATCGTTTCAATACTTAAGAATATTTCCCTTTATTAGAAATAATTTGAATAGTATAAAATGAATTTTTAATCCACATTGAGTGAAATAACGAATTATGAATATTTTTAGATGCTTTTAGAAGTAAGTGTTTTATGAAAAAATACTTTCTGATTCAACCAGAATCACCTGTAGATTTTTTAATTAAACTATTTAAACTTTATAAAAAATGCATACTAAATCTGGAGCACCGCTTCTCATCCACTGTCGGTCTAACTACTTAAACTTTAAAAAATTGCATATTAAATTTGATGCATCGCCCCCTACCCACTCAGTTAAAATATACTTACTCTACAATTAATTGAACTTATGCTTACTAAGATAAATACTGCTATTACATGACTTATTTACTGTTGTATATTCAGGTTCTATACATAGTTATATAATATGTTTACTGTGACTTGTTTACTATGACTGTTTACTATGTTTATCCAGAACGGGTTAAATTTCCTATTTACATGTTTATAGATTAATACATAACTCTTCATACATTTATAATTCATCGTTTAAATCCTTAAAAATATTTCACTTTATTAGAAACAATTTGAATAGTATAAAGCGCACTTTTAATCTATATTAAGAGAAAACCAATTTATGAATATTTTCAGTTGCTTTTTTAAGTAACACGTCTCACGAAAAATCGTTTTAAGACTTAAGTAGAAACTGTATTATTTTTTTTTAATTAAACTATTTAAACTTTAAAAAAATGCATACTTAGTGCACCACTATCCTCCCACTTTCGGTCCAACTATTTAAAAAAAAACTGTTTAACAATTTGGTAAACACCCCCCCCCCCTTCCCAGTATCCATTACAGTTAGTTATAAGTACTTACTTTTCAATGACTTGAACTCACGCTTACTAAGAAAATTACTACTGTTATATTCAGGTCCTACATTACAGGTGTAATATGCTTACTATGTCGATCTTATGCTTGGTGAAAATCGGTTAAATTTCATATTTACATAAGTTTATAGATTAATACATAACTCTCTCCATGTATTTATAATTCATAGTTTCAATACTTAAGAATATTTCACTTTAATAGAAGCAATTTGAATAGTATAAAATGAATTTTTAATCCACATTGAGTGAAATAACCAATTATGAATATTTTTAGATGCTTTTAGAAGTAAGTGTTTTATGAAAAAATACTTTCTGATTCAACCAGAATCGCCTGTAGATTTTTTTCACCAACTGATGAAGGCAAATAGCCAACAAAAAGTGAACAAAATAATTAAATGGTGAATGCACAAAGCACACCTGCCAAAGAAAGTTAATGGGGGAAAAACAGTGTCAAATCAAGTGAATACAGCCTCATAGATACATGACGGACTAACGGCCACGGAACAAGCCCCACTCCATTAGTGCGACAAGTTTCTCAAACAACAAATCAACAAGTTGCACAAAATTCAAAAGCAGTGATAACAGCCATTAGGATTCAATGGACTGATCGCAAAAAGCGTATTCACGAAGGGAAAAAAAAAATCAAAATCCCCAATGCTTGGGTGAGATAAAGTGACAAAGACAACAAAAATGAGTGTGCAACATCCAGAAATGTGACAACCACCAGTAACAGAAGTTACAATGTGACAACCACCAGTAACAAAAGTTACAATGTGACAACCACCAGTAACAAAAGTTAAATGTGACAACCACCAGTAACAAAAGTTACAATGTGACAACCACCAGTAACAAAAGTTACAATGTGACAACCACCAGTAATAAAAGTTACAATGTGACAACCACCAGTAACAAAAGTTACAATGTGACAACCACCAGTAACAAATGTTACAACGTGACAAAACCCACGATAGTGACATAATAACCAGTGAAACTCTCGAAAGAAGACCAAGATTCAAAATGGGAAAACCAGCTCTAGCACAAGCTAGAGGTAAAAATATATCAAGAAAGAGACAAAAAACCAATGAATGATAGACAAAAAACAACCCACAACAGGGGCGAGCCTATAAAAACGCCAAAAAGCCTTGACAGAGACAAATACAACAAGAAGGGAAATCAGCCCATAAAAGAGGCGATAAACACTACAGCGACAACCCACCATGAACGTGACAAGCCAACAGACATGGTAAATATGTAAATCTATGTACGCTAATGGCACCTGGTGCATGTAAAATCCGTCGTGGGTGCAAAGCCCTCCAAGTTACCTGTGAATAATACCTCTGGGGGTGCCTAGTCAGGTGAGGGTCTCGTCACCTGATCAAGGTTCTAAATTACGAGACCTATTAAATCTGTCAATTCAACAAAGTTAAACAGAAACCTTGAACCGGCAAACAAAGATAGCGGTAGCAAATCACAAGAGAGCAAGCACAGCAGCGATGTGAACAAATCAATAGTCAGGTGGATCACAGCCATGCTGTGATCAGGCGATTTCCGCCCCGCACCCAGGTACTAACCCGTTAAGCTAGGCATTCATGCCGGGCAGGTAGGGGCCTGGTTAGCGGTATAAAAAAAAAAAAAAAAAAATTAAACTATTTAAACTTTTTAAAAAATGCATACTAAATTTGGCGGCCTGGCCACCCCTCTCTATACAGTTATAACAACATTATAATGACTGGAAATTATAGTATTTACTAAGGATCAGTTTTATATTTACATTAGTTTGTAGATTAATACTTAACTCTTCATAAATTTATAATTCATCGTTTCAATACCTAAAAATATTTCACTTTTTTAGAAATAATTTGAATAGTATAAAATCGCTTTTAATCTACATTGGGTGAAATAACAAATTATGAATATTTTCAGGTGCTGTTAGAAGTAACTCTTTTTACGAAGAATTATTTTAAGACTTAACCAGAACCTCCTGTAGATTTTTCAATTAAACTATTAAAACTTTTAAAAAAAATGCATACTAAATTGTGTGGCCTCCCCTCCCCATACAGTTATAACAACATTATAATGACTGGAACTTACACTTACTAAAGAATCAGTTTCATATTTACATTAGCTCGTAGATTAATACTTAATGACTCTTAATACATTTATAATTCATCGTTTCAATCCTTAAAAATAATTGACTTTAATAGAAACAATTTGAATAATATAAAGCGCACTTTTAATCTATATTAAGAGAAAAACAACCAATTTATGAATATTTTCAGTTGCTTTTTTAAGTAACACGTCTCACGAAAATCGTTTTAAGACTTACACAGAAAAAATAAACCCTATTTGGGTCGAAAGATTCTTAGGTATGTGCCCAAATTGGGCCATGCCTATTTTGGTTACCACTGTGCACCCATTTTAGGCACTGTTAAATACCCATTTAAAAAAAAAATTAAATGGGTAGTTAATAGTGCCCCAAATGCATACACAGTGGTAACCAAAACGAGCATGGCCCAATTTGGGCACATACCTAAGTATTTTTCGACCCAAATTGGGTTTTATTTTTTCTGTATAAGTAGAAACTGTATTTTTTTTTAATAATCTATTTAAACTTTTAAAAAAATGCATACTTAGTGCACCGACATTCCTCTCCTTTCGGTGCAATTATTTAAACTTAAAAAAACTGTTTACCAATTTGGTACCTCCCACTCCCCTCCCCATACGGTGGGATACTCTATAGCTATACAGTTATAAATACTTGAACTTATGCTTACTAAGAAAATTACTACTGTTATAGTCAGGTCCTACATACAGCTGTAATATGCTTACTATGTCGATCTTATTCTTATGCTTGGTGAAAATAGGTTAAATTTCATATTTACATAAGTCTATAGATAAATACATAACTCTCCCCATGGATTTATAATTGATCGTTTCAATACTTAAGAATATTTCCCTTTATTAGAAATAATTTGAATAGTATAAAATGAATTTTTAATCCACATTGAGTGAAATAACCAATTATGAATATTTTTAGATGCTTTTAGAAGTAAGTGTTTTATGAAAAAATACTTTCTGATTCAACCAGAATCACCTGTAGATTTTTTAATTAAACTATTTAAACTTTATAAAAAATGCATACTAAATCTGGAGCACCGCTTCTCATCCACTGTCGGTCTAACTACTTAAACTTTAAAAAATTGCATATTAAATTTGATGCATCGCCCCCTACCCACTCAGTTAAAATATACTTACTCTACAATTAATTGAACTTATGCTTACTAAGATAAATACTGCTATTACATGACTTATTTACTGTTGTATATTCAGGTTCTATACATAGTTATATAATATGTTTACTGTGACTTGTTTACTATGACTGTTTACTATGTTTATCCAGAACGGGTTAAATTTCATATTTACATGTTTATAGATTAATACATAACTCTTCATACATTTATAATTCATCGTTTAAATCCTTAAAAATATTTCACTTTATTAGAAACAATTTGAATAGTATAAAGCGCACTTTTAATCTATATTAAGAGAAAACCAATTTATGAATATTTTCAGTTGCTTTTTTAAGTAACACGTCTCACGAAAAATCGTTTTAAGACTTAAGTAGAAACTGTATTATTTTTTTTTTAATTAAACTATTTAAACTTTAAAAAAATGCATACTTAGTGCACCACTATCCTCCCACTTTCGGTCCAACTATTTAAAAAAAAACTGTTTAACAATTTGGTAAACACCCCCCCCCCCTTCCCAGTATCCATTACAGTTAGTTATAAGTACTTACTTTTCAATGACTTGAACTCACGCTTACTAAGAAAATTACTACTGTTATATTCAGGTCCTACATTACAGGTGTAATATGCTTACTATGTCGATCTTATGCTTGGTGAAAATCGGTTAAATTTCATATTTACATAAGTTTATAGATTAATACATAACTCTCTCCATGTATTTATAATTCATAGTTTCAATACTTAAGAATATTTCACTTTAATAGAAGCAATTTGAATAGTATAAAATGAATTTTTAATCCACATTGAGTGAAATAACCAATTATGAATATTTTTAGATGCTTTTAGAAGTAAGTGTTTTATGAAAAAATACTTTCTGATTCAACCAGAATCGCCTGTAGATTTTTAAATTAAACTATTTAAACTTTTTAAAAAATGCATACTAAATTTGGCGGCCTGGCCACCCCTCTCTATACAGTTATAACAACATTATAATGACTGGAAATTATAGTATTTACTAAGGATCAGTTTTATATTTACATTAGTTTGTAGATTAATACTTAACTCTTCATAAATTTATAATTCATCGTTTCAATACCTAAAAATATTTCACTTTTTTAGAAATAATTTGAATAGTATAAAATCGCTTTTAATCTACATTGGGTGAAATAACAAATTATGAATATTTTCAGGTGCTGTTAGAAGTAACTCTTTTTACGAAGAATTATTTTAAGACTTAACCAGAACCTCCTGTAGATTTTTCAATTAAACTATTAAAACTTTTAAAAAAAATGCATACTAAATTGTGTGGCCTCCCCTCCCCATACAGTTATAACAACATTATAATGACTGGAACTTACACTTACTAAAGAATCAGTTTCATATTTACATTAGCTCGTAGATTAATACTTAATGACTCTTCATACATTTATAATTCATCGTTTCAATAGAATATTTCCCTCTATTATAAACAATATAAATAGCAAAGTGCATTTTGTATCCATCTAGGTTGAAGTTACCGCTTGAATCTAAATGATTATTTTCAGTTGCTTTTTGAAGTAACGGTTTTACAAAATATTGTTTTAAGATTCTACACAAAACACCAGTTGATTTTATAATTAAATTATTTAAACTTTTAAAAAATGCATACAAAATTTGGTGCAGCCCTCCCTTCCCCTCTACCGGCTCTCACTTTTCAGTCCCTACATACACTTATAATTTACTTACTAAGAATCGGTTAAATTTCATATTTATATTAGTTTGTAGATTAATGCATAAGAACTCTTCATACGTTTTTAATTCACCGTTTCAATACTTTAGAATATTTCACTTTATTATAAACGATTTAAGCAGCATAAAGCACATTGTAATCTATGTACAGAACAATATATCTAATCGTATCAAATAATTAAGAATTCAATATTTCAACGCTAAAATCTACACTAATTAATTATTTTAAGTTTTTGAACACCAATATTTGTATAAATCACAACATTTTATCCTTGGTGTAGTTATTATGATAATAAAAGTATAATAAACAAAACAGTATAATTAATTTAAACTCACTGCTAGATGAAAAAAACGCGATTAACGTTAGATAACAAAAATAACCTTTCAATTTTTATTTAAAATGGATGTTCGTATTACGCGGTTGTTTGGCGGTTTTATCGCCATTTTGGCGTATTTTGTTAGTTTTAGCGTTAATTGGCAGTTTTCCTGCTACTTAAAGCTAATATAATTTTTTTCAAGCTGAACTTCATAAAAGCACGTAGTTTAAGTAATTACCTGACTAGAAATAAAATCCTGTTTTTATTTTTCTGCCCATTATTTAAGTCTCTATATTGTTTAAAAAATTAAACTGGTGAAGAAAGCGAAAAGTTGATTTTCAGCATCTTAACAGATTTTTAAAAAAATCTGTATATCTGTTTATATTTTATTTATATAAAGATATGTTTGGACTCAAGGAACTTCTTCATTAGATTCTTCTACTTTTCATTTTATTTTTCTGCGTTTCTTGGTTTCTTTGATAACTGATATTTTACGCTGGCATGTTTAGACGAATTAGTATGGCTATCTCCTGTAAGTAAGCGGTAAACGATGTTTGCACCTTAGCGTTTGTTCATTTTGGCTTGGCAGAACGACTGTTGTTGGAAGAACGAAAATGACGTCATTTTCGCTGCCTTTATTTTATATACCAGTTGCAGTCATGTAACCATTGATTCTGGTAGAAAAATAAACCTCTAGTTTGCATCCAATAAAATCTCCCTAATCTTCCGTAATCAGGTCCATAGCCAAGTTTGACGTCAAACATTAGAAGTGCTTGAAACGATGGTTACAAACGTAACTAGAGTTAGTCACAAAATTAAGTTAATTACGCGCCAAACTATACGTTCCATTAAATAATATCAAATTGTTGTTAAGAAAAATCGGAATTCTTTGTAGAAATCGAGCCATGCAGGGTCTGATTTCATTTTTTTTTTTTTTTTGAACGTGCCAGGCCGTAAACTGCGTAAATATAAACGGGCCGGGCCTAGAAATTTCGACCCGTACAGACCTCTATGTAGGTCTTGGCAGATAGCAGATACCTGCGTAAACCTTTGGAGAAATAATTCCTAATTTTATAACGAATATAATGTTTTTAAACTATACCACATAGTCGGGAGTCTACTCTATTACAAAACTATAATTTCAATATGCGACGATTAAATAAATCGATTTTTTGGTCGAATTAAAGAAAGTCGACCCTTTAATTTGAAAAAGGCTGTATTAATTTTCTTTGAAAACGTACACCAATTATTGATTTTTGATGATGTCCTTTCAAAGTTTATTTATTTATTCATGAGTTGATCAAACTTTTTTTTTTTTTCCTCAAAAGCTCATATTTAATCTTTGCCATCCATAGAACATTTCAGTAGTTGTTTTTGAAGATAAACAATTAAAGATATGCAGTACACCTTCGATTATCCAAAACCCGATTATACAAAGCACTCGGTAAAAAGACACTCCTCACATATATTATCGCTTGACTAGCGCTCACCCATATATAGGTATTACTTACCCATCATATGAAGTAAAGGGTAAGTCTTGTAATCGTTTTAAAAACCGAAAAAAAATTGACGGATTTACACGTTTCAGACACTGGAGATTCCGAAAAACATATTTTTGGAAAAATAAAATTTGCCGTCCGTCTGTGTGTCTGTAGACGCTCTATCTCCCGAACAAATTGAGAAAGAGACTCGAAATTTGGTATGTACTTAGTATGTAATAATGGGAAGAAGCTTATTGAATTTCAGTAACATCGATTATCCGGAACTATTTTTTTCGGACTATCAAAATTTTCGCTCTGATAAAAGGTATATAAAAATTTTCGAAATTGTTTATTTTAAAAAAGGAATATAAAGGACAATAAAAAAATATAAATTTTGCATAAAGAATGAAGTCGATCGGATAATGAGTTGCCGAGATATTTGTAATCCTATTTTCCCCACTCTTCGATTTTTCATGACCCTGTATTTCATCCAAATGTCAATTCGAAGATATATTTTAATTGGAAATGAGACGCTTAATCCGACGCAATAAACCGTTAGTTAATATGATTATAATTTTTGGAGTTATAAGGATGTTTCTTTTACGCAATTCAGTAATAGAGCATTTAAAGCGAGGCTAACGAAAAATAAAGGCTACCGCGGTGCTTTACGCATATCTTTTTTTACAGACCGCGGTAGTCACGTGATGCTCGAATGCACCAATGCAGGTGTACGAAAAGAGCATCACGTCACTCTAGCGGTCTGTAAAAACAGATAAATGGAATGCACAGCGGTAGCCTGTCTTTTTCGTTAGCCTCGATTTAAAGTTTATGACGTCATCAAGCCACGATTTTATTCGAGCAATGCATTTTATAAGTAGTTTACATTATTTTTATTTTCATATTTTATATTATGCATATCCATGATGGGTAAGTATTACGGTGGCCCCCAACGACTAGTTTTGTATAGTGTCATTCTAAAATCCTAGAAGAAAATTTTTGTTTTGTTTAATTTTACAGCGATATTTTGAAACTTCAGTAAATTTCCTGTGGTTGAGGGAGTCTGCAGATTAATTTCTGTAATAAAATAAGTAACTCGGTCGCTTGACGATTAAACCTCGGAAGCTCCTATAACAAGAAAGCACCGATTTTTTTTTTTTAAATTCAAATTTCTTAATAAATATTTTTATTAATATCTTCTAAAGTTTTGATTCGATTTTCATAAAATTTGAAATATCTCGACAAAATTCTGCAAAGATAATATATCTTAAATTTCAAACCATTCGGCTGTGTAGTTTTTGCGTTGTTATATGCGGACGGACGGACCAGACGACGACAATAGGTGCTACGTATTTATATAATTACGGACGCACCTAAAAAAAACAACTGGAGTCTTCTTCTAAAACCTAGTGATTTCGTAGATGATTTTTTTTTTCTTTGCTTAATAATAAACTAAAACAGTGCGAGGAAAAAGCACGCAACACAGATGAAATCACTTCCTATGTAAATCAGATAATCTCCCAAACTGTACTACCGTTGAATCGGGGTTAATTTGTCATGATGCAGATAATCAAACTTATTTTTCATGCTTGAATGGGTTGTTTTCCCGTGCCGCTTTGCAAACACGTCATAGAATTTTAAAAACTCGGAAATGCCAGAAACTTCCATTGAGTAAATTATATGATATGTTTTTAACACTTTCCAACATAAGTTGAAAAATGTTTATGAATTCGGTTTGTCTGTCTGTCTTTCCGTGCTCTAACTCGTGTAAATATACTCGGATTGTCATGCAATTGATATATGTTATTGAGGCTTACTATGGTATGTTCGGTATTGAAAATGAAGTGTGTAGCACTTATAGTTTTTTTTACAGGGACTGGACAAAAGTATATGTATGTATCGTGTATCCAAGCGAAATAAGTAGTATATCCACGAATTCAAAAGATGGGAGAGCACATTTGAATAAGATTAATATAGTTTATTATTAAATATATAAAGAATTAAGAAGTTTTCAAGAATGAGGTTGAACTATTTTGTTCATAATTAGTTTAGCTTCAAATGCTAAACTTTCCATATTCAAGTACAAATTCTCTGTATGAAACAGAGCCAAAAAAACATGTATTCTCTGCCTGGTTGCATAGTCAGGACTGAGCTTTTTAACAAAAATCAAGATCAATTTATAATATGCATGATTATAATCAGTTTCACTTCCAATATCATAAAACACATTAAATTAGATCTAAATTATTATAAAAGGCTATAAATCTTCATTTCAGTGACATCAAGTAATTATAAAACTAATAAATCTATTTAAATGATCCCAAAATGAATTTATATCAAGAAATCCCAAAGTTATTAAATTACTAATAAATCATCATTAAGATTCCAAAATTAGTATAAAGCTAATAAATCTATATTAAATGACCTTCAAATCATTATATTACTATTATAAACATTAAATTATATCAAAACATTATAAACAGTAAATTAGATGAAAATCATAAGATAATAAATTATATGAAAGTCATTATAAGGTAATAAATTATGTGAACATCATTATAGAATAATAAATTATCTCTATTAGTTCAAAATGTATTTACATGAGGGTTTTTCCCATTATAATCAATTTATAAACAAATAAATTATAGTATGTCTACAAAATGATATTACATCCAAACATCCTCCGCCACCATGAACAAACGGAGTTCATCAAACATTAAAACTTAAATAATTAAATACTAGATATAAACTGAAATAAAACTTATAAAATTTTAAACATTTTTACCTTTAAGTTTCATTATTAATAAAGTACTAAAGTATAAGAATATAATAATTAAAATATACTTCAGCCTTAACTATGCTTCATAATTCACTACTGAAAATAGAAAAAGAAAAAGAACATTAATATACATAATACAAAATTTACAATATTTGACATGTACAAAAAAATAATAAAACACATTGTTCTATTCATCATCATTGTCTATGGGCAGTGGACAAAGTTTTGTGATCGGACGTTTCATTTCTCCATAGGCAGTTCTTAATTTAACCACCCGCACATGGTTATCATCTCCAGGAAACAGTTCGACTATTCTGCCTAATTTCTACCTTAATGGGGGCTGATTTTCTTCTTTTATTAACACTAAGTCATTGATTTTTAGGTCCGGCTTACTTTTCAACCACTTAGTTCGTTGTTGAAGTTGCGAGAGATAGTCACAAGACCACCTTTTCCAAAAACTTTGGAAAATCCTTTGCAGGAGTTTCCACCGTTCTAAAGGGGTTATATAGGTAGAGGACACATCAGGTTCAGGCAAGGAGGTCATTGAAGTTCCTATGATAAAATGTCCTGGCGTTAAAGCAGTCATGTCCCTTGGATCAGAAGATTCAGCCACAAGGGGTCTTGAATTCAGGCATGACTCAGTTTGAGCAATTAAAGTAAGAAATTCTTCATAAGTAAGGATTTGTTCACCAATAGTTCTTTTGAGGTGATTTTTCATTTGTTTTATTCCCGCCTCCCAAAGGCCTCCAAAGTGAGGGGCGGGAGGTGGATTGAATTTCCATATTATCATTTCATCAGTGAAGTATTTCTGTATTCTTTCATCAGATGCAATTTTATACATCATTTTCTTTATTTCTCGGTCTGCCCCTACAAAATTTGTACCTCTATCTGAAAATATTTCTAGAGGTTTTTCACGTCGAGCAACAAATCTTTTTAGAGAAGCAAGAAAAGTTTCAGTTGTAAGGTCAGTGACAACTTCAAGATGAATGGCCTTTGTTGCGAAACAAATGTACAAACAAACATAATACTTAAAAGGTTTCACACCCCGTCCTTTACGAGGTTTGACCAAAAAGGGGCCGGCTAAGTCGACGCCTACTTTTGAAAATACTCGAGCTTGGGTCACACGTGCTGATGGCAAATTTCCCATCAACTGAGATGACAAATTAGATACGTTTCGGAAACATTTCATGCATTTCCTTATTTCTTTTTTCACAGCTTCCTTAGCATTAATTATCTAAAATTTTTGTCGAATAGCTGATATGGTTAATTGAGTGCCACTGTGCAGATGCTTTTCATGAAAATATTTTATTAGCAAGTTTGTTACATGATGCTTTTTAGGAAGAATAATTTGATGCTTTTGGTATTCAGACAGATTGGCATTTCTTAACCTGCCTCCAACACGAAAAATACCATTGCCGTCAGTAAAAGGATGTAAAGGAAGTAGCTTGCTTTTAGAATTTAAGCTATTTCCTGATTTTAGAACTTTCAGTTCTTCCGCGAATTCATCCCTTTGAATCAATTTCACAATAGTATTTGTTGACCTTTCAAGTTCTGGAACAGTTAAAAAACCAGTCACTCGTTCAGATGGACATTTTATATTTTTGATGAATCTGAGACACCAAGCCATAATTCGTTTTAATTTAGTCCAAGAGGAAAATTTAAACAAAAGTTCAAATTTAGGAATATCTTGGGCTACAGAGCAAACAAGTGTTTTGCGTTGTTCTTTCAAGATCTCTTCATCAGGCAGATTTATTGGAGTTTCAAGAGAAAATATCGGTAAAGATTTTTCTTTCAGCCAGGAGGGGCCATGTGTCCATACATTATTATTTATTAATTCAGATGCAGAGCAACCACGAGAGAGAACATCTGCAGGATTTTCTTTTCCCTTACAAAATTTCCATTGTACTGGAGCAACAAGATTTTGTATTTCACGAACACGATTTGCCACAAAGGGCTTCCAGTTATTAGCACTACCCTTAATCCAATGCAAGACAATTTGTGAATCACTCAAACAAAATATATTTTCATTCAAGATTTTTAATGTTCCCTTTAAATAATTAGCTAATCTTGCAGCTGTGAGTGCTCCAAGAAGTTCAAGTCGGGGCAGGGTTATTTTCTTGAGAGGTGATACTCTGGTTTTAGACATAACAAATGAAGTTTCACAGGAGAGAGGATCACGAATATAAACAACTGAACCATATCCCTTTAAACTAGCATCAGAAAATGCAAAAAGTTGAACAGTTCCAGGATTTAATTTTGCAATATTTACAAAATATTTTCTAGAAATTTCAAAATTTGCTAAGTCCTTGATTTCATGATACCATTTCAAGAATTTTTCAGCTAAAGGATCTGGTAATGCAGAATCCCAGTCAATCCCATGTTCCCAAAGTTCTTGCATTAAAAATTTAATTCTTATCACAAAGGGAGAGATTTGACCAATAGGGTCATAAATTTTAGCCGCAGTTTGCAAAACTAGGCGTTTGGTGATAATCTTATTATCAAGTTCTACCAAAAGGGGTTGTATATCTATTTTCAATGTGTCATTATTTGTTACCCATATAATACCTAATACCTTTGAAAGGTTTTGTTCAAGAGGGTCTTCCTCAAAGTTTATCCCATGTTCCTTCCATAAAAATTTTAAATCTCTAGAATTACTCTTAAATTTTCTAAGTTTCATTTTAGCCTCACCAAATATCTTTTCTGCACCAGTTGATAAAATGAACGCTTCATTTACTGAATCTGCACCATGGAACAGATCATCCACATATAAAGAAGTATCCAGCATATTAACTATTTTTTCAAACAAATCTTTATACCCCTTAATATGATGTTTGATGGTCGCAGCAAGGAAAAATGGTGAGGTTGTTACACCAAAAGTTACACGAGTCCTGCGATAAACCTTCAAAATGGGATTGTTACTTGTTATATTGTCAAACCATAAGAACCTCAAAAAATTTCTATCTTCATCTTCTATCTGGATTTGCAAGAATGCTTTCTCTATATCTGCTGAGAATGCAAATTTGTGAAGGCGGAATCGTAAAATAATGTCCAAGAGATTGGGATTTAAATTAGGACCAGAAAATAAACAATCATTTAAAGATTTTGCAGCCTTATCTTTAGATGAAGCATCAAATACAATTCTAACTTTAGTTGTAGATTTATCTTCCCTTATTACTGGTCTGTGAGGCATGTAATAGGTATTTATTTCATTCTCATTAAATTTACATTCTTCGATTATACCCAAACCAGATTGTTCATTTATTATTTTCTCATATTGATTAAGTAACCATTCATTTTTGCACAGTTTTGATTTTAATCCCCAAAGTCTATGTTTAGCAATATCAAAATTGGGTTCTAATTCATTTTTATATAACTTCCACAAAAGTTTTGTTTCATATCTTCCGTTAACAAAATTTAAATTTTCATTAAAGAAATCAATAGCATCTAAATCCTTTTGTGAAAATAGTTCACTTTTACTATCACAAATACCCAAAGATTCTAAATTCCAAAACCGCTGCAAATCAAAATTTTCTGCTTCATTAACCGATACAAAATGAGCATTAATTGTTTCAGTACTTTCAGTGTTTATTTTTCCTACTATTGTTTAACCAAAAAGTGTGTTAGCTACATATAAATGATCGTTAATTTCTTCAACGATTCCTCTCTGAACATTCCAAAAATAATCAGCTCCAAGTAAAATTTGTACTTCTGATTCATTGGGGGAGGGATCTGCTAACCTCCATCTCTTACCCTCGACATATTTTTTGATTTCAGGGTCAGAATTAGGAGCTTTCAAAGTTGTTGCACTAATCAAGTCGGTAGCTAATACCTCAACATTTATGAAACGATGATAATTCATTTTGCTTCGTAATTTAATTTTAAAAACATCATATTCTTCTTCGCGACCTTGATTCATGCCAAAGGCAAAAACAGTTAAATATTCTTTCCTCAAAGCAGGCAAATTTAATTCACTAGCTAGTTCTTTTGTTATGAAGCTTTTTTCACTTGCCGAATCCAACAATAAACGAACTACTTTTGATTTTGAGTTACCTTGAGCTGTTACGCAACATGTTTGCAATAAAACAGCATGCTTAGAATTTTTCAAATTACAATGAGAATTAGAAACGATAGTTTGATTTTCCGAAAGTTCTGGTTTCAAAGGTTTCTTAAAACAAAATAATTTATTATGTTCAGTACTTTTGCAATTTACACATAGTTGTAATTTTATTCGGCATTGTGATGATAAATGCGATTTAAGAAAGCATCGATAGCATCTTCCTTCCTTCTTTAACATTAATCTTTTTTTATCGTCAGCTATATTTTTACACTCAGACGATGAATGATCATTGGTTTTACAAAATACACAGAAAACTTTAATATTAGCACTTAAAGTACTGGCATGATATTTATTTGATATTTTCTTTTCACGATATTCAGATTTGTTTTTATGTGTGAATGAAGAACTTGCATCATTTTTAGAATTAGTCATAGACAAAGCCTTTTCCCTACATTCTATTTCACATTTAAGAAATGCAATTAAATCGGTTACATCTGATTCATGACTAAGATCCCTTTTTCTATGATATTCTATTACTAATTCATGGGGTAAAAGCTTTAACAAAATAGGATTTAGCAATTGTCCATAGGAACTGGATGTTACACCTAGATTTCTTAAACTTCTGATATTAATTTCACACATATCATGCAACTTTCGTAAAGCATTTAAATTCGAACAATTTTTAACTGGTTCCATAGTTAACAAATTAGTCATATGTTTATTAATAATAATATCAACTTTACCATAGCGATCTTTTAGTAAATCAATACAAGTATCATAATTTTGTTCTGTCAATGGAAATCCTTCTACCACATTATAGGCCTGGTTACATAACAAGGATTTCAGATAGGCAAATTTTTCTACTTTAGTTAATGATTTATTCTGGTGAATCGATGTTTCAAAACAGTTAAAAAATTCTACCCATTGTTCAATATCCCCAGAAAATTTAGGAATATTTAATTTAGGCAATTTCATTGTGCACGAATTTATTTCTGTTCCACTGACAGAACTATTCAAACCATTTATGGAACTACCAGTTATCATAGATGTAACATTATCTTTATTACATTTAATTAATCTATTTTTTATCTTAAATTTAGCACTTATCAATTGATCATTGTACTTTTCAGTACTAGCAAGATCTTTTTCATATTCTTTAAGATCAGTAAATTGTTCTTCAATTTCACGATTCAAACTTTGAAAGGTAGATTCTTTTGAACTTAATAGTTCTTGAATTTCTAGTAAATCATCTACCTTTGTATTATCAACATCATCAGCTAATAATGTTTCCATTTTTGTTATCAATTTAGAGAAACTTGATCGCTCAACTGAGCGCTTTGACTTAAGCTTCTCAAGATTTTCCATTTTAATACACAATTTTTATTTTTCAAAAAATATATAATTCATAAATGAAAGAAGCTTTCTTACCTGTTAATTCCAGGTAATATTGATTCAAGTGGTAATTCCAGGTAATGCTGATGCACTGTTACACAATATCTCTAATAATCCATCTTGTGGTTTCTGGCACCAAAATGGACAAAAGTATATGTATGTATCGTGTATCCAAGCGAAATAAGTAGTATATCCACGAATTCAAAAGATGGGAGAGCACATTTGAATAAGATTAATATAGTTTATTATTAAATATATAAAGAATTAAGAAGTTTTCAAGAATGAGGTTGAACTATTTTGTTCATAATTAGTTTAGCTTCAAATGCTAAACTTTCCATATTCAAGTACAAATTCTCTGTATGAAACAGAGCCAAAAAAACATGTATTCTCTGCCTGGTTGCAGAGTCAGGACTGAGCTTTTTAACAAAAATCAAGATCAATTTATAATATGCATGATTATAATCAGTTTCACTTCCAATATCATAAAACACATTAAATTAGATCTAAATTATTATAAAAGGCTATAAATCTTCATTTCAGTGACATCAAGTAATTATAAAACTAATAAATCTATTTAAATGATCCCAAAATGAATTTATATCAAGAAATCCCAAAGTTATTAAATTACTAATAAATCATCATTAAGATTCCAAAATTAGTATAAAGCTAATAAATCTATATTAAATGACCTTCAAATCATTATATTACTATTATAAACATTAAATTATATCAAAACATTATAAACAGTAAATTAGATGAAAATCATAAGATAATAAATTATATGAAAGTCATTATAAGGTAATAAATTATGTGAACATCATTATAGAATAATAAATTATCTCTATTAGTTCAAAATGTATTTACATGAGGGTTTTTCCCATTATAATCAATTTATAAACAAATAAATTATAGTATGCCTACAAAATGATATTACATCCAAACAGGGACAATCAAGAGAATTCCGTTACAGTGCGGTATATAGGGAAAAATCATTTGCGGTTTATTTTATAATGATGTTGCACTATTTCAAACATATTGAAATTGATATATATGACTGAGGTGCACTACAAGAGGCTTACCATAGAATATGGTATGCATAGCACTTATAGTTCCTTTACAGAGACACTCAAAAGAATTTCGTTATATTACGGTCTTTGGAGAAAAATCGTTTGCGGTTTATTTTAATAACGTTTCACTATTTCAAACATATTGAAATTAATATATATCACTGAGATGCATTATCAGAGGCTTACTATAGAATATTGTGTGTATAGCATTCATTGTTCATTTACAGGGACACAATTTCACAAAATAATTCAATTAAGTAATGTACGTTAATAATAATTACTGGAAGTGCGTTTTCAGTTGTGGGGATGCGTTTTTAAATAATTTTTTGCCTATTTTTTGGTATGTATAAATTCTAGAAATAATATACAAGGCAGCACAAAACATCTCGAGTATATTTTCGTCTATTGATTGAATTGCTGAAGGGGAATTTTCAACTGTGCTATACGTTTCCTAGTAGAACTAAAGTTTATCATCCTATGTAGTATATACACAAATCTATATAGATCATATACAGAGCTGCACAAAATAATTGGGATTTTTTTACTGAATAGTGTTGGTAATTCCTGAAATTTGGGTTTTTATATCTGTTATGCATTTTCCAAATTGTTTACTTAGACTTCATCTCTCACCTTATTAAACGGTAAAGATTTCTAAAAGTATCTTGGAAGTGTTGGGAAGTGTTACATAATCTACGCTTGACGCATGATTTTCCATTCTTGTTTAAATTCTTTTCATTGCAATTCTCTGACATTTCTTAGTAAGAATATTCAAATAATGAAACAAATTTGGAAGAAAATGCAACTTTATGACGCTAAAACTCATAACACAAATAATTGCAGAATTTATAGAATGTTGCATTCTAAAGTGCTTTTGTAAGCTTGTTAGGATCTTTATGTAACTTTACTAAAAATTTTGGGGGCACACCTGGAGTCTTCTCATGATACTCCAGTCACCAGTGTGTTGTGGCACACTGGTTTTGAGAACCACTGGTCTAACAATTGTATTTGGTGTTGCCCCACACTAAAAAAAAAAAAAAATTGTTGATTTTACGGTATAATACTAACATCCCAGCTGCCAGTAATTATACCGTAAAATCAATGTTATTTTTTTTTTCAGTGCACGAGCTTTTCACTTTATTTGACTGTGCTGCTTCGCAATGGCAAGTTTTCTTACTAGTCAAAAAGCGATCAATAATTTAACAATTAATTCCACATATGTCCTCAGGCATTAATCAGTAACCCTGCATTACTCGCGTGGTGGTTCTGATGTTCTGAACATCCCATGAGTAAAAACTTACGCACAAATACGGAATTACACAAGGTCAAAGTCAAATACTTTTAGTAGATGCACTTTCCTAGATGCTAATGCCAAATGACAATATCAGTCATTCGACAATTTTTCTTGAAGAAAAGAGGATGTAAAAATTTTCAGCTTTTTATTTGAAAAAAAATACAAAAAAAAGATAATGTATGTTAATGTTTTATTTTATTTTTATTATAGATACAATTATATTTATGAATAACTTTAGAGGGAGTTTTTTTGTTTATTTTGAGTCTTTTACAACGATTTTTGGCTTTTTTTTCTTTTTCTAGAAAATGTCAAAATCCCCATGCGAAATAGAGCAACAGCGTTTGCGGAATCTTTTGGACATTTGAAGAGGTTAGAATGACAGTGGAGCAAGTCAAAAATTTGAAAAATCTAGATTACCATAGTTTCACTGAACATATATTAATTTCTGTTCAGTGCGACAGTCAAATAAGTCATAGTTCACTTAGGGAGTCACTAGAGGGCAAAACAAGTTGGATTACTTAATGCAACGGCAATACGACAAGTTTCACAAAACCGCCTTCATCTCTCAAATTACTAAATATTGACTTACTCCACTGTCATTCTAACCCCCTCATTTGTTTCATTAGATTCTGAAGATGATGAGGCAACAAGTACAGTTGATAACTTTCTGGAGGATGACGAACATTTTGTGGAACGTTCTGATCACAACTCAAAATCAGAATGAGAATCTGAAGAAATATTGGAACAAGATATTTATGCCGAAATACAGACGGTCTCTCCATGTTACTTCGGAAAGGATAAAATCACGAAATGGTACAAGAAAATAGGTACAACTACCATACGTACTCGTTCTTCGAACATAGTTCCTCATTTCCGGGTGGTATAAGCGCTGCTAACTAGGGAAGGTCCTCAACTGCCAGATCGGGATTTTGTCGAGAATTGTGTCGTTGGAAAGCTCTTACCATGGGGATCAAGGAAATGTATACAACTACCCGTCCGAATGCAACTGGTGAAGAGTTATAGGCCGATGTATTTATGTCATTTATTGATTTCTCCAGGTCGCTAGCTATACAGGAAAGACACTCTGTGTGGTAGAAAAGAGAGTTCACAGATTACAGAGAAGACAGTTTATGCTTGGTGGAAAAAGTAACTTCACGGATGGGTTGCATTTCTGAATAGAAATGGCTGAAGCACGAGTGTTTCCAACACCAGGTACACACTATGAAAGGGGGTGTTTCGCAGTTGTCACAGGTGTTATTAGTTAAGTTAAAGCAAGCCTGTTTAACTGATCGAAAGACGGCATCCGTGTCTCTAATTAAAGCCTTTTGAAAGATATACCGACGCATGTTCATCGAAGGTGGGCGAGGAGAATTGGTTATAGGCCAACTTATGCAATTTTCTTATGCTTTCTCTAGTGGTCATGTTGACATCTCCACAAACACCCTGACGAGTTTTTGAATATCCCACTATTCTCTTTATTAAGTATTGTTGAAAGAAATAAACATCTAACGGCTGAAGAAATTTTGTCGTGCCCGGTGGGAGAAAAACAGGCTCCACATTGAATATAAATTTCTCAATGCATAAATGTAGATCCGCTTGACCACTCCAACTATCCAGCACCGTGATAGTTTCTTGATCACCAATCGATTCTTTTAGTTTATCGAAGTATGTCGCAGTGATTTGTTTTGTGCTCTTTCCTGACTTGGAGCATGTAATGAGTAAATTTGAGGATGATATTCGTTGCACATTTTCCATAACTTTGGGACCAAATTACCCCTGACGTTCCTGTGTTACATGTAGTAAAGGTCCCATAAATTTTCCAGCGGCGTTAATACACATTTGCACGGTATAGGAATGAGTCGTTGTGTTTTTATTGATTACTGATGCACCCACGTCTTTAGATCCCTTCATATCGAGAGTTCTGTTAGATACAATCTCGTATTGGAAGTCACTTTGATCGGTGTTCAGGACGTTGGACAGTGGACACTTTCGCTGCTCAATAATTTTTTTCACGTTTTCCTGTGGACTTCGTCGATCCCAGATTGCAAAGACACTTCCGGAAACAATTTTTTTTTTGTTACGATTTGTGTCACCTTTAGACTTGTTATTTTATGTGACTGTTTGAAATTATTGATGAAGTGTGAGCTTGTTGTGAATAGTAGCACCTATTAATTTTTTTCACCTGCTGTGAAAGTATCATCAATAATAATAATAATAATAAAAAAAAAAACAGCTACCAAAATCGAAAAAGTAAAAAAGGGCCCCACATAGAGATCGGGCTCAGTTATTCAATGCGCAAAAAAAAAAAAAAAAAAAAAAAAAAAGTCATTTAAAATTATTGAAATGCGAACGAGATATCTTAAAATATTTTCCCCATAGGATTAACATTAGCGAGCGGGTGTTTTCGCATGAGTGAAGTAGCCTCTTAACATTTAAATGTTAAGAGGGGAGCGTTTAAATATTTTACACGAATATTTTTTGACGTATACTGTAGTTATTATACAAATGCAAGATATAATTCACAACAGTATAACGCCTAGAAGAGACTCTATAATAACTTCTCTTGTAGACGGTATAATAACATTAATAAAAGACACATTAGAAGATAAATTATACATATCAGTAGTATCAGTTAATTTCGACGCCATTGTGAAACCAAAATGTAGATAAAAATCACGCTTGTCTCGAAATTTCGCACAGTGCGGTCGCTGGAAGGTTAAAAATGCAATTTTTCGAGTGTGACGTTCTTCTATAAAGATAATTTAAGCTTATTTACCAGATTTAGCTCAGCTATTATACCGTGAATTAATATAAGAGAATAACCAGTCGTTACATTGTCAAAAGTGACCTTCAATAGAACGGGAAATATATCAGAGGAACAAAATTAACAGATGCCTTGAACATTATTTAATTATTATCTACAAAAAAAAAAAAAAAAAAAAACAGAATTATAAGGAAGTCAGCTAAGTGGCTTACCTTTTCTTTGAAACAAAATCAACTTTTCAAACGATGATCTTTTAAACTTATCAGAAAAAGAAAAATCAATAATTTAACAATGGCGTTTTTAATGACTATATTATTATCGTTTAGTTCTTACGTCATAGTTGGTATCTCTCTATCTAGAAAAAAATACGGAAAACAGTATGATACATACAACATGAATTTAAAATATTGAAGAAGTTAACTAAAGTAATTTATATGTTGTTGAATAAGAATAAAAGTAAAAATACTTTTTTTAAAATACACCCTTTTATATGCATTCAATGTCTATATTGAAAATCCCGCCTAATTTCGTGACAGCAATTCATGATTTTTCCAAAAATTTCCTTTACATTACGGTAGTTTGGCGTAGCACCGAACCCGATTATGGAAAATTCACTGCTTCTCTTTTATACTTGGTAGAAAGCGCGAACTATGAGATTTTTTTATTATTTTTTTAATACAATTTTTGTTCTGTTTCTTTTTTAAGATATGCAACTTGGGTAATGAGCTCGCGCCGCCAGGCACCCACGGGGGCGTAGGCTCGCGTTCCGACCATCGCTCCCAAGTCTCTAATGGACTTATAACGCGCCAGCGGCTTTGTCTCGCCACGGCTCTGCGATCGGCCTGGGGCCGCTCCCCACTGTGGACCCCCAACCAATTTACCAAGTGTCGACGACACAAGTCCCTACGAGAGTAACCCCATATCTCGGAGGAAACTTCCGCAGGAGCGGACACTTGATGAACCGCCGAGAACACCCAGCGACATCGTCGCCGAAACCCCTAGAGGGGAGCCGGTTTCTAGGTCGTATGCTGGGCTTCACGACGGCTCTTGCTTTACCACAACTCGAGGGGTGTGAAAACTGGCAACAGGGGTAAAGGAAACTTTATTTAACTAACCATTTTTTAGGATTTCTAAATTGATTTCTCAACATATAATCACAATTTAATTAATATGACACTATTAATTTATTAAAACGTATTTTTTTAAATATATATATTAAATTCTTTATTTTTTATTTCTATTTTCTATTTTATAATGTTTAAAATATTCCGTTCCTAAAGCTTCACAGCCAGTAAGCCGTTTTTGACGAGTGTGGTTTGGCGCATAATTAAATTCATTGTTGTTGTCATTCGTATACAATCGTAACCATAAAGAATAAATGACGATATATCACATGTGGCGGTTTAACGTACAAAAGCCTTAAAATTAACTTATTAATTTATAATTAACTTTAAAAAAAATTTTATTTGTATTGCCATCAGAAACACGCTTTAGTACTTTTTTTTTTATAATTCTAGCATATTAGGAAGTGAGTGCAAAATGAATTATACAAAATTCCACCTTTACGTACATTAAACAAAGTTGAGTTAAATAAAAGATTATAAAAAAGTATGGAGAAAAAAAGGGACGGTTTGAGTTGAAGTGTTGAAGTTTTTTTTTTTCTATTAAATGCTATTATCATTGTTATTATATTTATTTTCACTAAATGTCTATATTCTGCAACTGCTCGGCTTAATTTTTTAAAAAGTATTGTCTTTTTCTTTTTTTTCTCATTTTATGTTTGATAATTCATATGTGTGCATCCAAAAGTAGATTTACCAATGCATGTAATTTAATGGTGAAAAGCCCTTGAGTGGGTGGGGGAGGGGAGAGGTAAACATTATTTTATACCTTTAAAGAGAAAAACTTAAGTTTTTAAAATAATAATCTGTTAATAATGTCTTCTATATGATATTTTCATTATGACATGACATTATTATTTATGACTTTATTATTTCACGTAAATAAACATAAAAAAAAAAAAAATCTGAGTATCATATGAATTTGCTTTAGGTTTGAAATAGGATTTATTCTCTAAACTATTTTCAAATATAATGCTGAAAGTTTTGTTAAAGTTCTAGCTCCCAAAATATAAGTTATATAGTTATATAACCTAACCTAATATGGAACTAAATTTTTATAACTATAAAATTAAATTGTTTTCTGGAAAGGAGAGGGGGTATTGAAATTTATAGTAAAGATGTAATATTTTTTTTCTTTTCTTTTTGTAAAATAATAAATTTAATGAACAAGTACCGATTTAGTTTTTTTCTTAGTAATTTGCATGGTTACTATTTATGTTTATATATAATATGTATATATTCAACAGATATTTACATAAAAGTGTATTTATTTATTTTTATTTTTGAAGTGCTTGAAATATACACCCCCCCTCCCCCTCCACTCCTTGATCCAAAAAGAGAATTTTAAAGAAGGAATACTTGAAAAGATAAGAATTTCTGCTGTTTTAAATACTGTAATCATGTTTTTTTTTTTATGATTTGATTTTCTATGCAATATTATTCGATATATTACGTGACATTCTGTTTATATTATATAGTAAAACTTTCTAAGACGTAATTGCAAAGGACCGGAGAAATATTCCATTTCAAATATGTTTCCGTCTTAGCAGGTATAATTATATGGTATTTATACCATAGGGACAATGAAATTTTTACGTTTAAAACAGAATTCCGTTATAGACAGGTTCCTCTTTACTAGGGTTTACTGTATTTTTATGTTTGTTCAAATCTCAATATTATTCGATATATATCGTGATATTCTGTTTATATCATATAGTAAAACTTTTTAGGACAGAATTGCAAAGGACCGGAGAAATATTCCATTTTAATACTCTAAAATTCAGAAGTTGTACCGACTTTTTTGTCTCGCTGTCCGCTTTTTGTGACATAGGACATGGCAACACTAGATCTGACTGAACGACCAACCCTCTTATTCCTACCATAGGGACAATTACATTTTTACGTTTAAAACAGAATTCCGTTATAGACAGGTTCTGTTTTAGTAGAATTTGCTGTATTTTTATACCCTTATTTAGAAGCCGTTGTCCAGACTTTTTTGTCTCGCTGTCCCGCTTTTTTTGTGACATTGGACATCGCAACACTAGATCTGACTGACCGACCAACCCCCTTAATGTCATTCAACTTTCGTTCTAGTCTTGTAGGTCACTGAGACTCTTTTGTTGTCAACTGCAATAACATACGATCAACGTTTATGAACTGAGAATAAAACAAAGAACAGGTTCCTTTTTAACGGGAAAAGAGAAGGAGGAGAAGAAAACTAGAGGTAGCATCGATAACCTGCCTAATCACGTTTGACCCGAATCATAGCAAGAGAGACATACATACCTGCGAGGTTTTTAGAGCGTTCAGGTATAACTAAAAAGAAAAAGAAAATGCTTCCTACTTCGGGCAATACGATACAATGCTGCTTCCATAGCTGGGACATATTACCTTGAAGTGATCATGGTGTATATAATTCAGTAGCCTTGCAGCTTTTGTAAATCCCAAGAAATATCTTGTTAATGTCAAAAAACGTCCTTCCACTTCATTTAGATTTAGTATTTTACTTTTGTTTGAAATTAACGTTATTTCATTTTTATTGTATGCATTAATATAAAAGTTATAATTAGCAGTGACCAATCGTCACTTAACGACACGGATGGCGTACTCTGCAAAAATAAACAAGTTGGAAATTGTACCTCAAACGTGACAAATGAGGTGCGTTCGTAGTATAACTAGTTTCAGTGAAATGAATTATATCGTCTATTATTATGATATGATTTAATTTCCGTATAATAAAATAAGTACATTTTAAGTTGCCAATATTTTATCATTTGTTGACGTTTACTGAAAATTCCAATGGGAAACTTAAGCCTAGCTTTGAAATTTTCAGAACTTGAAATCCATATTTAGAAGCTTTTTCCCATTTAATATCTATTTCTCCGGAAACATCTATCCTAAAAACTGTCGGTAGATTATAGGATTGCTATAATTAAACAATTTTAGTATACAAATTCGGTTTTTAAATTCAGTAATAGGGAAATAATAGGACTCCATTTTCAATAGGACGTAATCACCATGGCAATGGCAACCTAGTATCATTACCTATCTTGTGATATGATTGAATTAATTACATATGATAGGATTTAATAGAATGATACATCTCGGTCGCTTGACGATTAATCCTCGGAAGCTGCTATAACAAAGAAGTACCTATTTTTAAAATATTCAAATTACTTAATAAATATTTTTATTAATATCTTTTTAAGTTTTCATTCGATTTTCATAAAATTTGAAATGACTCGACAAAATTCTGCAAAAATTATATGTATTAAATTTCAAATCATTTGGTTGGATAGTTTTTGCACTGTTATATGCGGACGAACGGACCAGACGACGACTACACTGCAAAAAATAGTTGTTGATTTTACAGTATAAAACTGGCACCCCAGCTGCCAGTATTATACCGTAAAATTAACAGTATTACTGCTTGCGCGGCAGCGTATTACTGCTTATTTTACTCTTTAATACTGTTAATTTTACGGTATAATACTGGCAGCTGGGATGCCAGTTTTATACTGTAAAATCAACAACTATTTTTTGCAGTGTATAGGTGCTACGTATTTATATAACCGCCCGTGTCTTTAAAGGCTTTAGGGGGGGGGGGGGGGATCCTAACTTCCTTCGATTATCTAAAGAAGTAGAATCTCTCCTTAATTTACAAAAACAAAGAAAAAGTCAAAACAGAATGAAAGAAAACACGCGTAAATAAAAGGACTAGTGACGATAAACATGTAAAACTGGGCCCCTTTAAAAATTGAAAATAAAATTATTTTTTTTTTATCGTTTTTTTTTATTGTTTATTACATCTAATTTAATATTACACAACATTTAGGCTCACTCTGCTATTGATAACCAAAATCATCTTTGGTGACCGAACTTGGACATTTTTTTTTTATATTTTTGTTATTTATTTTTTATTTTACTGATTTTCACATTGTTAAAAATTACATTTAATCAAACTAAACTAAACTAAAAAGTCCTTCCGGCCTGTACCGGGAGGAAAAGGTCGCTTTCCTTATATCTTCGTTTTAAAATTTTAGCTAATGTTACACGAACACAGCAAGTTAAAATGCAAAGAAAATGTTTACAAAAGATTCGTTAATACTGAATTTGAATAAGAAATTCGCCAAATTATGGAGCAATAGCCAAATTGGCTTCATTTATGAAGACTTATTTTGGTCGCCAAATTTGGCGAGAATTTGGCGCTAACGGATATGAATATATAGTTTTATGCGTATGATTGGGAAAATTATTACAACAATGAAATTTTTTGTAATGTGCTGTCTTGTTTCAAAATGTCAGCCACCCTAGAATTTCAAACTGCTCTATCTCAGCCATTTTTTAAGATAGAGGTAAACCAAAAACTGCTCTGGAATCCTCGTATCAAGGCCCAACACTTAATTAAAAAATAAATTTGAATTTTTAACTTTTACGTATATTTATTTTAGTTTTAAATTTTTAAATGGCCGCCATCTTGAAACAAAATGGCGGACCAAGCTGGCCAACGAACTCGGTCGAGACATTGGTGACCTTAATACACACAATTAGTTTCATCAAAATTGATTTATAAATACGAGCGTTATCGTATGACATAGGTCAGATATATATATATATATATATATATATATATATATATATATATATATATATATATATATATATATATATATATATATAACTTTAAGTAAAATTTAACCATTGAAACATAAGAAACTGACCACATACACTGAAATCCCGATACAAAAGAGCCCTGTCAATTTACAAATTAAAATTGTAGTCCTAATAAAAGTAACATTATTAATTCAAATTAAGAAGAAGAAAAAAAAAAAAATTAAATAAATAGAAAATAAGGAATGAAATATAAACCACACGAGTATATACACAAATAAAAGCTTATAAAGTAATTTACTTTTTCAAGGGCAAGAAAATCACATTTATAAGCAAAGAACGATTGTTTTCTGTATATGACACCAGCTTTTGCTAAATATAGTGCCATATCTTGCCCGAACAATCGCTGAAACAATATTGAATAACAAGACCTTTACAATGGAATATTATAAATTATACATACAATTTGAAAAGGAGTGTGAAAAAGAATTAAAAAAATTAAAATATATATATATTACTTATATTGATAATATCCCAAGATATTTAGTATATTGTGAGCACATGTACAAAGTTGTATCCAAAAGAAGAGGTTAAATTCACAGTTAAATAGAGAATCCTTCAGATCATACATTGTAACCTACAGTTACAGTTATTTTTATTTAACTAAATAGATTACAACATTTAAAAAAATGTAGAAAAAAAAATTATGATATACATATAAATAAAAACCATTAATTATTTTATTTTAATTTTAATTTAATAAATTAAAATATATAATATTACTTGATAATTTGAAAGTATTTCATAGATATTATTACCTCCATACTAAATTTCCAAGTTTTAATATTTTAAATAAGCTATACTACTGCTATCTATTGTAAAAATATTAGACTATTTTAGCATACTATCAAATACATTGCTGCTGACATCTGGTGTACAGATATTCTACTAAAACTTTAATATTGTATGTATAATTACTTATATGCAGCTGTAATGTAGTGTAAATATATTAATTTTACTAGTTAATATTAATGATATATATAGAGAATAAGAGTTACTAGTATAATATAATTTATATTTTAACTAACCCATTTAAAATATATCTTAATTTAACCCAAACATTAATGTAGAATCCATATGATGCTTTCATTTTATAAATTAGTATTATACTTAGAAATAACATAGATTATTCAATATGGTAATGCACTTATTATAATTCAAATCCAGCTATTTAAATAATATCTACCATGAAAAAAAAATATATAAAAAACATAAATATTAATTAAATTAAATGATCTAATAATAAAATAAAATAAATAATATAAAACTAAGAGATATGTTTATTAGTGTACTATATTTAATAAATATTTAATATTTACTAAAATTAAATATGTTTAACATATTAATATTATATTGTATTGATTAACCCATTGTAACATCCTTGATAATTTTAACTTTTGCTACAACCCCAATAATATTAACTCCATATAATCATAACAACAATTATAGAATTTGCCCGCATGTAAATTTTAATTTATGAATGACTTTTAACTAAGATGATCCTATGCAGCACATGCTCTTAATATGAGTTATAATTTAGCGAAATATATCAACAGTCAAAAGTTGAAAATTAACGTTAAATTTTAAAATATGAATGACATTAAACTAGGATAATCCTATGCAGCAACGCACACAATAGGATTCATAGTTTAGCCAAATATATCAACAATCAAAAGTTGATTATCATTTTTATCAAGGAGATTTTAACAAAAAAAAAAAAAAAAATACAGACATTTAACCCAAATTAAATCTATATTTATATGTGTAAAATTGATTTAACTAAATAGTAAGGATATCCATAAACTTGTGCAATTTGAAGGATATGTTTTAAATTTTGATTTTTAAAGTTATTTGAACAAAGATTATTAATTCTATGTGCAAAATTTAGTAAAATATTTACAAATACTGATTTATGTATACATGACAAATAGTTAGTAAATAAGTTAACCTTAAAAGTAAAATCATTTCGCTTGTCATAAATGTCAAACAAAAGTTTATTATCTTTAAGAATTATCTTAAGATCAAGAAAATTAATTTCATTATTTGCCATAACATTGAAACTATAAGTTAAATTTTTATGATATTTTATAGGTAATAAATAATTTGAATTACTATTAAAATAGAAGACAATAATGTCATCTATATAACGGTATATTTTACAATTAGCAATATTAGAGTTACGTTCATAATAATATAAATACAATTCTGCAAGAATTGAAGAAACAATGCCACCTTGAGGGAGTCCACAGCTTTGTATATATATAGTATCATTAAAAACAATATAATTATAATGGAGAATAAATTTAGTTAATGTTTTAAAGTAATTTATATATATGGAATGGAGATATATATATATATATGGATATATGTATATATATATATAAATCAACATTTGAACGGAGGGTGGTTTTGGGGTCTGGGGGTCATGATCGGTGAAAATATATCAAAATTTTCCGGAACTGCTTTCCTCCGAACGGCTGCAATAGGTAGCTTTATACTTTTTTGTATTGAAAGCTACCTAAAACGCACATTTACGTGAAAACAATTAAAAAACTTATGCAAACGTTTCAGGCTACGATTGAGCCCTTCTTCAGTGCAATAACATACGATATCCAGATTATCTCTAAACATTTTTACAGTCAAAAGTTTTACCAGTTAAATTCAAGAAAACTTTACAGAGCTTACGTTTACTTTACGAAGATTACTTTACAGTCATAGAACTTACGGAGCGAAAAGTTTTCTTGAATTTAAATGGTAAAACTTTTGACTGGTAGTGGTGATGTAATAATCATGGCCGATTACCTGCACAAGGGACATAGGACCGTGGGTGGTCTTTCTAAGGGAACCTAAACCCGCATTTAGGCAAGGATAAACCAATCCAAAAGGTTCGAAGAAAACCACGAAAACTCCGAACAATTACGCCAACGGGCGCGATTGGATTCGAACCCAGTACCCAGTCTACCAGCTTTGGTTGATTTTATGACGACCGATTATCTACACGAAGGATATAGGCCCTGCGTGGGGGTCTTTCCAAGGGATCCTAACTTCCTAACCCGTATTTACGGAAAGGTTCGAAGAAAACCACGGAAAACTCCGAATGGTTAGGTCAACGAGCGCGACAGGGGTTTGAACCCAGCACCTCCCGTCTACCAGCTTTGAGAGCAGAACCTCTCAGTCACTGGTGGAGCCAAACTTTTGACTGTAAATATGTTTGGAGATAGTCTGGTTATCGTATGTTATTGCACTGAAGAGGTGCTAAATCGTAGTCTGAAACGTTTGCATAACTCTTTTAATTGTTTTTATATAAATGTGTGTTTTTAGCTCACAGGCTATCAAAGCCTGAGAGCTAATGTGCCCGCCCGTTCTGTACGTATGTACGTAACGCGATAACTCTTGACAGAAATAACCGTTTTGCTTCAAACTTTGTTTATAGGTTCATTGTGATAAGGCGCTTCCCTGATTAGTTTTGGGGGCTCATTGGTTAAGTATAAAAGGAGGGAATGGGGGGCTAACCCCCCTTAATTTAGATAAATGGGTTTTTCATGCAGAATTATCCCATTTTTTTCAAATTTTGTATATAGGTTCATTTGATAATGCGATTCTGTGAATAGTTTTGGGGGTTCATTGGTTAAGTATAAAGGGGGAAAGGGGGGTATAATCCCCCTTAATTTAGATAAATGACTTTTCATGCAGAATTATCCGATTTTCTTCAAATTTTGTATAGGTTCATTGTGATAATGCGCTTCTCTAAATAGTTTTGGGGGTTCATTGGTTAAGTATAAAGGGGAAAAGGGGGGGGGCTAATCCCCCTCTTAATTTAGATAAATGGGTTTTCATGTAGAATTATCTGATTTTCTTCAAATTTTGTATATATATTCATTGTAATTAGAGGCTTCCCTGATTAGTTTAAGGGGTTCATTAGTTAACTATGAGGGGGTAACGGGGGGTTGACCCCCCCCCTTAATATATTGTCGATTTCGTTATTTTTCGAGGGGCTTATTTCAAATTCTTTGAAATAAGAGTATAATACACAATTAGTGTGAATAGCCTGTGAGCTCAATGCCCTCAGTTTAAATGGGCAGTTTTCTTTTTATTAGTCTAGTATTATCGGATTAAATGTAATTTTTAACAATTGAAATTTATATATCAGACGTAAAAAATGTTCAGTTATTTGTGATTTTCACATGTTTAGCTATTTTTTCGTCAAAGAGCGAATGAAGATTTGAATGAATTTTGATTTTAACATATGTTAAAATTGTTTAAAAAAAAAAAAAAACATATGTTGAAGGTTTAAGGATTTATAAAACTTTAATATAAAATTGGTAACTCAATTCGTTCATAGCATTTTTTTTTAACTTTTTTGTTTATAAAATAAAGATGTTTGTTTATGGGGAAAAAAATATTTACCCTTATTAGTTCATTTAAATAGTCAATGTATAAATATTTTTTACAAAGACAGCCGCACATCATTTATTAAAAAATATTTCGCAAGTACTCAAATTAAAACTTGAAAAATAAAAAAGTGATAACCAGGCGCTTTTTCAAAATTAAGTGGTGAAAGTAGTGGTCATTAAAACATAAATCTGAAAAATAACATTGATTTACTAAACGTAAACAAATATTTGATTACATATAAAAGTAAAAAATATATATATATATTTTTTTCCTGTAAAATAAGTAAATAAATTATTATACTGGTAGTATAAATCTATAATAGGTCATTTTTTATGTCCATTATATATGTTATTTATTTAGCGAATTTTAAATAATTTTTAACAGTGTATTATTAATTAAGAATTATTTTATGATATACTTTAGAAGGACTGGGTTCGATAAACTGTGAAAGGAGCATTTTTTAAGGTTAAACATAAAAGTTTCTACTAAAAAACAATTATTATAATTTTTTGACTATTTATGATATTTGTTCAATATTGTATGATATTTTAGATTCACGGCAATTATTAAACATTTTTTTTTTCCAGGACTATACTTGAATATTTCTACAGTTTTCTTAACACCCCCCCCCCCCCCCCCCAACACCACCACCCCTTTTCCCTCTCTGTTACATAAAACTGGTCAGTTAGTAATTTTTTACCCTTTTGATGAAACCACGTTTTCCCAGTGATTCAAAGCATGAAGAAACTTTGTCGCCTAAAAATATAGTATCAATTAACACTTTATTTATTTTTAATGTCTTTTAATAAGTAAAAAAATCACTATCAGCTTACGAGAATTTCCCACTTTATTGTAAAATTATTATTATAGATTACGCAAGCTTCTTTCAATGGAAAATAAGATTATGAAGCAACTTTTCAAAAGTTTAAAGGTCAGAAGGAAGAAAAATAATGAAGGATAGGTTTTCTTTATTTTCCCATAGTAATGAAGGATGTTGGGTATCTTTTACTCAAACAAAAAGGTTTTACAACAGAAAACTGGATCCAATGAATTTCGAAATGTATTTTGAGGTTTTCGAAATTTGAAATGTCATACAATCAGTGCTGTCAATGGAGACTTTTTATTATTATTATTATTGTATTCTTTACTACTATTTCTAAGCGATAATAATCTACCTTGAAGATTCGTAGAAATCTACCACGAAAATTATTCTTTTGAAGTAGTGGTAGGCAAAAATAAATAAATAATAATTGCCACTGGTAGGGCTGCACAGTAAAAAAATATATAATCAGCTTTTGTTCTACATTTTTTAAAGTTGCTAATGAGATAGTACTTTTCTAATAATGACTAACTTTGGTAAAAGCCATATTTTACTTACCCATCATACGTAGTATAGGGTAAGTCTTGTAATCGTTTTAAAAATCGAAAACAAAATTTTTTGACTGACTTAAACATTTCAGACACTAGAGATTCCGAAAAATATATTTTTAGAAAAAAAAAAAATTGCCGTCCGCCTTTCTGTGTGGTGTGTCTGTAAACGCTCTAATCTCTCGCATAAATTGAGATAGAGACTTGAAATTTGATATCTACTTAGTATGTAATAATGAGAAGAAGCTTACTGAATTTCAGCAACCTCGATTATCCGGAATTATTTTTTTCGGACTCTCGAAATATTCGTTCTGTTAAAAGTTATATAAAAATTTTCGAAATTGTTTTTTTAAGGAGTGAATATAAAAGACAATAAAAAAACATAAATTTTGTATAAAGAATGAAGTCGATCGGATAATGAGTTGCCGAAATATTTGTAATCACATTTTCCGCACTCTTCGATTTTCCATTCAAAGATATATTTTAATTGGAAATGAGACGCTTAATTCGACGCAGTAAACCGTTAGTTAATATGATTATCAATTTTGGAGTTATAGAGCATTTAAAGTTTATGACGACATCAAGCCAGGATTTTATTCGAATTGCAATGCATTTTACAAATAGTTTACACATGTTTTATTTTCATATTTTATATTATGCATATCCATGATGGGTAAGTATTACGGTGGCCCCCAATGACTAGTTTTAAAGTTGTTATTAAGAAAGAAGTAATATTTCTTAGAAAAATGGCTAGAGTCGTTAAGGCTGTAAAAGTAGTCCCTGCAATATTCAGGCAAATTTTAAAGTACAGTCGGCCAAAAGAGAGAGCACCCCATATATTTTAAGCACCAAATTCTCATAGAAAGAAACTGAAATAGTCATTCGACTAAAGAACATCTAATTTGGTAGATTTCATAAGAAATACTACCTATTACATTCTCCCCTAAGTTGGAATTCCTGAAAAAATTTTGAAGATCTACACCGATCATGACTCCTAGAACCCAAAACCACTCCCAGTTCAAAATTTTATATATCTATCTATATCACTTTTTTATGGACACGATAACTTCTATAATTCTGTACAAATCTCTTCCAAACTGATACATAAAATCAAGCGGCATAAAATCTCGGTCAAGTTCGTTAATGGGCAAAATCGAACCAGGAGGGGGGGAGGGGGGGCTTTTTGTGAAAACAGAAAAAACCCAATAACTTCTTAATTTTGATACATATCGAATCCGTTTAAAGTTATCAGTACTTACAGGAAAAGGGCCAAAAATTTATGTATGACAGATTTTTGATTTCATTAAAAATGCCCCCAAAGGAGGGGAGGGGGGGGGGAATAGGGGTTTCAGAAGAAAAAAATCATAACTTCGTCAATTCACAAGGTATCAAATCCGCTTAAATTTATTATAAATCTTCTTAATATTATCTACAACTTTTATATTGACAAGTTTTTTTATAGGACCAACTCTTACAGCAAATAATAATAATAATAATAATAATAATAATAAAATAAATTAATTAATTTAAAAAAATCCCTGCTGGCTCCGCCTAAAGGCAGAGGTATATTTCGAAGTGGGCGGTCCCAACTGCCGCATCATGGCAAATAGGTCTTTCTTCTGCAATTCCCAATAAACAGGCGCCCCACGGTCTACGTCTTCAAAATCTACCTGTGCCTGTAGGCCGAGCCGTCAGGGATATTTTGACATTATATTTAGCTTTTCGGTAAATTTTGACGTAGGATACCAAACGGAAAGTGATTCTGTCATTGTCAAGTAGTTTGGGAATTATGAAACTTTACATTTTGAAACGCCTAATGTTAAATTCATTTGTAACCGTTGCAAAACATATTGCAATACAGACAGTTTTTTAAGCATAACTAAAAAACTATTTAGCGTAATGAGCTATAATTTTGAATTCGCATACTTAAAGCTTGTAGAAAAAATACTTTTCTCTCTATATTAAAAAAAAGTAACCACCGCTGCCGCCGCTGTCAATTAAGATTTTGTGCCTTGAAGTCTTTCTGGACTAATATCTAGAAAACTATTGCATGTAAAATTTTAAAAATTGGAAGTTTTATAAAGAAATGTTCGATAAACACGCTGAAGCAAACAGTTTTTAAATCGAAGAATTATTTTAAGAGATATTTAAAATCAAAGTTCGTCAAAACAGTTTTTTGAAAAAAGTTTTATAGGAACGAAAACTATCCGCAGGAATTTAACCATAATTTGTAAGGATATAGTTGACAAGTTTGCGGAGTGCAGACTGCAATCACTTTTTTAATTTGAGTAATTTTTTCAGGTTATATTTCAATTTTTTATTCAAAATTTTCATTATTTTAACGAAGATTTATTTCATATTTCATAAATTCCATTATTTGAACCGTTGCCAATTTTTTATTCAAAATTTTCATCATTTTGACGAAGATTTATTTCATATTTCATAAATTCCATTATTTGAACCGTTGCCAATTTGTAAAATAGCGCACGTAATAAGATTCCCTTTCAATTAAGAAATGTATTTACACGAGACTATTAAAAACAGAAATAAAACTTTAAAATAATATTTAAATGATCACGTGTTAAAAGCAATAAATGTAGGAAATGACGTAATAAAAATATACTTGCGCGTGAATATTACAAAGAGAAATACGAGTAACTAGGGAAATTCACGTCACATTTAAAATGATAAAAAAAAAACAATATTTCCAAACAATTTCAATTAATTATTATATTTTCATGAGAGATCAATTTATTTCGACATATCTTTTACCCATTATTGCAAATTTTAAAACAGCGTAAATAATAATATTTCTTTTCCAATGTCAAAATTCTTCTATTTGTTTATTTGGTGTTACAGTTTAACGATAGTTTTTTTTTTTTTTTTTTTTTTAATGAAAATTGATTGACGGGGTAATGGAGAAGTATCAAAAGACAAATAAGCGTTGAATTAAAAATTCCCCGATGAAAAAACTAACTCGTGTAACGCATCTGATGTCAACTGAAAGTGACGCGACGCCACGATTATGCACGTTTGGCGCTAAATCATATATTTTGGTGACAGTTACAGTTGTAATCTGTTTCAACAGCAGTTGATTCGACCTTAAAATCCCTCAGTCAAAGGAAAATGAATGGAAACCCTGTTACAGCAGATCGCCACTGGTTGTTTAATTATAATACAATCTTCCGTAATCGTTTTAGAGATGATCAAATCAGAGTGTTTTTAAATCATGCGGTGTCAGAACGGGGGTTGGCGAGCGCAGCTCGTAGGGGGCAGAGCCCCCTAGTGTTTTTTAAAAATTATAGATTACAATTCCTATTTGTTTCAAAGATTTATTTCAGGGAAAAAAAGAAGTATTTTTTTATATTTCGTGTATAATTCATCGTGTAAATATTTAAAAAGTGTAACTTTCTGAAATTTTTTGGAAGGACTATTTCATTAGCATAATCATATTTCATGCCTCATTTTGAACATTTTTTTGCAATTTTAATTGCATACTTATCTCCAACATGTAAAAAATTAAAGCGCGTTTCAACATTTTTGGGACTAAATCCTCCTGTCAAATATTTTCCTGGCTACGGCCTTGCTCTGCATGTACATTTAACATACTACATGCATGTTATATACATACTACATGCATGTAGTATGTATACTTAAGACATACATTTACATACACCTTATCACATACGTATTGTGCTGTCCTCTAAAAAAAAACCCACAGTGAAATGTTTCCGAAAGAAAACCCACCTTAGTGCTACATCAAATATTTCACTAAAGTCAATTTTTTTTTGTTTTGTTCTGTTTTTATGCGCCATGTAGAATAATAAAAATAGTTTAAAATATCTAGGGAGTGCTTATTTAGTTTTAAAATAATTTAAAATAACAATTTCAGAATTCTGGCAAAACATGAGCTTCATTTTTACAGATTTTCTTGTTATAATATAATTTTAGAATGATCTACATAAATTTTTATTTTTTTAAGTTGAACCATTAGTATGTAATAAAATGCTTCATTTCCCGCTGATTATGTCAGGTGTGGGTTTTTTTTTTTTTTTTCAGGTAACATGGATTAATGTTTGGAAAGTGGCTTTTTTTCAAATTCTTGCTTAATTGGCTGCCATTTTGTAATAAAGTGGTAAAATGAAAAATACCCAACATTAAAATCTTAGTCATAACAAGCTGTCAAAATTTAGCCATATTTATTTTATTTTATTATGGTTTTTTAGACTTTATGTAGAGAAAATTTAAAAAATTGGTTTTTTTTTAGAGGACAGCACAATACATACGTTACTTGCATCCAACAACTTTCAATGTCAACATACTATGCCAAGTTAATTCAAAATAGATTTATAATGGCGATTATCACCTAAACCGCCAAATAATAGAAACATATTTCCAATTACAAAAAGTATACAAATCAAACATAGCTTCAAAGATATGGCAAATTTGATTTTTTATTCGATCTGCTTCTGCTAATATAACTTATATATATACATTTTTTTTTACCCTGCGTCTAAGATGGACATTTTAAAAAATATCCTATTCTTTTACGCAGAGCCTAAGTAATGCAGCGGTATGCAGGGCAGCAACCCCGACCCCCATGGGCATAATCAGGACTTTCATTAAGAGGGAATGGTTAAAATTAATCAAAAATGACGAAAATTCTTACATTTTCAAAGATTTAAAAGACTACTTCACTCACGCGAAAACACCCACTCACTAATTTTAATCCTATGGCGGAAATATTTTAAGGTATCTCGTTCGCATTTCAAAAATTTTAAATGATTTTGTTTGCATTGTATAGCTGAGGTCGATCTCTATGCAGACCCTTTTTTACTATTTCGATTTTGTTTGCAGTTTTTTTTTACTGAGGATACTTTCTTTTCGAAATCGGTTCCGAAAGTAAATGTATCTTAATAAAAAAAAAAAAAAAAAAAAAAAAAAAAAAAAAAAAACTTTTAATCAAAATTGAAAAAGTACAAAGGGACCTGCATAGAGATCAACCTCAGCTATCCAATGAAAATATATACATATATATTTAAAAATATTGAAATGCAAACGAGATATCTTAAAATATTTCCCCCATAGGATTAACATTACTGAGTGGGCGATTTCGTGTGAGTGAAGTAGCTTCCCCTCTCTGCTTCCCGAACCCAAGAGTGACTAAAATACCTGTATTTACACTTCAAAGGCTCACATGAGCTCTTTATTGCTATACAAAAAAAAAGTAGTTATTCTATCATCTCTTTAAGTTGCGATCATCTTTCTTGTGATACCCTGTATACAGATTTGAATAGACGAAATTTATGTACATATACAATAGGTATGAAGTTTAGTACTAGTCACTTCAACATAATTCATGAACAATTTCTATGGATAGATAGAAGTCCCCCGACCCTACGCCTGATGCTTGATCCGCTCCCTAAATAGTATAAGTCGGTTCCTGCTTTTACGACCAAACACCGAATTATGAGATGACACTTTGATGAATTTTTAGTGTTTTCTGGCACTAAAAACGGGTCCTTCCGTTTCTAATACCGGAAAACACTGTCAAGCAGGGCCGCCGTAACCACCGGGCAAACGGGGTGGCTTGGCTGCCCAGGGACCCACGCCAGTTTGAGTTTTGTTAGTGGCCCCGAGCCTCTTTATACAATTTGAAATAACGTTACCTTGTGTAAAATAATGATATTATTGCTCTAAATTTGTATTTAAATGTTTTTTTCGCAAAAAAAAAGTTATTATATCTTTATTTCTCACAGCCAAAGTTGATATAATTTTCGGGGAATGTATAAATGGGATGATCCTAAAAGTGACCGTGAACACAAACACAAATTATAAATATTTAAAATATTCTAAAGGATAGAAGATTTTACGAAATTAAAAATCATGTATATTTTGCTTGTTATTTTCCATACATTTTACACTCTGTATTATAAATTATTCAATGATATATACAATTTTTAAATATGATTTTTATTAGTCGAAATATTGCGGTCAGAGACATTGGGCCCCGCTAAGTGATTTGCCACGGCCCCGCGCGACATTGCACCGGCCCTGTTGTCATGCAAAATATATCTTTAAAAAAATGTCATTATGTAATTGAAAGAAAAGTATGATGTATCCGAAAAAAGAAACACATTTTATTCAAAATTTTAATTCATTGCTCGTTGATTAGCTTGTTTAAAAAAAAAAAAAAAAAAAAAAATACCCGATTCCACTAAGACTAATATTTATGTATTGACGTATGTTAGATTTTCGTGACAATGCTTTTTCAACAAACAAAAATGTTCTGTTATCAGTACTCTATCTTAACTGATGGGCCCCGGACCGGACCCAGGGTCCAAACTCTGAAGGGTCCTCGAATTAGCAATTTCCACCGGTAATCCCCCCCCCCCTCCCCCCATTCTCTGCGACACATACGGGAACGCAAAAACAAAAGGTAAACATTAAAAATCAATAACTCACCTACTTCCAGAATGTAGCGCTCACAACAATCCGCTGTCTACGACATTCGACAAAAACTTCCCTATCTTTGAGTGAATTCGTGAACTCCAGCTCGTAACCTTCCTGCTTCTTGAATCGATTTTCAACCGTCTTTCTTTACAGTAAGGTCAACCAAGCGATCCTTTTCACAGCCTTGGAGGGAAAAAAAATCATTAAGGAAATGTAAATAAACGGAATGAATGGACTCATTAGATGTTTGGTGCTGACATCTATCAGAAACTAAATGAAATACAATCCGCATTGAGTTGACTTCGAAGAAAGGATTTCACCTATCATTCAGGGACAAAAAAAGTCGACGTCATTTGTTTGGAACAGTTTGTCGCGGTCTGCAGTCTGGGCTGAGTTTTTTTAAATGGAAAATATAAATATGAAGTAAAGTAAATTAAGATTTTTTTTATTATAACCCCCGAACACACACAACACATCTGTTAGTCATATGCATATCAACATAAAATGCAACACAGAAATTTAATAATTAAGAAATATGTGATATTCAAAAATAAGTTCCTACCAGCGTTTTTGTAAATTGTTTAAGAGGATTTTTAAACATATAAACGTACAAGAAAAACAAAAGTTGTCTTACATGAGAGTGGGGGAATCAGAGCCGCATTGATGGAAAATCCTTAGTTCTTATTTCTGTTAGTGTTTAATTTTTTTTAAAGTCACATGGAAGAATAACTTTTATAAGTTAAATGTTGCTATGGGAATTACAAAATAATATTGTGTGATAGACAGGAAGGATCTTTTAGGTTTGCACAGATACAGTGCCTTATTACCGACAGGACACGGGGCCACTTGCTCATTGACCACAGATATAAGGAACTCTTTTTTTTTTTTTCCTGGTCCGCAGCAGCAGTTTGATTTAAAAATACTTTAACAAGTTAAAAAAATCCCTGACGGCTCGGCCTACAGGCACAGGTAGATATTGAAGGCGCAGACCGTAGGGCGTCTGTTTATTAGGAATTGCAGAAGAAATGACCGTTTTGCCATGATGTGGCAGTTGGGACCACCCAATTCGAAATCTACCTGTGTCTGTAGGCGGAGCTGGCAGGGATTTTTTTGTTTTTAACTATTTTTTGCTGTAAGGGTTGGTCCTATAAGAAATTTGTCAATATAAAAGCTGTAGATAATATCAATGATTGAGCTGGACCGTTACACCATCAAAACATTATTGTATAAAAATATTATGTATAGTAAACCACACGTTTTTACTGAATGGTGTATAATTTTTTTTTTTATGTAAAATTATTTTACATAAAAAAAAAATTATACACCATTCAGTAAAAACGTGTGGTTTACTATATACAATATTTTTATACAATAATGTAGATAATATTAAGAGGATTTATAATATATGTAAGCGGATTTAATATCTTGTGAATGGGCAAAGTTATGATTTTTTTCTTCTGAAACCTCTATCCCCCCCCCCCCCCCCCCCCACGAGGCCATTTTTAATTATATCAAAATTCTGTGATACATAAATTTTCGGTTCTTTTCCTAAAAGTTATAATAACTTCAAACGGATTCGATAGTATCATAATTAAAAAGTTATGTTTTTTTTTTTTTTTTTTTTTTTTTTTTTTTTTTGACGTCTGCTTGTAGGCGGAGCCAGCAAAGATTTTTTTTTTCTTTTGCCGTAAGAGTTGGTCCTATAAAAAAATTGTCAATATAAAAGTTGTAGTTTTAAGGAGATTTACAATAAATTTAAGCGGATTTGATATCTTAGGAATTGGCGAAGTTAGGAATTTTTTTCTTCTGAAACCCCCCCTTGGGGCCGTTTTTAATGATATCAAAAATCTGTTATATCTGTCTGTAAATCTGACTCGTAGGTTTACCATTGTGTTTTTCTGCACCCATAGGTATGAAAACATGGAGGACTGGGAGCAGGAACACACAATGGTAAACCTACGAGCCAAACGCTAAAATCGCGTTTTCTGGTGTTTTCCACCAAGGTATGACTTGGCAGACCGATTGCGTTTTAATATGCGAATCGAGTTTTAACTAATTCTGGAATTTCAGCCGTGAACTCGATGAGGTGATTGTCTGTGCTGCCGCCTCCCGGTCTAAATGCATTTCTTTCTCTCTCTCTCTCTTTGTTTTTTTTTTTTTTGAGCAGGCCAGGTTTTGTCAAGAAAGCTTTTCCCATGTATTTATATTAGGACACCAAAGTTTTAAATACCTATAATCATAAGAAAATAATAATATAAAACAGTGTGTAAAATAATTCGAAGCTGTTCTTGTTGTCTACGATTTTACAATAAGAGTAAAAATGAATCACTTTTTTTCAGCATCCCCTAAAGTAAATCGTGTGACACGCACCTGGTTTCCGCCATTTTTTATTCAAACCACTTATTACATTTTAAGAAGATGTAAATTCGTCGGACAATATATATATATTCAGGGCCCGCTTTAGATATAGAAGTAGGGGAAGCCCGACGTCACTCATCCTACTTACTCTACCAATTGCTTTGTTATTTACTCTAGACCAACATACGATCCTAAAGACCTGCCCATTCGCCGACTTTCCATTCATAAAAACGTGCCCGTTTCTCCGTCGTCTGCTAGTAGATAGCGTAGAATAATAGAACAACATTCCGCGTTTTTCCCTTTAAATACGTTAGTAATGTTTTCTGTTTATTAATATTTTTAGCATATATTTCTATTCAGGATTGATGAAACTTGTGAAAAGAACATATTTAAAGTCGAGAATGAAGTCTCATTGCAAAAAAGTGTTTATTTATTAATAAAATTTTCATATTGTGTAAAAAGAATATCTGATTAGTAAACTACTAGATATGATGTAAGAGCTCGATCAAGATAAGTTTTTAAATTTTTCAACAATATCTAGGATTTTCATTTTTGAGACAAATACAATATATCAATAATTTAAAGATCCATCTCAGAAATTACGTTTTGGCGTGGTTCTATTATATATCCTTTTATAATTTCCTCCTTTATTTTAGGATAAAAGTAATTTCACAACTATTTTATTATTGCTTCGATTTTACATATTTAAATTATTGCTTACATATATAATACACAATGATTTGAGAGTTAATTCTGTTGGGGACAAATACTAAAAAATATGAGCACCGGCAAAATAAAATCTAAGGAGGGGCAAAATTTTTTAACAGGTGTGCCTATGGCCCAGTTGCAATTTATAAAATTCACTTTTAACATAACTAACATTGATATGTTATTTTATCAAAAAAATTCCATTATTTAAAGATCGATTATATGAGTTTTATCAACCCCCCCCCCCCCCCCCATCTATAAGATGTTTCCATATATTCCCCTTATTTAAGTCTTTTTAACACTTTCCAACCTAGTTGAAAAGTGTTTATGACTTCGGTTTGTCTGGCCGTCTGCCGTCTGGCCGTCTGCCGTCTGTCCGTGCTCTAACTCCCGTAAATATGCTCGGATTGCCCTGCAATTTTTATATGTTATAATCATTATCTATAGCATGTTCCCTATTTCAACGGAAGTATGTAGCACTTATAGTTTTTTTACAGGGACACTCAAAAGAATTCCGTTACATTGCGGTCTATGGGGAAAAATCATTTGCGGTTTATTTAAATAATGTTTCACTATTTTAAACGCATTGAAATTTATATATATCACTAAGGTGCATTAGAAGAAGCTTAATATGGAATAGGGTGTGCATAGCACTTATACTTACTTTACAGGGACAGTCAAAAGAATTCCGTTACATTACGTCTATGGAGAAAAATCGTCTGCGCTTTATTTAAACAATGTTTCCCTATTTTAAACGCATTGAAATTTATATAAGGTTCATTACAAGAGACTTACTACAGAATATTGTGTGTATAGCAGTCATCGTTCATTTACAGGGACACACAAAAGAATTCTCTACTGTATGTTAACAATAATTCCTGGAAGTGCGTTTTAAGTTACTAAACGCGATTTTAATTTTAAATCGCTTTTTGTCTATTACGTGGTGTGTATAAATTCTGTAGATCCTATACAGGGAAGCACAAAAGTTCGGGAAAACATTTCCGTATTATTTAACTCCAGACGGAGAATTTTAAACTGTGCTACGTGTTTCCTAACTGAACTAAAATTTAGCATCCTATGTAGTATATATACAAATCTATAGATCCTATACAGGGCTGAATAAAAGTATTTGGATTACTTAGATGTTATCTTTTAGCTTATTGAAGAGTATGATTCGTAAAATTATTTTGGAAGCGTTGGAAAGTGTTACATAATCTATGCTTGACGCATGATTTTTCGTTCTTGTTTTAAATGATATGCAATTGCTTATTCTATCCAAAAACTAATGGCACTGGATATGAGTCAATTATTAGAATTCTTTGCAGATGTGCTATTTTAATAAACATGTTTATTATTTTTCAGTGCATATGAAATGTAAATATACTGTTACTGATGCTCAGCAATTTGTAAAAATATTATGATAATTTACAAAAAAAGCTGAAAAGGAAACAAAACACAATGAATTGAGAGTTAATTTTGTTGGGGACAAATACTAAAAAATATGAGCACCGGCAAAATAAAATCTAGGGAGGGGAAATTTTTTTAACAGGTGTGCCTATGGTCCAATTGCAATTTATAAAATTCATTTTTAACATAACTAACATTGATATGTTATTTTATCAAAAATTTTCCTTATTTAAAGATCCATTATATCAGTTTTACCAACCCCCCCCCCCCTCCCCAATCTATTAAGATGTTTCAATATATTCCCCTTATTTAAGTCAATTTTAAATGATATGCAATTGCTTATTCTATCCAAAAACTAATGGCACTGGATATGAGTCAATTATTAGAATTCTTTGCAGATGTGCTATTTTAATAAACATGTTTATTATTTTTTAATGCATATGAAATGTAAATGTACTGTTACTTCAGCAATTTATAAAAATATTATAATTTACAAAAAAAGCTGAAAAGGAAACAAAACACAACGAATTGAGAGTTAATTTTGTTAAGGACATCTCTGGTGATCTTGTTTGTTTACAAATTATACATTTTAAAAGTCAAAGAATAATAAATAAATAATAAATAGTAAGTTTTTATGATATGGAATTTTGTGAAAGCGCCGATTTTGTTAAAAGGAATTTTGTGAAGGGTCCCATTTTATCAAATTGATTTTTGTGAAGGAAACCCATTTTATTAAATTTATTTTTGTGAAGAGGCCCTAAATAGACCCCAAATTTTGTCTGGATCGACCCTTGAAAACATTTATTGTAAACAGTGCAAAATCAAAATGGATTTAAAATATCAGTTTTATGAAAATTGTGCACTAAAATTGGAAGTGCCCTAGAGCCTCAGTCCATGTTTCCTTCAGGCACTGATTGAAAAAACAATAAGCTAACATTCATTGAAGGCCAATAGTATTTACCCCTTTCATCATATTTTGACCAGTAAATATCCTTGAAACGTTTTTGTTTTTTTTTAAATATGAACTTTACATTAAAAAGTAATCACTTTTAAGCACCTTAAAAACTATTTTCAACTTTTAAGGGAAAGTTTGCTTTACATCTTCTGTATGAATTTGAGAAAAAACTGGGTCCCCGCTTTGATGCCCCTGACAAAATTTCATCCCATGAAAGTAAACACTTCATAAATATTTCATCTCCATAAGATTTTAAATATATAACTTGTAATTTAAAAAGTTCATTATATAAAAGAAAACTTTCACAAAAATAACTTCATTAAAACAAAACAATGCAAAAAGGAAAAAATCTTTCACTAAAAAATTGACTAACAGCATTACAACTTACACACCAAGGGTCGATCCAGACAAAATTTGGGGCTTTTTTAGGGCCCCTTCACAAAAATCAATATAATAAAATGGGCCCCTTCACAAAAATCAATTTGATAAAATGGGTCCCTTCACAAAATTCCATTTCATAAAAACTTGCTATTTATTTATTATTCTTTGACTTTTAAAATGTGTAATTTGTAAACAAACAAGTTCACCAAAGAGGAAAACTTAAGCAAAAGTATTTTTAAAAGTTTTTGTTAATAAACGCTTGGTTCGAATTTGAGTAGTTGGATTTTGACTTTCATTACAAAATGTTATTTTTCACAAAAATATAATAAAATTTCACAAAAATAACCTTTACTTTTCACAAAATGGGCCCCAAGAAAAAAAACCTGCATCGACACTTGCACACACACACACACAAAAATAAAGAAAGAAAGAAAGAAAGACAAAAAATGGACATTTCCTTAAATAATTAAAATGATAGGAATCAGGCAAATAATGCTTCTTTGGGAATACGTTATCAGATGCTGACAATTCTAAATACTGAATATATGCTTGCATTATTAATAGATATATATAAAAGGAAATTAACGCAGTATTATGCAAGTAATATTGTGATATTAAAGCTATTCTAAAATTTTTTGTTTTCTATCATTGGTTTTCAAAAGTTTCCATTGTACAAAATAAATTAAAAATTCTGAGAAAATTCAAAATTTACTCATTAAAATATAAAATATTGATTATCTTTGAATGATTCAAGTTGCAAAAAGATTAATTTAAAACGTCATCGCAATAAAAGATTTTAATTAAAAAGATTATGTTACACATGAGTGAATTATTATAAACGTCACTTAAAATTAATAAAAAAAATCCTGAAATACAAAAGCCGAAAAATACAGAAATCAGGATAATTTCCTATGCACATCACTAGGCTACAGTGATAGATAAAAGAAAAGTTTGATTGTATAAATTCTTAATATTAGAATGTTTTAAAGGTTTATGATTTTACAAATGTATAGCGCTAGCCGCACATGTGGGTCTAGGTATGGCGTGCTTGTGATGAAAAAAAAAAAAAAAAAGCAGTTTTATTTTAATAGCCATAATGTTTAGAACAGATATTTTATTATTCCATAAGTTTCTGTTCCTTTTCTAGTAAAATTATGAGCTATCTTATTAGATTAAATGCATAATTAACATTTAATAAACTTAAATAAAATAGTTAAAAGTAAATAAGCATACCTTGCCTGCCGATTGCTTTAATCCATGCTTGCTTAATTTTTTCCTCTTTTGGAAAATAATGCATCGAAATTTTATTATCATCAGGGTCAAAATAGTCTGCCCGACTGTCAATACTACAGAAAGGCACACAACACCTCATATTTATAAGGATATAGCAACCAGAATTTTAAAAAAAATCACATAACTATAACATTCACGTGTTCTATAAACTGCAGTTTGTTGTTCTAGTGCTGACCACGAGACGTCAAACGCCGCATTCCGAAACTAGCACGCAGAAAATCGGCGAATGGTCGGGTCTTTTAGGATCATATGTTGGTCTAGTATTTACTAAATCCATTTTTCGTATGCTGCAACAATTTGAAATTTTACCTTTGGGTTTTTTACCAAGCGCTCGAATACGCCATCTGGTGGAGAAAAGATGTAACTTCTCGCTTCAGGAAAATCCCTTGCAAGCCCATTGCATTACATGCATTTTTAATTTCTTCATAATGATTATTTTTTTGCACATTTTCAGATTTCATTTGATATTTGTATTCTGTGGTTATATGGCAAGGTAAAAATAAAATTATCCAATTTTAAATATCAAACACTTTCAAACGCATTTACAATAAATAATGATTTCAATGGCATTTTAGCATTAGTTAAAGGGACAATTTTCCTGTACTGACGGCTGCGATCAGCGCCTCTATAGGCCGTTTTAAGTCCCATAATTTCATAATTTCGAGTCAACAACACTTTAGAAAGAGCGAGCTTCAAAATTTAGATAACAGTTTCGTAAGGGGAAAAAATGTATTTTGTACCCTGATTGAATTTTTTTCTAAAATATTATTTTTAAAGTAATTTGGGGGCTTCTTTGTATTTCTTTGGGTAAGCACGGGCTTCCCGGGTCTATTTATTGAATAGGCCCTGTATACTTTACACACTTTTCAGATTTAAAAATTTATAAACTTTAAAGTTATCAAAGCTTTAAAAAAGTTCCTTGTAGGATATTCTTGAGAGCAACGTGTTCTCCATTTGTTTAACCTCCATGATTATGTTTTTGAGATTTAAGAACGAATCAAATTGAATGAATCAAGCTCTTCCTGAATCCTTCATCATCTGTGTTGTGTTTGTTTTTATTTGTACCGTGCAAATTGTACACTGCAAACTAGATTACTAACTATTCTGATAAATCTCCGTACGTGGAATTGTAAATTTAGCTAATGGAGGTAGCTATTAATAATAAACTCTTGTTTTATTTTTGATTTTATTGTAGAATGATGTAATTTGTCACTTTTATCATTAGACCATCTTCAAACTGATTGTTAAAAACTTTACTGTTCACCGTAAAAGATAACGAGCTATAATGTTTTTTTTTTTTTTTAATATATTCATTTTATGATCAAAGGCGGCAGCTGGAATAAAATGCATTATTACTCGAACTTGAAAAAAAAAATCTATATCTAAACATTTAATAAAGTTTAGTGGCACAGATGTCATATACGCACCACGTTGTCGCGAATTTGGCGATAACTTTGTTTTTGAATATTAGTTACAAATAGTATGCAATAATAGCACGTGATTTTTTATTTCAATATAAAAATAAAATAACGTAATAAATGAAATAGCTTCTATTATTAAAAAAAAAAAGAAATAAAAATGAATAAATGATAGTTTGATATAAATAAATATTGATGTACATAATAAAAATAATTTATAGAATTAAAATAAAAAATAAAAGTAAGTAAACAACAATAAACATACATAATACAAAAACAAAGTTATCGCCAAATTGGCGGGGGAAAAAATCGTGCCAACGTGGTGCATATATGACATCTGTGCCAGCCTAGTTAATTATAGGGAATAAATGTTCACCCAGAAAATATTGTGACAAGGATATAATCTATAGCAATTCATGGTGATTTTCAGCCTAATATCATGTCGTTACTATTTCACATTTTCTGTTTGAGAAAGTAAGGTATATTTGAGATTTTATCCTTCTCTCCTAACCAAAAATGTTAAATTTGCTTAGTATTCACAATCTTTGTTTGGTACTTTTCTGTTATACGGACACCATTGTCGTCAAGCATACATTTAGATTTACATACATTTAATTCTTTAAATGGACTCGATACATATCATAACTAAGAAGTTATGGGTTTTTTTCTGTTTTCACAAAAAGCCCCCTTCCTTGGTTCGATTTTGCCCATTAATGAACTTGACTGAGATTTTATGTATGAGTTTGGGATAGATTTGTGCAGATTTATTGAAGTTATCGTGTCCATAAAAAAGTGATATAGATAGATAGATAAAGGTTTAAACTGGGGTGGTTTTGGGTTCTGGGAGTCATAATCGGTGTAGATCTTAAAAAATTTTCCAGAAATTCCAGCATAGGGGAGAATGTAATAGGTAGGTAGTATTTCTTATGAAATCTACCTAAAAATAGCTGAGATATAGCAGTTTGAAATTTTAGGGTGGCTGACATTTTGAAACAAGATGGCAGGATTCCTTCATAAAAGGATTTAATTTATGAGTTTTAGTGAAGTTAACCATTGTTCCAACTCTTATATGCTTAACACTTACACTATATGTTTATATTTGCTAATGTCAAATTCTCGCCAAGCTTGGTGACACTTGGCGAAATATCGCCAAATTTGGGGACAAAAATAGGTTGCCATAAATGAAACAAACTTGGCTATAGTGGACTACTTTGGTGATATTCTCATTCAAGTTCCATATTGACGAGAACTGGAAATGAATTTTCTTTAATCGGGCTCCATGCATTTTAGCTTTAGCTGTTATTTAATGCATTTAGCATTTTAGCTGTTTTCCAGTAAAATTACCTAAAATCTTAAAACCAAGGAATAGGGAGGCTATGTGTTCCTTCCAGTACAGGCCAGAAGGACTTTTCGTAGTTTAGTATACATCAGCTGATCGCATCCAGGTAACCTGACGATTTGCAAGCAGCTGATGTACAACAGAATGACAAAAAATATTGATTTTATTGGCGATGTGATAGCAAATTTTGAAGTATTAACATGATTGAGATAGAAGAAAGTTTTGGGATTGACACATCCGACTAGTTTATTCAATTGAAATTCCTCTTGTTGAAAAAATATTTTTCTATCGTAAAATTTTCACATTGATTATTAATTTTAGCTTTAAATTAATTTTCAAAATGCTAGATACACAAAGTACATTCTTTGTGTATTATCAGCATTAAAATAAAAAAGTATTACTGTAGTTATTAAATTTTATTGATTAATGATTATTACTTTTTGATGCAGAGTAAAAATTAGATAAAAGGTATAAAAAATTTAATCTTGCAAGTTTATAGATTTATGTTAGTGAAATCTCTAGTGGAAAAGCTAGTCTCTTATGATATTGAAACCTATTACATTTATATATGTGTGAAAATGTATAAACATATATAATAATTAAGATGCTAATATTATTTTTTATTATAGAAAGAGGAAAAAGCCCTAGAAATTGTGATAGATGCACTAATTAATCGAATTCATGATTTGAAGAATGCTATTACTGGCTTTATCCTTAAATTGGAAAATGAATCTTTAAATTGGTAAAATTTTTATCATTTTTAAATATAAATGCAAATTATCTTTATTCTGTTTATTTTTGTATCTTTATTTGTTATAATTTCATACTGAGTGAAGTATATTTATTTATTGTTATAGATATTCCTTTAGATCAGTGGTACTTTGCTAAAATTTTTGTAAGAATCAAGACCTGGTAGAGAACGGAACGGTAGAGAAGGCCACACTTATTATTATTATGTTTTTTTTTTTTTTTTTTTTTTTTTTTTTTGCAGTCATATGTGCAGTTAGTAATATAATGAACTATACTATTATGCTAATTGTTATTAAGTTAACTATTAATTTTAATCCATTTTAACACTTTTATTAAAATCTGACTGTCAGATTTTATTTCACTGCTACTCCTACGATACTGTAAATTTCTCGATAAAACTAACCTCAGTTATTTGTATAAATCCAAAGATGTTAGGTAAACTTTTGAAATTTAAATTAGAGTAAACTCTAAGACAGTATCAATCCAGACCAAAAACATTTTCTGTTGTAGACAGTATTCTGTCTTAGGCAGAGTTTACTGTATCGAAAATCGTAGTGATTTAAAAAATTTTATTGACGTCATTTTTCATTAAAATTGAAAAAATATATATTTTTTTTAATCTAAATAGTAGGACAAAAATACCTTTATTAAATTACATTTTTCAAAAAAATTCTAAGAAATAAAAGCATAAATTTACATATTCAATCTTTATGAATCAGTTTATCCTAAAATAGAAAAAGTCGTCTGTTGACAAATTATCATCTATAAGTCATTACACCGTAGTTATTATTATTATTATTTAAAATTCAATTAAACATGTTTTATTGTAACAACAACAATGATAATTTGAAGTATATTCGGTATTCAGCCTATTTGGCCATATTACTGAATATTCGGTTAGATCGAATATCAAAATATTTGGTCTGCTAAATATCCAGTAATACTTTAAAAAAATTAATTTTTTTTTTTAAACCTTACACAACTTTTACTTTTAACTGTGAATTAATACAGATATTTAGAATAATTAAGAAGTAGAATCCTCCATGTCCCAGGCAGTCACCTGACTGCACAGTTTCTATGGCCAAATCGAAGTGTAAAAAATAATTGTAGTAAAAAAAAAAAATCCCTGACGGCTCGGCCTACAGGCACAGGTAGATTTCGAAGACGCAGACCGTGGGGCGCCTGTTTGTCAGAAATTGCAGAAGAAATGACCTTTTTCACGATGATGCAGCAGTTTGAACCGCCTACTTCGAAACCTAACTTGTTTGCAGGCGGATTCGGCAGGGATTTTTTTGTTTTTAATTTTTTTTTGGTATAACGGTTGGTCCTATAAAAAACTTGTCAATATAAAAGTTTTAGATAATATTAAGAGGATTTATAATAAATTTAAGCGGATTTGAAATCTTGGGAATTGACGAAGTTATGCATTTTTTTCTTCTACCCCCCTTCCCCCCCTCTTAAGGCAATTTTTAATTATATCAAAAATCTGTCATACATAAATTTTCGGCCCTTCTCCTAGAAGTAATAATAACTTCAAACGGATTCGATACGTATCATAATTAAGAAATTATGGTTTTTTTCTGTTTTCACAAAAAGCCCCCCCCCCCCCCCCCCTTGGTTCGATTTTGCCCATTAACGAACTTGACCGAGATTTTATGTATCAGTTTCGAAAAGATGCGGGAGTTGGAACCGCCTACTTCGAAAAATAACTTGTTTGCAGGCGGAGCCGGCAGGGATTTTTTTTTGTTTTTAATTTTTTTTTTGCTATAACGGTTGGTCTTATAAAAAACTTGTCAATATAAAAGTTTTAGATAATATTAAGAGGATTAATAATAAATTTACGCGGATTTGATATCTTGTGAATTGACGAAGCTATGATTTTTTTTCTTCTAAAACCCCCCTTTTTTCCCCCCCTTGGAGCCATTTTTAATTATATCAAAAATCTGTCATACATAAATTTTCGGCCCTTCTCCTAGAAGTATTAATAACTTTAAATGGATTCGATACGTATAATAATTAAGAAATTATGGGGTTTTTTCTGTTTTCACAAAAAGCCCCCCCACCCTCCCCCCCTTGGTTCGATTTTGCCCATTAACGAACTTGACCGAGATTTTATGCCCCTTGATTTTATGTATCAGTTTGTAAAAGATTAATGCAGAATTTTTCCAGTTATCGTTGTCAGAAAAAAGTGACATAGATAGATAGATAGATAGATAGATAGATATAAAGTTTTGAACTGGGGGTGGTTTTGGGTTCTGGGAGTCATGATCGGCGTAGATCTGCAAAAATTTTTCAAAATTTCCAACTTAGGTGAGAATGTAATAGGTAGTATTTCTTACGAAATCTACCTAAAAAAAAGGGGGGGGCAGCATTTTCAGTTTCCATCTAGGACAAAAAAAAACACCTAAAAATGGCAAAAGGATGAAAAGAAGTTTTTTTTTTGGGGGGGGGGAGGGGGGGGAGATAAAGGAAGGTTCAGCTTTACTAGTCATGGCACCCTGAGTGAGTTTTTTTTCTGCACTTCTACAATTGATATATTCTAAAAAAAAAAAGTGTTTGTTGTGAATTTTCTAGCCCTTAGTTTTTATTGTCTCAGACAGTCGCCTGATCTCACAATTTCTAATGCCAGATATGGGTATAAAAAAGTAATTGCAATAAAAGAAATGTGGTGGCATTTTTCAGTTGTCGACAAGGACTGAAAATTACCTAGAAATGGTAAAAAAGAAAGATTCATGCTGTTCAGCGAGAAAGAAAAAAAAATAGAACAACCTTCATGGAATATTTTCATCTAATAGAAAAGTAGAGGAATTACTTGGCAATTATCCTTGTTGGATAGTGACGACCTTGAAAAATATTAGTCGTTCTTCCTACACAGCAAGGGATTTCTGTGATAGGAGGCATAGGCAAGGTATGTTTAGATTAAAAGAATGGGAATAGCCTAAGAGAATGGCTTCTTTTTTCTTATTTGCTGTCTTGTATTGCAGATGAATCTTTTTATGTATATGACAATTTTAATGCATTTGGCTCAGTTTTTTGTTTGGATTTTTCGGCTACAAGTTATTTTTATCCTAATTTCATATATATATATATGTGTGTGTGTAAAATGACAAACCAAATTTTTATGTGGTGCCCCTTTGCTTTCCCTTATGGCACCCTGGGGCACATCCCCCCTCCCCCCCCCCCCTAGTCTAGTTTCGGCCCTGAGTGCAAGAGTGGCTTGGACACCACTCTGGCACTGCCAACTTAATTACCACATGCTTGCTGAAGGAGCTTGGTCTCCTCTGGCACTGGCAGAACTGGCCTAAAGAGCTTGACAAAAATTTGTACAAATTTTGAAAGCATTTTTCTCAAAATCACAGCTGGTGAGATTGGTCCACTCTGATTCTCAATGCCTCAGTCGTAAGCATGTTCTTCTTTTGTAAGACATCTTAGTAATTTTTCTACAAATTATTAATTCAAATTTCCTAAAGTTATGATTTCAAATTAAAAAAAAATCAATAAAAATAAATAAGTATTTTGTTCATTATTTTTGCAGGCCAAATGTTTTGGATAATTTTGCTCTTATATCAGGTCAAGTGAACACGGTCTTAAAGATATTAAGAAATGAAAAGACTCCTTTACTTCGTAACAAAGTGTTGTTGCCACTTGTATTATCACCAGAAAAAGATGAAGAATTACTTGTAAGTATTTTGTATTTTTAGAAGTGTATGTTTGCATTTTACTAGTTACGTAGTATTTACAATTTTGTATTATTACTTTTACTATTTTTGTTCTCTCACAAAAATAAAATTGTGATGCATTTCTGTTTTAGAATGGTATTTCTCAGTTTGACATTAATAGAATAGAATAAATTATAACAAGTTATAATGAAATTTTAATTGTAATGAGAAAATTACATCAGTAAAGATGTACTAATTCTTATTATTTTCCTTTTCCCTGCAACAGTGGAAGTAACCCAATTGCTACCATTTTGAAGAACTTTCATTAAAAACTTTTAAAATAAAAATAAAGTGTAAAAATATAAATATTAAAAAAAAAAATAGTTTGAGCTCATCTACAAATGACTAGCTTTCAATTAAAAAAATAATTATTAAAATTGATTCAGTAGAAAACCCAGGGTAGATGACGAAAAAAAAAGCTTGTGTTTTAAATATATAGATTATGTGGAGATGCAACATAGATAAATGCAAATAGCATGTTCGAAATAGGAAGGCCAACTCGTATGAGTGAAATAGAATCTCATTCACAAGTACATTACAGTTTATATATTTCTGAAGCAAATAACTGACTTCCAGTAAATTTTGATAAGTCCAAAATAGCGGGCATGGCAAATCCAAATTTTGTGTACTTTGCCATAGATCTTAGCTAACATATTAAACCAATATTTGCAAAGGAGATGTTTGTTTTTCAGTTGTTCAGATGCTTTTTCTTTAGTCACATGTTAGTTTTACCATATTTAAGAATCCTTCTTGTTTAAAATTTTATTAATGTAGAAGCCGTAGACATCAATTTAAATATTTACTAAAATTTAACATAAGAAAACACCAACGATGTTTGTTTATTCTTGTCAAGATTTATATAATGTAATAAACTTTCATATAAATTTAGTTACATCTTTTAATGGGCTTAATAGTTTTTTTTATCAGTGTTAAAGTGATTTTAAATCAGAAACAGAAGCCCACATGAAAATATGATTGGCAAGGGCAGCCATTTTTGGCAATCTAAATACCGAAAAAAGTGAAAATATTTGTCAACCATCAGCAGTCAGCTGCAAATTGTAGTCATGCTGCTGATTTCTCTTTAGCTTTGACTATTGGTTTATATTAATGCAAATGTTACTTTATAACAATGGAAATCATATAAATCCAAAGGTTGTTTAAACATTTTTTGAACAGTTATGATGATATGTAAAATAATCATTTGTTATGAAGGATTTTTTTTTTATTTTATTTATTTATTTATTTTTTTGGACAGATGTCAAATTTTCACAAAAAATAAATAAATAAATAAATTCCTGCCTTCCTTTTTGTTTACTTTCAAATTTATTACCTCTTCTGTAGCTGTTGTCTTACCTGGATTATGAACAGGTCTTTTTGCAATGGCTATTAGCTGCGACTAATGTACAAATGTCCATTGTTGAGGTAGATTTTTTTTTAAATCAGGCTTGAAAATTACTTAACATATAATAATAATAATAATAAAAAAATTATAGTTTTCTAAAAAATTGTATTTAAAAGTACTTTTTTTTTTCTATTCGACTATGCATATACTCGTATGTGTATATAAATTACTTTATTTATTTATTGATGAAGTTTAATTTCATTATGGAATATTAGCCAGAAGAAATATTGGATTATTTATATTGTTTTATGTGCCAGCGAGTTTATCTTTTGTAACCAAGCTGCATGCGAAAGAGATAGATTAAAAGAATACTTATGCTTAAAAAATATTTTAAAATTCCATAGAAAATTAGTAAATTGAGATACAGTTTTCAAACAAATTGTTTTCGAAAATACATTTTTTTCTCTATTTGACAGTGCAAAAATTGAAATTGTGCAATGTCTGTATGTTCAAATAATTTCATAAGAGCAAAATTTATTAGTCAATTCATTGCTACTGTCAAAATGCCATCAGCGTTACTCAAGGATATGTTTTTGCTTTATAATATATATATATATATATATGCCCAAAATAGAATTTTCTGTGAATAAAAGAATGATTGTCTTATTTTCTCATTCTACTTTTTCAAATAAATACATAACAAATTAGGCCTAAAAAAGAAGAAAATAATGATAACATCTCTTCAACAGCTATTGTAAAAGAATCTATTAAAAAAAACAAAAACAACTAATTAGTATCAAAATATAAAGCATAGCAAGAGCTACTTCAGTAGAAGTTGAAAAAATGTTTTCTACTTTTAAACTCATACTCAGCAAGTAAAAAAATCAGTTAGGAATGGAAAAGAGAGCAAAACTATTTTTTTTAATTTGAAGCACTAAATGTAAAAAGTTCTAGCGAGTGGGTACTAATGTTGATATTTAACATTTTAAGAAGTTAATTTAGCTTGCAGATATGAGTGATCATTTTTATGATGGTATTTACTCTGTGTGTATGTGCATAATTTAAAAAAATTTTTGTTTTAACATGCATGTGTGTTGTGTATATTTAGATTTATGCGATTACAGTAATTTTACAAAGAGCAGAAAGAGCTACACCATGATATTTTTTTTATTTGTTGTTTGTGATATTATCTAATGAAATTACTTAATTGCAGTTTTTAATTTTCTATAATCACTAATTATAGTTTTAATCGTATAAATGTAGACACAATTAATATCTCCTTAATATCATCCAATTAGAAGTTTAATTGTTTTGGAAACCTACAATTCTTGGTAGCCATTTAATACTTTAATGTAGGAAAATAAATAAATAAAAATCTGATTTAAATAAAAATTGCTATGAAATGTTGGTATTTGGCAGTTCATGAATTAAACAAACTATTCCAGTAGTCAGAAAATATAAGTACTATCCATGACATTCTTCTCTTTTGCACAATTAATATTTGTGCTGAAAAACCAGGAACAGCAATAAATAAACAATCTTTAGTTTCAGGTTTGAATCCTCCCAAAAACCTATTATGGTAGTAGAACAGGACATATGTTATTTTTTGTTTTTGTGAATAAGCTCTCCTCAACTTCCAATATTGTGATGTGTTCATCAATTTTTATGCCCAATATGGTTGCACAGGCAGTGGTTATAAAGACACATATTTCAGGAAAGGAGCCATACTAAACTGGTGATAATTATTGTCAAGAAAAAAAAGCCAAAAGAAAAAAAATGCAAGTGGCATGTTTTTAACAGAAATGTACCTAACATTGATTGTATTGAATTCTTAAGTTCTTTTAAAATATATTTTCTCTCTTTCTGTATTATGTAAGCTTTTTTAAAAACTTTCTTTTAGAAACTGACAGAAGGTAGAATCCCATATTTTAGTCATGAAAATGTTCCAGATTTACTAAGAACAAAGCCAGATCCAGAAGTTGAAGCTAGAGAGCAGCAACATCTGTTGAAGAGTAGCACCATTCCCATTGATATGGCTCAGGTAAGTGTTATACTATTTTTAAAAAAAGTGCATATCAAATCTGAATACTTATAATCAGGGGCAGTTTTATTATTAGCTGAACTTACCACTTGATAACTAGCTGATAACCACAAGGTGGTCGCTTATGGGTGCCAAAAAAGGAAGATGCTATGAAAACTGAAAAGTCAGACCAAGTTTGTTGCCCATAAATGAAAATAAAATTGATCTATTAAATATAGACTTAGGGGACAATGGACTATGGCCATTCTCATTATCAAAAAATCAATATCTTGCAATAATAGTTTAATTATAGAATTTGAATTCTTTGAGATGAAAACAAGAGATTTTTTTTAACACTTTCTAACATAGTTGGAAAATGTTTACGAATTCGGTTTGTCTGTCTGCCGTCTGCCCATGCTCTAACTCTTGTAAATATACTCTGATTCTCATGTATTGATATATATTATTGAGGTTTACTACAGCATGTTTTCTATTGAAAATGGGGTGTAGCATTTTTAGATTGTGTAGAAAGACATTCAAAAGAATCACATTACGTTATGGTCTGTAGGACAAAATCGTTTTCGGTGTATATTAATAATGATATCCTATTTCAAGAATAATAAAAATGACATGCATTTTTTAAGTGCACTAAAACTTGCTTTCTGTACCGTATGGAAGCATTTATCATTCATTTACAGGGTCACGCAAAAAAATTTGGCTGCCTATATATAAGTGATAAATGCTGGAAGTGTATTTTCAGTTTTGGTATGTTTTTAAGCTTAAATAATTTTTTGCATACTCTGTGTGGTGTAAAAATTTTGTAGATCATAAACAGGGCTACAAAAAAGAATTCATAAGCATTACTGTGTATGAATGTATTGCTTAAGGGTGTTTTTTCCAACTGCACTATATTTTGTGTACTAAGAGATGTTTGTAGACTATAAATAAATTCATATACAGGGCTATACCAAGAACTGGATCCATTGCTGTCTATGGATGATTATATCTGAAAGTACGTTTTCAGTTGTTATGCATTTTCTAAATTGTTTACTTAAGATATCTATTTTTCACATTCTTAAATGGTGAAGTTCCATTATATTCTGGAATTAGTGAAAAATGTTTCATAATCTATGCTTGTGCTTGATGCATGATTTTTCTCTCTTGTTTTTTGTATCATTTTGTATAAGACAACTTCTAAATGGAAAAACTGTTAATAGCCATTGGCTTGTTTATTCCAAATAAAAGGATGCTAAATTTTTGTTTTGTTGCAGATTGTTTTCTGAATCAAAAAGTAGATTTTGTAGCTCTATTATGAAGATGCTCCATGATTAGAAGAACGTTTACAAATTACTTTAAGGAGAATGGATCTTAAGACGAACCCATTCATTATTTGCACAAATGACTAGATTTTGAAAATTGCTTACCTAAAAAATTTTTGTAATTGATAAACTACATTGAAATGATATTTGAATTAAAAATTTGATTTCATAGCTCTGGATCTAATGACTTGAATACTAACTATTAATCATACAATCAACCCTTCTTAAAGACAGCAGAAAGCAGTTTCTGAAAATATATAAAATTCATTTTCATTTTTAAAAATCCTGTGTATTGCACATATATTATTGCATGTAATTAACAGGATTAAAATGTCTATGTATGATTAAAAATTTGAGGCATGGTAGTATAAACCATTATCTCTCATTGCCAGAAATTTCTACTGATCTATGGTTCCATTGTCCATTTTCACAGATGTAATGTCTAATTATAGAAGGTTATTCAGATTTCAGGCTTATTTATGGTTAGAAGTATGCTATAAGTTCAAATATTTGAGACATAGTATAAATTCATCTCTCTCATTACTAAAATTTTCTTATGATCTTTAAACAAAATATAAGTTGATTTGGTTCTATTTCAAAGGGTTTTACTGTGGATGTATTTGAATTGTAATATTAGATGCTTCCTATCCTATTTGAAGAAACTTATATATATATATATGAAACGAAGCGTGTTGCTCCGTCGGTGGGTCCTTGATCGCCGGGCCGGGCCGGTGGCTGCGCGGACTGATGGCGGCTCCGTACGTCAAAGCGCTCATTCTGATTCCCTTGCATGTTCGTGTAGTCCTGGGCCGTAAGCGGGATTTGGTTAAATTCCGAGTGAATGTATTTCTGTTTAAAGGAAGACTCAGTTTATTATGGAACCTGGTTTATTTCTTTTTCTTACATGATTCCTTTTAAACCAGGCCCATATTGGCGTGAGAGCTGCTTTTTAAGTCTGTCTGGACATCGAAGGTTCGTCCATCGCGAGGCAATTCCGAGAGAGCAGATTGGCGTGGATTTGTTTAGATGAGGGAAATCGTAAAAAGTTCGCTCCTGATAGCCGTGTAATGGTATAAATATGAGGTTTTTGCATTATTTCTGCTAGAGGTCGTCTAAGTCAAAAGAGGCGTATTTTTAATTTTAATTGGCCGCGAGCTGAGTGATTGATTGTGCGGAATAAAGGCGTTGGCTCCATCGGCCGATCGGATGCCGCAAGACTTTAAAATTGCGTTAGCGTCAGCACAAATATTCTTATGAAGAGTCAGAAAACGATCTTTGAAAGTTATAAGATGCGATGCAGGAAAACTAATTTAACAGGGGCGACGGCATTTTCAATCAATTGAAACACAATTATTAAAGCATTTAAAAGTTTTGATTTAAATTTCTATTTTTTAAAACGGTAATTTAAAATTTTAAAAGGGGCAAAAAGGGATTTTGCATTTTAAAAAGGGGTTTAGCTTTTATCCTTTCATATCCCCCCCCCACTAAAACAAGAGCCACAGGGCTCGCCTGCAAGACCTGTGGGTCTTATCTCGTGAATTTAACCCATGTTTTCGTTTTTTTTTTTTTTTTTTTTTAGATTCTTATTTTCTCCAGCTCTCAAGTAATTTCTCCAGCTCTTCAGTATTTACTTCAGCTCTCAAGTCAATTGGACCTATTTTTACATTTATATATCAAATTTACATAAAAATATTGGTTACACTAAAATATTGGAATTCTTTCAATGGTGCTGCAGCAAAACAATAATGTGTCTCGAGACGACATATCTTGATTATAACAGTTGTCATAACATAACTGTGTTTGTAGTGTTTCCCTTTCTTTCCAGTTTTTGTTTTAAAGTTTTTGATATAGTTTGTTGGGAAACATCCTTTTGTGTATAATTGCAAATTGCAACCATAAACTATATAGTATATTAAAATATTCACAGGTAAACATACTGAAAACTATACAACATATGCAAATGTAAAAAATATTCAATAATAGACAATGTTCAAATGTAAAAAAAAAATATTCACAAATACAAAATATTAAAATGTAAAATATATTCACAAATACAAATTATTCAAAAATATAAAATATTCAATAATACAAAATATGCACTAATACTATCAACAAAATATATTGTATCTCAAATGCAATTTGAAAAGCTTGCATTTCTAGAAATATTGAATTTTCACACTGAGATAAAATAACAGTAAAATATCCTAAAATACTAATAACAAAAACAAATTATATTTCTTCGTATACCTTTCCGTTTTGTTCGGGACTTAGCTACTTCTATGATGCAGCCTTAGGTTTATATCCATGAAAAACAACACTAAGTTGTTTAAAAAAAAGAAAACTACAGCTAATAAAAACTAAATATACACTTGCTATAATTTTCACCATGCGCAGGGTCAGTGCGATATGGGTTTTAATACTCTGAGGGGAATATCACCCAAAAATGTGCCACTCGCACGACAGAAAAAGAAAAGTGGGTAATCGATATTCACCTGCAGAGGGGAAGCGAAGCAGTTTTGCCAGATTCTCCGTTCAACCTGGAAAGAGAATCTGGGAAAACAGTCCGGCTAAAGATGGGTGGCCACGGAGCGGAGGACCCCTTCATGTGTCATCAATTCGTCATTATAATATTTTTAAAAAAAATAATAAAAATTCTAACAGTACTTTTAAACTGTCACCATCATTCTACACTGCTGGGGAGATAGGTTACACGCCCAGCTGGGTCCTCATCCAAATGCTACGAGTAAGGGGGACGATAGGAAAGCAAAAATTAAAAAAAATTGACAGCTGAAAGAGATAGATGGGGTTTATTCATGGCTGAGTTTAAGATTTTGAGGAGGGTGGTAGTATCTTAACTTGGAGGAATGGACAATTTCGGAATTTCTCTTAAAATGTGGGCTGGGTTTATCAATTTCAAAGGATACATCAGAAAGTTGTTTTAAAATGGTGTATGGGCCAGAATATGGTGCAGTCAATTTACGGGTATTCGGATAGTGAAATTCTTCATACATCACAATGTCACCAACTTTAAACTTTACAGGAAGGAAACGAGCATCATAACGGACTTTATTCTTTTTATGGTAAGCAATTGTTCTCTCTTTAGCCAATTTTCTAGCTTCTTCCACAGGGGGATAGTAACTATTATTTGGTAAAGGGGGATCATATGGTAAATTTCCTAAAAATAAATAGCTAGGGGTGAATTGGGTTACAGAATGAGGGGTGTTATTATATTCATATAAGACTTCATCTAAAAGCTTAGTCCAGGGTATTTTCTTGGATGTGGAATTGACTTTACATTTTAATCTAGTGACAATAGTCTGATTTAGTCGTTCAATTTTCCCATTCGTTTCCGGGTGATGGCTGCTCGTCAATCTGTGTTTTATATTGTAATTACGAAGAAATCTCCTAAACCTGGAAGCTGTAAATGCTCCATTTCTGTCGGTTAACAATCTATCTGGTACTTGTATCTGAAATAATTGTTTCAAAATGTTTGTATAAGTTTCGGTAGTTACACTTTTTGAAGGAAAACCCCACACATAGCGAGTTGCATGGTCAACGACTAAATGCAAATATTTTTTTGTAGAATTGTAATAATTAAATCCGCCAACATAGTCTACTGCCAAACATTCAAAAGGTATCTCTGTTGGGGGCATTAATTGCAATAAGCCAAATCTTTTTTGTCTACATTTTTTGTTTATCTGACAAGTGTGGCAGTGTTTTACAAAATTTTCAATGTCCTGATTAAAGTTAGGCCAATAATATTGCGGAGAGATTAAATTTATCATTTTATAAATTCCAGGGTGGCCAAATTGTGTGTGGGTTTTTTCTAATAGGGGTAAACGTAAAGACATGGGGACCACAATCTTATACAAACCTTTCTTTTTAATAACAACAACATCATTTATCTCAGTGTACTTTTTACCATCAATTGTTACATTTTCTTTCTTCTGATTGTCTCTTACTTCATTCAAGTCAAGGAGATGTATAATATGGGGTAAATTTTCTGAAACAGGTTGTCTAGATAGCATATCAGCTTCAACATTAGTGGAGCCTTTCTGGTATTTAATTTCATAGTCAAACATACTAAGTTTTAGGGACCAGCGGAAAAGACGTCCTCTTAAATTTTTAACACTTTTGAGCCAGGTAAGTGCCGCATGATCTGTATGTATGACAAATTTTTGACCGTGTAAATAATGATAAAATTTATCTAAAGCATCCACAATCGCCAAACATTCTAATTCCGTAATTGCATAATTTTTTTCATAATCGCGAAGATTTCTAGAGTGATATGCTATAGGATGTAATGTTCCTTTTTCATCAACTTGTTTCACTACACATCCCACTCCATGACTTGATGCGTCTACAAACAAATGACAAGGTGTTTTGGGATCAAACAACTTTAAGATTGGTTTTTCAATTAAAGCATTTTTTAATTTTTCAAAAGAATTTTGACAATTTTGGTCCCACACATAAGGGACATTTTTCTTCAACAAATTGTTGAGAGGGTATCGAATGTTAGCATACTTTGGAATAAATTTGTGATAAACATTTATAGATCCCAAAAAACGTTGTAATTCTTTTACATTCGTTGGTGGTGTTAATTTCTTAATCGTCTCTATATTAGGGTTGTCAGGTGTGATACAACCGTTCGAAACTTCATATCCTAGAAAGTTAATTTTGGATTTCACAAAATTACACTTTGACAATTTGAGTTTAAGGTTTTCTTGAACACAGATATTAAATAATGTCTCTAAATGACATAAATGTTCCTCTTCATTTTGGGAGAATACAATAACATCATCAAAGTAACTACAGGCAAAGTCAATTTTGTATTTATTAAGAATTCTACGGAGGGTACGGTTAAACCAAGCAGGTGAGTTTTTCCATCCAAACGGTAAACGATTCCACTCATATAATCCAAAGGTGGTGGCAAATGCCAGCTTCTCAGTGTCTCGAGGGTGGATAGGAATGTGCCAATATCCACTAGCTAAATCAAGAGTGGAAAAAATTTTAGCATGCGCCAATTTATCTAACAGGGTGTCGATTCGAGGTAAGGGTTCTGCATCTGTTTTTGTAATGGCATTTAATTTTCGGAAGTCAATACATAACCGGGTTTTCTTCCCTTCTTCACGTTTATACACCAAAGTTACGGGTGATGAATAAGGGGAATAGCTTTCTTTAATGATACCGGCTTGCAATAAATTTTGAATTTGTTCTTTAATTTCCTCTTCTTCCTTAGGGGAAGTGCGATATGCTCTTAAAGAAACGGGGAGATCTGATGTTAACTGTATTCTCTGGGGTTCCATGTTTACACAGCCTATATCATATTTATCTTTGGCGAAAATACAGACATATTTGGCTAGAAGAGCAGGTAATTGTTCTCTGACAGACTGAACATTTTGCACATGGTCAGTGGTCTCGAACAACTCCGGCTCAAAATTTTCTTCGAATATCTCTGCATTTTCAATTGCTGGCTGGTTAGTATATACTTCTGATAAATGTAAAGTATGGTGAGACGCATTTGTTGGAATATGGTCCATGAGAGGTACTTTCTTATTATCTTGAGTTATTTGCATTTTAACACAGTCAATATTTAATCTAAACAGTTTGCAATGGGGTAGCCCAATCAAAGCATAAGGTAACTGATTGTTAATTATAAAAAGTTCAATTCTCTTAGAGATACGTCCTAATTGCAAACTAACAAGGCATTTTTCTTTCAAAGCAAGAATACCTTGTGTTTGGGTGACTGGTATACTCTGCTGAACTTTACATATTTTTAGGTTAAGTTTATGGGCTAAATGACAAGGAATAACACTAATCGAACTCCCAGTATCGATCAAACAAGGTAGTGAGTCTTCATTTTTTACATAAGTAACTTTATGACAATCTCTATTTGATTTTTTATAGCTAGCTTTTTCTTTTTGTATATGTCCGGACATAAGAAATCGTCATTGATTACTAGATGTATTTCGGGATGACTCATTAGCGCTATGATCTTGGTTGGGGTTCGGCAAAGTCATATTGTGACTAGGGGTTGGTACTGCTAACACTTGTTGTCGAAAAGGGCAGTTTCCCACCCAATGATACGCATTTGGTATTCCGATATTAAGACAAACTTTGCATGGAGAGGGCGGTAAAGTGGTCTGGTGGTGTACATTAGGTCGTGGTGGAACATTTGAAGTCGGTCTAAACGTATTTTGGGGATTTCTGGCTTGATTTGATGGAAAAGGTCGAATGGGGTGTGTTTGATAGGGAACTCTGTAGTTCCACTGCCTGTTAAAATTCTGTCCATTCTCATATGGAGGTCGGTTTGGTCGCCATTGGCGATACTGATTGGGGTTTTGGGGGCTTGCTTCAAATTTGCTCTCATTTCCCTTTCTGTCCAGTTGCAGTTTGCTAATTCTGAAAACTAATTCACGCCATGCATGTGTAGTTGAGGGGTTGCCTGCAATAACTAACTTCTGCATTTCTAATGGCAAGCCCTCCGTTAACCCTTCCAGGATAAGTTTCTGCTCTAAACCTAAGGTTCGGCCTACTTTAGTCTTTTTTTGATAATATTCGTTCAAGTCCTCTCCAACTTTATATCTAATACGTGAAAAATCAGTGAGAGAAAGGGTATCTGGAATTTCGTAGTGTTCATTAAACAAAGTGACAAATTCGGACCAATGAAGTACATTTAGACAATTATTAATGTACAATGTAAGTGCACTGTCCTTTAAATACTTCTGTATGTGCCTAATTTTCCAGCACTCGTCTTTTCCCTGTCCTATACAGACACTCTCGAAATAGGCTAACCATGGTATCCAAGACATTCCATCTTGCGGAGAAAACGCAACGATATCGGGGTCTACTGACATTTTTGGGTTGGCGGATACTGAAGTGTGACCAGACCCAGCTTGAGCTGACAGGGTCTGTCCACCTAACATTGTTACACCAGATGTCTCTGGTGCACCTCCAGATTCCTGACTAGACTTCTGATTATTTTTCTCTTCAGGATTATTAACGGGATTATCATCTTTGCTCGAAATTTGATTTTTTTCTTTTTCGGGGTCACCTGATTTGTCTGTTAAATCCTCTACTTCTTTAGGAGGGGTTGGGCTACTCATGATGGATATAAATACTAAATATCACTGAATTACACAGAAATATAATACACCATTAAAGCACATAAGAATAAAAATGAAAAAATCTTTCAAACTATTTAAAATTTGTAACACTATATCTGTAAATATCTGTTAAAATCATCTTTTTAAAATTAAAATCCACCTTAATAATTTTTTTTTTTTTTTTTTTTTTTTTTTTTTTTTTTTCAATAACTTGAATTCAATAAAAAAAAATTTAAATAACCTCACTAACTATAAAGTACGTTGCATATAAATCATCTTTAAAAAGTTTAACACTTAATAATAAAAATATTATAATAATAATAAAATTTTCACTTCTGCTAAAATATTTTCAAACTGTCTAGAAAAATGATTTTAATATGAGGTTTAGTTAATGTTATTTTTCATTAAAATCGTAATTATCAGTTCAACACAACTAAAGAATTTTCATAAAAATCACCATTCTTACTCTTTCATCTCTTTAAAATTACGTTAAACACAATACATAAACAATTATATATTTGAACTTAAATAGCTGACTTAAAAATAATTAAAATTTTCACACAAGTAATAGCGTAATAAAATAATCCTCTTTAATTTATTTTTGGCATGCATAAAAAGTTAAATAAAAAGTTTGAGAACCACTGCCTCTCACTAAAAAGATCTTTAAAAAAAAAAAAATTTTTTTTTTTTTTTTCACCGCGACGCGAAACAATAATAAATTAATTTCACTGAAATATTTATCTCTATATCTTCTTGCACTGCCCACAAAAATACTTTTTCCCGTAGTCACGTGGTTTTTGTTTTTGCTGAGCGCAGTTCTGATTTATTTTTCTAAATAGTCCAGAAACCAGAAACCGAAACATCTGAGTCACGAGTTCATTTCTTTACCGGCGCGCTCTTGAAAATTGAAAACAGCTGTGTAGTTGACCTACTTTTCATCCGATAAAACACTTCGATTCTTGCCGGCAGAATGAAATACTGCACAAGATTGAGAATGAAGAGAAAAGTTAATGATTCACTTTCCTTTTGACGAAGGGAGATTAAGTACTTTTGAGTTCTTGGGATAAATTCCGTAAGTCTTTCACCGTATGCTGTAAGAATTTTTCACGGAGGTATTCGCTGTGATTGACGGGCGTAGATTACGTAACTGTTTAGTTTTTGGGATTTTCCCGTTGAGATGAACTGTCCTACTCGACTTCTGAAACGAAGCGTGTTGCTCCGTCGGTGGGTCCTTGATCGCCGGGCCGGGCCGGTGGCTGCGCGGACTGATGGCGGCTCCGTACGTCAAAGCGCTCATTCTGATTCCCTTGCATGTTCGTGTAGTCCTGGGCCGTAAGCGGGATTTGGTTAAATTCCGAGTGAATGTATTTCTGTTTAAAGGAAGACTCAGTTTATTATGGAACCTGGTTTATTTCTTTTTCTTACATGATTCCTTTTAAACCAGGCCCATATTGGCGTGAGAGCTGCTTTTTAAGTCTGTCTGGACATCGAAGGTTCGTCCATCGCAAGGCAATTCCGAGAGAGCAGATTGGCGTGGATTTGTTTAGATGAGGGAAATCGTAAAAAGTTCGCTCCTGATAGCCGTGTAATGGTATAAATATGAGGTTTTTGCATTATTTCTGCTAGAGGTCATCTAAGTCAAAAGAGGCGTATTTTTAATTTTAATTGGCCGCGAGCTGAGTGATTGATTGTGCGGAATAAAGGCGTTGGCTCCATCGGCCGATCGGATGCCGCAAGACTTTAAAATTGCGTTAGCGTCAGCACAAATATTCTTATGAAGAGTCAGAAAACGATCTTTGAAAATTATAAGATGCGATGCAGGAAAACTAATTTAACAGGGGCGACGGCATTTTCAATCAATTGAAACACAATTATTAAAGCATTTAAAAGTTTTGATTTAAATTTCTATTTTTTAAAACGGTAATTTAAAATTTTAAAAGGGGCAAAAAGGGATTTTGCATTTTAAAAAGGGGTTTAGCTTTTATCCTTTCATATATACATATATATATATATATTCTAGAAAGGAAAAAAAAATAATCATTGTCAGGCTTTCATTGACAGCTGCTGTTTAGAACTATTGTTATGTGATACTATCTTTTTGTGTGCTTAGGTATTCTGTGTACTGTAAGCTTTAAACTAACATTCCTTTCTTATCTGGAATCTTAATCTGAGTAGGTGAGTGACATGATATGAGGTGAAAGAATGTTTAGTACAATGGAAGGAGTTTTTCTATTGTCATTCAAAGTTCATAGACAAAGTTCACAGACAAAGAGCTTCAAGGGGTCGAACCCGTGCAGACAGAGAAACCAACCTCGTTTACGGATGGTGGTCTCGTTGGAACAACAGAGAGAGTTTAGTTAGTTTTAACACTGTGAGTGAAACGGGTAGGTTATTCCAGAGGGAGCTCTGGTACACGGGCGTTGAGGTAGGTCTCTTGTAGTGGAGAGATAATGTGTTTGTGAGATTAATAGTAATCTCTGGTAACTCTGGGTTAATTAACGTAGCATGAGAGAGGTATAGAGTAGCTTAACCGTACACAGAACGTATTTTCTGTATTTTATTTCATGTTGAACCAGATCAGCTATACCCGTGTTTTTAAGTGTAAATATTGTCTTGTTATTTGTAAAGATTGTGTAAATAAATTGTTCGTTTAAGTTTAATTGAAAGAGTTAGTCTTTTTCTCAATATACCTCTCATAACGTGACCGATATCACATAGTCATATCGGTGGTGGCAGCATACTAAAAGTACAGGATTATTTTTCAAAGTTGTGTGGACTTGGAGGGAATCTGACAATCATATACAGATTTATTTTATTATTTTTTTTTTTTTCAAAATTAGAGTAAGTAAAATTAAACCATATTTCTTTTTAGTTCATTGAAAAGTATTTTGATATGATTTTCATAAGTAACAGTTACATATTCTATTATTCCAAGTATAATTCTAGTTTTAAAGAATTAATAAAAGCTTGAAAATTTTTCTACTGAAAATTTTGCTACAAATAATTTTTGTTGTATTTGTAAATTTTTGTTATATTTCTTTCTCTTCTTTACAGAAACAAATTACTGCCATTAACAAAATTGTGACGAATGTCTTGGATACTGTGAAGGCAAATAGAGATGCATGGGAAAATGATTCAGGTATATCTTAAAATATGTTTCTGTGAATTTTGAGCTTATTCTCTTCTTTATAATTTGCAAATACAAAAACCTAGAAAAATGTCTTTATGTATGTAACTTATCCATAGCAATCACAATATATCTAATATTTAAAAGGTACTTTTTTCCCTTCAAAATACCCTTTAAATATTAGATTAATAAGATAATCTTATGTATGATTTTATTTATATTTTCAGAGTTATATAGTTTAAATAGAATCTTAAAGATTTGTTTTTAGCAGAATTTTAATAGATTTTAAATTCCTTAAAAATATAAATTTTGTACTTTGCCATTAGCCAAGTGCAAAACTGTAAATCTCATTAGTAGCATACTTTTGGCAAATTCACACAATGCTACCCTTTGCGAAATAATTTAAACTTTTACATCAGTAAGGAAAATACACACACATCTAAAAATTAAAACAAAAATAACTTCTATTCAATTCATTAAACAAAGTGTTTTATTGAGAAATAATACCATAAACTGAAAGCATTTTATTTCACCATAAAAGCATAATTTCTAATTTACACAGGCTAAAATAAAAGCTACCATTTCTCTTACTTTAATTAAGGTGCTAAAATCTTTTTAAATGATTTATTATAACTTTTAAAAATAGATCATCTGTTTCTCTTCACCCGAATTAAGCCAGGTAAGAATCCATGTCATGACCATGGTTCATATGTTTCAGAGGAATCGGGGAAATCTCAGGGGGATAATTTTGGTTGTAAAATCTCTGGGGAAAGTCCTAAATATATCCCAAAACTTAGGTAAATAATCAGCTACTCTGAGAAACTGCTATTTCCATGCTTCATGATGTCATAATGAAATCAAACTAAGACCAAAGAAAAGTAACTATTCATACAATAATGAATAAATATGCGAACATGAAAAAAAATTTAAATGTTAGTAGCAGAGTCTGAGAATATAAACTAGGTTTTTTACAAGATAATCATCAATACACATTTTACTTGATAAGAATCTATTGTCCCGTTTATTAAGGGTTTTGTTAATTCCTAAATGACAATTTCTTCTGTCAAAAGATTTGTTTGATTTTTTAAAATAAAAAATTCTCTAATTTATTATAAACTAGCTGATCCACCTGGCATTGCCCGGGCCTGTGTAATAAACTTAAATCTCTTAAAATACAAAACTCTGGCCTTGGTCTCTGATGGCTTTCGCATCGCATAACGGGCATGTTCGTATGCTCCACAAAATATTTTAGTTCCACTTTCCACCGCTATGCGAGCATTCTGTTCTAAACAAACCTCTGACATGGATCCCTGCTGCCTACAGCACTGTATAGTAGGATTTTTATGATAATTTAGAAAACTTGAGCTGGTTTGGAGAAGATGGGAACATTATTAGCCCAGTTATTAAAATAAGGCACAGTTAGAGAAAAAAACCTTGACGGAGATTCGTGGCAGGGAGTGAATGTTCAAGCACCCCTCAGCAAATGACTAATTAGGAGGACTGCTATGCATCTTTAAAAATTCATTTGTTTGGTTAAGCTAAACAACTTAATTAGAAATTTGTCTTAGACTGTTGCTCAGAAATAGTGGTACCTGTTACTCATAAATTTATTTTAATATAATAGAGGTTGATTATTAAGTTAAATGTGATGTTTGGAATCAGCTGCGCTAAAATAAATAAGTTAATAAATTAAAATAAAATAAAGTTAGTTGCTGAGATATGAAAATGGAGCACAGTTAGAGATAAAACCTTGAGGGAGGGACTGGAGGGATCAGGACGTTCAACTGCTCTTCAGCAAAAGACAAATTAAGAGTACCACTATGCATCTTTAAAGATTGATTCATTTGGTTAATCTAGGAACATAATTTGAAATTTGACTTAGTCTATTATTTTAAAATACTGGTAACTGCTTTCTAGAAATACACCCTGAAGCTATGAATGCTGATTTTTATGGTAATTTAACAAAATGAAACTGGTTTGGAGAAGATCGGAACATTATTACCTGAGTTATAAAAATAAGGCACAGTTAATGAAAAAACCTTGAGAAATGGGGCTGTCAGGGGTGAGGGACACAGACAAGTGCTCAACAACACATCACTAACTTGGACTGTTGGTATGCATCAACTGAATTCAGGCAGCATACTTTACTTAGGAACATAAATTTAGTTTTTACGAAGACTGTTATTCTAAAATTGTGGTATTTTCTATATATAATAGCAATTAAATGCTACAGGTGAAGCTAAAAATGTTAAATTTGTTGAATGAAATTAGTTCTGTTGAAATCAAAGCAGTAGATTTGGATTTATTGATAAGGGGAGTCGAGGTAAAAGCTGCCACTAGTTTGCCATTGTCAAGTACAATAAATGAGATATTTAATAAAAAGTCATTTACCCCTCTCCCCGCAAATATGACAAATAATCTGTTAAATAAAGTTTTTGCCATTAATAATCTCTATCATAATAATATTATTATGTCATGTAAAAAAAACTTAAACCCAGCTTATTATCATTCATCAAGTCGATAAAATCCTTTAAAATTAAGTTTTTAACATTTGGCAACACTTAATAATTAAGTTGATTGTCTACATGTCATATAATCTCTAATCTTCTGATTTTAAACACTTGACTCGCAATGATCCCTATCGGTTTATTTAATTACTTCTACGGATACTCTATACAACCATCCAACCGAAGGAAAAAAAGTATATATGTTGATGAGAGTTCTTTATGGTTGTGGATATTAATTAATATTTCGTCTAATTTTCGAAATATTATAAATCTGATTCTCAGGTGCACCAGGAGAGGTGTTGGACTCACCTAAATTTTCAGACTTCTAGGTGCACTGGATTTTGCTAACCATTGCAGACAGACAGACACACAGAGTGAAACTTTCTTTATTAGCAAAATAAACTTGAGTCATGAAAAACACAACACTCAATTGAATCAAATTCACCTCTATACTATAATAATTGTTTAAAAACAACACAAAATGTCACAAAAACATATATGCATCATTTATTAAAAACTTTTACTTTAGGTGTTTTAAAAATATACAAAATTGCATTTCACATTAAAAACCTAGCGCTTTTGAGCCGTCCTGGCTCATCATCAGGGTTAAAACATCACCACGCAGATACACACAAAAAACACAACTAGTCTGAAACACTGTAAAAACATCAGTCTGCTGAAGACAAGGTCAAACCATTATAAACAGGGTGGGAAGCATAGGAAGGGATGTGCCAATCTTATTCATTCTTGAACTATCTGTAAAAGCTTATACCATACTTTAGGGATATTGTACGAAACTGAATCATTGCACGTTTTATTTTTTCTGGTTAAAATTTCTATTGATTCACTTATTATTGCTTCATAAAAAGAGGATGTGGGTTTAATAATTTTAGCATTATCAAAATCTATTATAATCGACTGCTCTTGTTTTAATCTGGAAAGTGCCGTTTTACTTCTATTGTACTTGACATCTGCAATATGTTCTTTTAACCGAATTTTAAATTTCCTTAAAGTCATACCAATGTAGTCTTTAACTTTATAAGATTTTATCCCATTTTCAACTATTTCCATAATAACTGGGATTCTATAAATTCCTGCTAAATCTTCAATCGGTATGGGATCAATCTTCTTATGTAGTAACGCATTCAATTTAACTGGAGGGGATGCTACCAAATTTATTTCATATTTCTTTAAATTATATTTTAATTTTTCAAAAAGTTTCGGAATATATTGTAACTTGTAAAATTTATGTTTTTCCTGTTAATTCTTTTTGTTTTTTACCCTGATATTGATATTGACAAATTAACTTATTAATTAACCTCTCTGAAAAACCATTTTCATTTGCTATAATTTTAACTCTGTCAAGCTCCTCATTGATATAACTATCAGTACACACTGAAAATGCTCTACGGATGTAAAACCTATATGCAGCCAGTTTATAACTTATTGGTGATGAAGCATCTCTGGAAATAGTATTATTTGACCTCGTATTTTTCCTATAAACTGTCCAATCTATTGTTAAATTACTGTTTTTTATCAGCTCTACATCAAGAAAAGGTAAACGATTCTGTTTTCCAACTCCAGGGTAAATTGTATTTTTGTATCAATTTTATTAAGTTTAACCACAAAGTCCTTCAATAAATCTATACCATGCTCCCATATAATAAAAATATCATCTGCATATCTACACCAATATGCAGGTCTTTCACTAAAATCATTCATAACCATATTTTCAATGGGTCTTAATTTAATCTCCGCGCATAAACCCGAAATGGGGGAGCCCATTGGTGCACCATCCTTTTGCTTATAATAAATATTATCAAACTGAAAAACGTTATTGTTTTTAATTGGATTAAACCCGGAAATGAGTGTATTTTTTGTGCTCACGCTAAAAGAATCATTACCATTCATAGCTTCTTCCACGAACAAACCTACATCATTCATATCTACAGATGGATACAATGATACTACATCCAAACTCGCAAAAATGCTGCTCTCAGTAATCTGAAAAAGTTTTACTTGCTTAATAAACTCCATTGTCGATGAAATGACGAACTCTGACTGAGGGAGGATAGTTTTTAATAAGACAACATATGCCTTTTCTAGATAATATGTAGGTCCTATACATTTAGTTACAATTGGTCGAAGAGGGTTTCCTTCTTTATGATCTTTTAAGCGTCCTATAATCCGTGGGGTAACTGCTGTTTTATTAATCCTAATCATGTGTACCATTTCATTTGCCCAACTTCCATTATTTACAATCTCTTGTGTTTTCCTTGCTATCAAATCAACTGGGTCCTTATTCAGAACACTTACATTTAAATCACTTATACAAATCCTCATTTTCTGTATGTAATCTTCCCTATCCATTATAGCTAATTTATTTGACTTATCTGTCTGCAATATAATTATATCATTATTTTCACGAAGTTTTTTAATAACTTCATTCCTGTCTTTAACCAATTTCATGCGTTTTATCTCATGCGTGAGCACAAAAAAAAATACACTTATTTCCGGGTTTAATCTAATTAAAAACAATAACGTTTTTCAGTTTGATAATATTTATTATAAGCAAAAGGATGGTGCACCAATGGGCTCCCCCATTTCGGGTTTATGCGCGGAGATTAAATTAAGACCCATTGAAAATATGGTTATGAATGATTTTAGTGAAAGACCTGCATATTGGTGTAGATATGCAGATGATATTTTTATTATATGGGAGCATGGTATAGATTTATTGAAGGACTTTGTGGTTAAATTTAATAAAATTGATACAAAAATACAATTTACCCTGGAGTTGGAAAAACAGAATCGTTTACCTTTTCTTGATGTAGAGCTGATAAAAAACAGTAATTTAACAATAGATCGGACAGTTTATAGGAAAAATACGAGGTCAAATAATACTATTTCCAGAAATGCTTCATCACCTTTAAGTTATAAACTGGCTGCATATAGGTTTTACATCCATAGAGCATTTTCAGTGTGTACTGATAGTTATATCAATAAGGAGCTTGACAGAGTTAAAATTATAGCAAATGAAAATGGTTTTTCAGAGAGGTTAATTAATAAGTTAATGTGTCAATATCAATATCAGGGTAAAAAACAAAAAGAATTAACAGGAAAACCAACTAAATTTTACAAGTTCCAATATATTCCGAAACTTTTTGAAAAATTAAAATATAATTTAAAGAAATATGAAATAAATTTGGTAGCATCCCCTCCAGTTAAATTGAATGCGTTACTACATAAGAAGATTGATCCCATACCGATTGAAGATTTAGCAGGAATTTATAGAATCCCAGTTATTATGGAAATAGTTGAAAATAGGATAAAATCTTATAAAGTTAAAGACTACATTGGTATGACTTTAAAGAAATTTAAAATTCGGTTAAAAGAACATATTGCAGATGTCAAGTATAATAGAAGTAAAACGGCACTTTCCAGATTAAAACAATAGCAGTCGATTATAATAGATTTTGATAACGCTAAAATTATTAAACCCACATCCTCTTTTTATGAAGCAATAATAAGTGAATCAATAGAAATTTTAACCAGGAAAAATAAAACGTGCAATGATTCAGTTTCGTACAATATCCCTAAAGTATGGTATAAGCTTTTACAGATAGTTCAAGAATGAATAAGATTGGCACATCCCTCCCTATGCTTCCCACCCTGTTTATAATGGTTTGACCTTGTCTTCAGCAGACTGATGTTTTTACAGTGTTTCAGACTAGTTGTGTTTTTTGTGTGTATCTGCGTGGTGATGTTTTAACCCTGATGATGATCCAGGACGGCTCGAAAGCGCTAGGTTTTTAATGTGAAATGCAGTTTTGTATATTTTTAAAACACCTAAAGTAAAAGTTTTTAATAAATGATGCATATATGTTTTTGTGACATTTTGTGTTTTTAAACAATTATTTCTTTATTAGTATAGATAATGCAACAAGATTATAAAAAAATTTCATTCTTAAGATGTGTGTATGTGCTTATATGATTTAGCAGAATTTTAGGCAAATAATTTTATTTGAAGAGAGTTTCCATTTTTATACAACTATAGTAAATGGAAAATTAAATATATTGTTTTTTATATATGGTGTGTGACTTAATTTTTTAGATTACCCTCCCACCACCACTCTTTTTTTTTCTTTTAGAGAGAGAGGGGGGGGGGGGGTTGCATGAAACTTGTTTTAAAAATGGAGTTAATTGTTTATATGAAAAAATTATTAATACTAGAAAATAACTCAGGGTAAACTTAAGGAAATTAAAATATATATATTATATATTTCATTTTTTAAATGAGTATAAACCCTGTAACACACTGCCCTCTATGTTTCTTTTTGCACATCTCCACAGATCCTCAATTTTTTGGGTATGTACCCCACATGGGTATGTAGACACTTTCAGGGTCTACAAAAATATACTTGGTGCTTATTTTGAAATGTTGAATACTTGCAATATAATGTTGGCAATTGAAATGCAATATGGCAATCTATCATGTGTGCTCAGCAACTTGGTTAACAGAAAAGTACCATAAATTTTAAAACATTAACAATTCATTTTTTCCTAAATACTGTAAAAATATTTAGTGAAAATATTTTTTCATGACAGTAAAACTGAAAATGTAGGTGATGTATTTTTTTTATCTAGACATACCACTAAATTACATTTCTTCTCTGATCCTTCTCTATTTCTTAACACGTTGACTGTCATGGCACGTAAATATGTGTGCTAGCAATATTTTACGGTGTGCCATACCACACGAATGTGTGTATCATCATTATTTTCATTTAAGGCAATTTATTGCTATGAAATTTGATAATTTATTACCATGTATTTTTTAAAAAAATGCTTTCCCCCCCCCCTCCTCCCAGGCGGCAGGCATGTTTAGTGATTTCAGTCTAGCAATCAATGTATAAAATTAATGAACATTGACATGATTGAGATTTGTGAACTGACTCGATATAAACAATGAAAAAAGCTTTGCAAATGTCTGCCAAAGAAGCCACTTTGTCACAATCTATGGCGGTCAACATGTTAAGGGGTAACACCTATTTTATGTCCTGAAATTTAAGGCCATTTTCCAGAATTTTTTTAAAAGAAATGCAAAGTTTTTATAAAAATCCATTTGCACTGAGTAGAAAACTGCATTGTGTTTAGTTGATGTGTTCAAAATTGGAAGCTTGATGTCTAATGGGCAAAAGTGCTTCGAAAAAGAGAGGATCAAGCAGTGGACACGATAACTTACCTTAATCTAGTGTGATGCTAAAAATAGTGTTCTTGATAAATCATAAAGAATTTTATAATTGTGGATTTATATAAAAACTGCAATATCCCGAATCTATTCTTTTTTGGTCAAAAAAAAAAAAATATATATATATGTGAAATTTAAATTCTTACCAGTCTGGAAATGAAATTAGTTAATTGTAAACAAATGATGACTTCTACTAAAATAAAAAATAAAAAAAAATCTTGATTAGATGAATAATAGAATGGGTTTTTTCTTGGTCCTAAAAATTTGTAAAATTAACAGAAGTAATTGCAGAGGATTATTTATGAAGGTTCTGCAAGTGATCATCAAGATGAAATTTTTATTAACAGAAATTAAAAAATCTTTAACTAAGTATCAGTATCAGAACCAATAAATGCTGGTACAAACTCGACTGACTTTGATTGGTACGATCAGAAATCGAACAGGGTTTATAAAAACGGGCTTTCCAAAATAAAATCAGGCAAACTTTAAGATGATATATCGAAACATGAAATTACCACTTTTAATAAAATATCCTGTTAGCGCAACATCATTTATGACGCAACTGGCCATGCTCTATGCAGCGCTGTGACATCTGTAACTCAATTGGCCATGCCCCAAACTCTTGGAGAAATCACTCTGGAGCAATGAAACAATACAGCGTTAAAGATGAAACAGATTGCTTCAAATGATGAGTTAAAATGGCGATCGCAAACAATAAATAATGTGAGAAACCTCACATCTAGAACTATGAGACAAAAAATTCAGTTCTTTTAGTCCAAAAGCTAGTGAAATATGTAGCTGTCCTAAAATATATGCATTTTTAGTGAAATGACATCTTTTCAAAATAAAGCATAAAATTTCAACAAAAATTTTTGTTACTTTCGTTTTGTTTTATATAGAAAAGTGAGATATTAATGTTTAAAAAAAATTCTATGTATTTCACTAGAAAAATATGTGACAATTAATTTTCATAAAGATCAAGTTAATTGATTGAAAATTGGCAGAGTTAGAGTGGCCACAAACTTTAAAAATGCTGTTCTGGAAAAAAAAAATTGCACTTAAAGGTTTTTGTTTTTGTTTATTCACTGTGGATTACTCTACTTCTATAGCTTCAAAATTGTTCTTTCACTTTTGATATCAATTTCTAACTAATAAAATATAATTTTCATGTGTATAAAGATTACTTTTAGGTGATAAAAAATGGAAGAAATTTTTAACCTACCATAATAGTGTTACCCTTAAAATTCATAGCCTGAGTTAATTAGGGTTGGCACGTTTTTGCCAAAGGTGGTAAAAACCATGGATAAAACCGGTAAAAACCGTCCTGGCAAAAATTATTTTTGCCACTTTTTGCCAAAGTGGCAAAAATAGATATGTTTTATTTACAGCGATGTAATTAATATATTTTAATTTTTAATAATTTCAACTCTAATAATATGTAATTTATTTTTTTATTTACCTTAGAATATTCAATGCATCATTAAAACAGTTAATCTAAGTAGATTGTACTTTTTAGTAAAATACTTTAGTAATCAGTTTTACTTTTTAGTAAATAACTTACTGGCTTTGGTTTAAACTCTCATAATTATTAAACAATCAATCATTATGCTTCAGTTAATTTTGTAGCTAAGTCTGAGAGAGGCACAGCACTTACCAATTTGGCTATGCTATGAGAACAACAGTTATTTGAAGTTCAATTAAAAACAATAGAAATAAAACCTTTTGCAAGATAATTCATTCTCATTTCCTATGATCAAATCAAGATTCAAGTCTGTAGCATGTATAATGACAATGGGGAAAATGGTAAAAAAAATTACCTAATAAAATCATTGTACCCTCCCCTCTCTTAACTATTGCCAAACTATAAGATTAAATGCCAATTATGGATCATTGTAAATGTCATTTTCACTTGATATTAAACACGTTATGTGTTTGTTACGTCATCATGTGAATTTTAATTTATTTTTGTATTTTTATTAAGGTTTTACTAATTTGTTTTTTCTTTTGTTATTTAAAATGAAAATTATGTCAATAAATGATTACCTCATGATATTAAAGGTAAAAAAATATAACAGATTAGTTTCAACTGGTGTCACAAATTTTTGTCCACAAAATATTTTTATTTTTCTATATTTGCTTCAAGCCCATATCTAATGTTTACATACATTTTATAGTTTTTTTTTCTACATTTTTTGACTAAATAAAGAGGATTGAATTCTTTACAATCTTCCGTTATCATTGATGTTTATTATGTTCCTTAATAAATTCAATTATTACATTTAAAATACTTACAATTAATTCACAAATTCAATATCTTAAAAATATCTGTTTGCTTATGGTTTAATTTAATAATTCTGCATTTAAACACGTAAACTGTTCTTAGTATTATTTTGACAGAAATAATCTGGATGAATCAAATTTTATATTTGCTATGTCGTTACGTCATGAGTGAACTTTATCATTAAAGTAACCCTATTTAGATTTTTTTTTTAAATTCATTCATTTTCCCAACTTAAAATTTTAGAATGGCAATATTTTTTCATTTGTATAATTTGGTGAATAGTTTGGTGAAATTGGTCAACGGGATAATCAAGTAGTACCGTTTACTTCTATAAAGTATTTGTAAAAGTTATACCTAAAGGCTCAAATAAAGATAAAATGAAGATTAATTTGGCAAATGTTTATGCATTAATATTGTTTTTTATTATAGATTTTTTAAATGTAGAAACTGTTGATTTAAATTTTTTTTTAACATATATTCATTTTAAAGGCAACATTACTACATTAATTTGAGAAAAGTAAAAAGTTTTTACCTGTCACCATCACATAAATTTATCTATAAAATTGATTATGATTGATTATTGATATTTTTTTATTCATATTACCAAAGAAAATTATTTTAATTAATCAAATTAATATTAGTGAAATATGTAATTAATATTCTGATTTAAGTCTCAATTATAATATATACGAAATTATATTATTTTATTATATTTATTAAATCCAGCCTTTTTTGCCAGTTTTTGCCAATTTTTGCCGGTTTTTACCAGGTTTTTTCCAGTTTTTGCCACTGTCCTGGCAAAAATACCATTTTGCCGGCAAATTGCCCAACCCTAGAGTTAATATTGTTTTTCATCTTTTCATTCTTTCTTTTGAATTCTTCTTTATCCTCGTTCTCAGTGTATATTTCATAGATAGTCCTTTTTAACTTTTATTTATTTATGATTTTATTTATTTGCAGGTCAGCGGGCTAGTACCACTCAAACATCCTCTCTTGCTGACACGGGTGCTTTAATATGTGCTATTAGTATAGGAAAAGGTTTAAAACCTCAGTCTGGCTCTCCAAAAGGTCAGTCAACTAATCCCCAACCAACTCCTCAGCAGCCAACTAGACCAGGTAAAAATATCTTCTGATTTTATATGTAATTTCTGTTATTATCATCTATAAATTAAAAGATAAAGATATAAGTAAATAAAATGTATATTTTGTTATCCCCCCTTTTTTATAACCCCACCTACTATAGGTGCAGATTCACGGTCGCCAGTCGCCACGTGGCGACTAAATTTTTTGCTGTGGTCACTAACTTTCGGTGTTTAAGTCGCCATGTGATTTAAAAGTAATCAATTTCTGGTATTCCCAGTCCCCATTGTGAAATGTTGATATTTTTTTTTAAAGATTAAGACCAAAACACATAACAAACATTATTATTATCTTTTAATAACATTTCAGAATGATCTGTTTAACATAGCAAATTATTAAATATATTCGAATAGCAATGTTATTCGTAACAGTTTGAATCTGATAATTTTACATAGACTGTGATTTAAATATATATATGTAAACAAATGTTTGAAGTGTGTTTTGATTTTTATAGTGCAAAATAATCTCACAAATTCAGATTTTCTTTCATATGTACTTTTGTCTGGCAAAATCAAAGTAAGAAATGTTTCTCTGATATTCCTTGCTATCATGATTGCTTAGCTTATAAATATATTTTTTAAACCGTATCTTGCCCAACTTTATCTTCTGACTGTACATGATTTAAGACTTAATTAATATTCAAATTTTGTTGTACATGTGTTTATATTAAATAAATTACTTTACACTTTGAATTCCTGAGTTTTTAGTTTTTTACCCCATATCAACACTATTGTTTTTCAATTGTGGCCACTGGAATTTTTGGGTTTAGGAGCCAGTGACTCCTTCCAAATTTTGGGAATCTGCACCTATACCACCTACTATGCGTAAAAGGTGCTTATGAATATAACTTAATGTAAAACACAGTGTTTTAAAAATGGATTTGGTGACTTGTTTTCCCCCTTTGTAATACATTGAACTTGTTTTAAGACTAACAAGTTATCCTTGAAAAAACTTCTACTAAATTAATAGAAAATTGTTTTTTTAATTTGTTGTTATTATATAGATATGTGATTATGTTCCAATTATATAGTGGAAGTCTGGATTTTTTTTTTTTTTTCTATTTTAGAACATAGATTCCAGTGTTTATAATACAGCATATATTTGTAGGTACAGTACCTTCAAAATCAAGATAAATTATGTGTCTAGTAATTAACAAATTAAATTTAGCATTTTAAGAAAATGCAATTACTAATGTATAAAGTCATTTTCCTAAAGGTGGCAAATTTATCCCCCCCCCCCCTTCTCCTCCAATTTAAAAATAATGACACCAGTATATTGGAACTTTGGATGAAAATGTCATCTGAATTTCCAATATAACAAAAGAGGTGTATAATTTTTTATATTTTTGCTACTTTCTACTAATGCAAATTTTAATGTTAGACATGAGTGAAATTTTATATGATGAGAGACTGTTTTCTGTCGAGTAAGATTTCTGAGCTTCTTTATTTGTTCCCCAATAAAAGATTACGTAAGATATCATATCAGGATTAAATACTTTTTTGTTACAATTTGTTAAATTAATAATTTTTTTTTTTTTTTTTTGCTGTTTTGTTATATTATCTATTATATTTTTTTCTGTAGAAATATATATGAGTTGTGTAATTTTTATTTAAAAAATTATATGTCACAAATTGATACACTTAAACATTTGCAGTCCACTATTCAGTGATAATGTATATCACATTTGTTCACATTTAGATTGTGTAGCTAATCACTAAAGACTAGGAAACACTGGTGTAGATGTCTGCATGACCCAAGGCCCAGCAAACTGAAAAAAAAAAATTAACAGGCTGAGACGCTAAAAAAATTAACTGAGCTGACTGGCCTGATGTAACAAATGTAAGAGTTAGACTAACCAAACGAAATATGAACAATTTTCAATGGAACTGACTGGGCCGAGAATAATTTATAAATGTGCTACACAAGCCGGTGCTTGTTTGTCAACATCAATACAGAAATTTAATATGTCTAGAGATCTGCATTGGACAATACATCGCGTATGAACCCAGGCTTATTTTATTCAGCAGACTTGGGCCGGGATCAGGCTTACATTTTTTTCTGTATGCTTGGCGGTCAGATCTGGTCTTAATTGTTCCCAGAACGTGTAAGGCAGGCAATTTTATTAGTATAAATAACAGTGATAATGATAATGAATTTTTGCTAACGGAATGGTTAGAAATGTATTTTAATAAGTTATAGAAAAATATTTCAAGCATGATGTTTCTTACCATCTTTTTTCTTTTATTCTAAACTACATTATGTTTTCAATGCTTCTTTATTTGAATGTAATATGTAAGAGTCTAACACTTGTATTCACCCTCTACTCAACTTCTGGTTAAGACCAATAGCCATGGTCGACTGCTCAAAATGTATTCACCATTAATCTGATTGCATCCAAAGTCCAATCAGGTTGATAGTGAATATCACTTATGCATTCGACCAATTTATTTGCGTTAATACAATAGTTTTGGTATATGGTGAATACGATATAAATGATCATTAATATTGCTATTCTGTATTATATGGCTTGTGAACATATAGTCCAGAATATACTGTAAAAATTGTGCATAAATATATATGTATTATTCTTTAAAAGAATATTAATTGTATGTTAAGAAAAATTGGAATTTTTTGTAGAAATTGAGCTGAGTTGGGCCAGGCCTAATTTATTGATTTTTTGCACAGGCCGGACCATGAACTGCAAAAATATAAATGGGCTGCACCCGGGTACTGGAAATTTCTACCCGTGCAGACCTCTACAGTTGTATACAATATATATTATTCTGTAATAAAATACACCACTTCCTAACCAAAAAGTTCTGTTGCATAAGCTTTCACAAGGATGATAATGTATTCTATCCAATGACTGTCATCAAAATGTGATATCCAGTATCGCTGAATTTGCATGTCAGTGGACTACAAATGGTTTACAAAGTTTACATTAAATGTGTTTTTATCTTATATTTAATTATGGATATTAAGTATTTATTTTTTTTTTTCTAAATAGCATCTGGGGGAAAAGTACCAAGTGCTATCAAAACAAACATAAAGTCAGCTGGTAGCATGCATCCTTATGCAAGATGATTTTAATGTTTTGAAGAAGGCAACTTCATTTGTCATGACTGTCTCTATGTTGTATATATCCAATGTATGTATATTAATAATTCAATAATAAATTATAGTTATATTATAATTTGTGCCTCGTCTGTATTTATTCGGACATATCTTGACCAGATTGTTTCTTTTTCGTGTATGAAACTGTCTAAACATGCAAGTAGTGCTGCATTTGTTATATGAGTTGGAAGTGATTTACAAAATAAAAAATCTTCACATATCTTACCACCAAATTCATAACGAATGGAAATTATCAAATTAACATTGTTAAAAATATTTAAACTCTCATCTAGTTGCAAAGCGAGAAAAAGACTAATTCTGGACCAATGGGGAAAAGAACACGTTCAATCAATTGGTTCTCAATATTTCACACAAATCTGTGATTCTATTCTTAACAGTATCATTACATAAGGAAATTACATTTAAATCCAATGTTCGAATACTTCTAGCATTGTTGGGATTATTGCCTTAGCAGTAGATAGAATTAAATTCTCTGCATTTGTAAAAGTTTTACAGATTTTTCTACTATTAGAGAGATCTGATATGAGGCAATTCAATATTAGAACCAGTTGCGGTCTTTTCAATTCATTTCTGACTTGTTTTGGTTCTTTTTAACTTGCTTTTAAAAAAATCAGTTGGTTTGTCTGCATATTCTTTGTGTTTAATTTTGTAAATGTCTATGGAGTTTTGCTGTTTCATACATACATTTGTTTGTATAGTGTGACAAATAACACAGACAGGCTGTACCTTGTTATTAATACATGTACTTGTAAGTCCTAATGTTAATTACTAGCTGGCCCCTAATTTACATTAGGGTTTGAATCTTGTAATGCAAAAGAAAAGGGAAGTAAACCTGATTTAAAAAAAAAGTAACTACAAATTTTGAAAAAATGCATACAGACTTCCACTACCTCTTATAAAAAGATCAAGTTTCACATCTCATGCATCCAAATTTCTGAAGAATAAAAAATCTTGCACATTTATAATGAGAAAAAGTTTAAGATTTCAGTGAAGTTTCTGTTAAATCTAAATATATTTTCTAAGTTTGGAAAAAACTACACTTTTCATAGATTTTAAAACTGTTTCTTTTAAATAATTTAATTTGCAACTTTGTAGTTTCTACTTTTTTTTCAGAAGTTTGAAGATAAACGTTTCTTTTTCTTTTAAATCTCAAATAATTGGAAAATATTGCTTAGGTGAATTTTTGATTTTTTTTAATGGAGAGAATCTTTAATAAAAACGAATTTTGTTTTAGATTTTCTTGATAATGTGAGTCACATGATTGCTACTATGAAAACACAAAATAGTAAGTATACATATTAAAAACGAATTGAGGAGAAAGAAAAAAATTTTTTGATAAAAATTGCTTGCACAGTGATGAATTCAGAGCGTGGCCAGGAGGAGGTCTCCCCCGAAAAATTCGGGTTTTCTTACTTACTAAAGGTCTAGACTAGTTCTAGTTCTGCAAATTCCCAAAGCTACAGAAATTCCTCTAATACAAAAAAAGTCTGAATTCAGCACTGGGCTGGAGGAGGAGCCTGGCTGGGGTCCGCAGACCATAGTTTAAGAAATGCTTGATATAGGTATCCTTTTTTATTGTTAACCAATAGCTAATTCCTAAACCAACTAGTTTTACAGGTGCATTTCCTATTGCAAAAATGTTTCAAATGTTGTTCTTCAGCATTTTCTGGCTCTAAAAATGCATTTTATTAATTTTAATGCCAGAAAACACTGAAAAGTCAAAGTATAACACAGTAAGTTTTGGTTGCAGAAAAATGAAATATTTACTGTTTAGTTTAGTTGTTTTCTAAATATAACTTATTGGATCCAGAGACCATATAAATATTTAAATTTCATAGCTTTTTAAAAAATAACTATTTTGAAATAAGTAGATTTTCAGATGATGAACATTTGAAACATTTTTGCAATTGAAACTATACCTCTGAATCTAATGGTTTAGGAATTAGCTATTGGTCAAGAATAAAAAGGGACACCATGTATACAAGGTATAATAATAAAAAAAATATTTCAAATAAAAATTTTTAGTCATTCCCTTAAAATCATTGCAAAATTAAGAACAAAAACTACAGGGTGGCTACTAAATACTGTTACAAATATTCAGTCATTTTATTTTACAAGTATAAAATAGAAAATGATAAATACACTAATATGATGAATATCAGAGATGAAAGCTTACCTGGAAATAATTTTACTCGAATCGACCGCCATCTTTATCGATTACCAAAAATATTCTTTTATGCCATTGTCCGAGTGCGGCACGAATCATTTTAAGAGGTAATCGGTTCCATTTATGCAATATGGAAGCTTTGAGAGAGTTCAAACTTCTGTGTTGTTTGCTATTTACCCTCTAAAATCACCCAGACGCAATAATCTAAAGGATTTAGATCCGGTGAAGAAGGTGGCCAATCTTCTTGCACAATCAAATTTGGACAATTGACATGGAGCCAACCCTGTGTTGATTTAGTTCTGTGTGAAGGTGCAAAATCTTGCTGAAATATCCAATTCTTTTTGGGATACAGCCTGTTAGCATGTGGCAATAAATATGTAGTCAATGTGTCCTGTTTGTAATATTCCACATTGATTTTTATCCCTTTTGTCTATGAATTTCAAAGGCAATTTTCCATTGTTTGACACTTTAGCCCAAACCATAACAGAATTATTGTTCTGAAAGCATTTAACAGTTCAGAGGTTGCTGAATATACGACATCATTTTTAGCATTATAACACTGTTCAGTCCAAAATAGTTTCTCATCAGAAAATATTATTATGTCAATACTTTTCCTACCATGTCACTTCAGCAGTTTCTTGCATGTTTGTAATCTTTTTATTCTTTGTGCAGCAGTCTAACCTTGAACTTTTTTTTTTTGCTATAAGGGCAAAAACCCAGGTCTTCATTTATAATAACTTGCATAGTTCTGCGACTCACATTCGCTTCTGCAGCCATTTTATTTGCAGAATGTTGTGGATTTCTTCGTATTTTTTCACGAATTCTTTGGATGCACTGTTTTGTGTGAACTGAGCATGGACGACCCGACTTATGTCAATCTTTACAGCTATTAGTATCCAATAATCGATTTATAGTTCTATATATAAATCTTCTATTAAAGCCAAAGCATTGTAATTGCTTAAAGATTTTACCTGCGGAACATCCGTGATCAAAGAGTTGTTTAATTATCATTCTTTTAACTTCCATCTTTAAAATAATTATAAGTATTTGCTTTATACAAAAATCGTCTGCATTAATAGAAAATTGCCAAATGCTGAAATAGAGAAATAAATAGTTTTACCAAACAATTAAAATTAATTCTTATTTTTTGGCATGTATTAGCCACCCTGTAATTTGCATAAGAATATTGTTATGCGTGAAATTTTATCAAAGGTTTACTCAATCCAAATAACAAATGCATTAACATGATTTTGTTATTTACTGCTTTTTTTAGTTTTGCAATTCTTTTCAAAAATAAGCAGTGCTTAATTGTGAAAATTAAAGATTTTATTGAAATATTTCTTTTTATAGTTGGAAATATGCTGCAAATGGAAATATTAATTACACTGGTCGGCAAAAAAAAAATAAATAAATAAAACCAAAATAATAATAATAATAATAATAATAATAATAATAAATAAATTTTATCTCCCTGCAAATAAAATGGGTAAACTTTATGTATTTGACATTCCTGATTCAAAATAGATCTCTGAAATTGTTCATACTGTTTTTAAAAGAGAGAATTTAAAAATAATAAAAATTACACTATCAAATGAAAAATTAATATATTCATTTACAATGCTGCAAAACAATAAAAATGAATTATTTTCATTACTTTAGTTAAGAAATGAATGAAGTCTATCTTGAAAAAGTTTCTCTTGTATCGATCTTTTAGTGTCTCCCGTTTAAGTGACCAGCAGTAATTTACCAACATTTTTTCATTCCATTTGCTACTATCCCTCTTTTTTTATTCCAGCTATATCCTTGTGGCATCTTTCTCGGTCAAAGTTAATCAGAAACTGCTCCATAATTATTCAGAAAAAAGTCCAAGTGAGAATATAGGAAGTGCAGTTTTAGAGAACTTCGAGGGTTGCTATTTGTATTTCTGGCCTTTGCAACAGGAAGTGTTACTAGGCGACCACAGATGATTTCAATTGAAAGTTTGATATTTTTAACCATAAATTCTTCAGAATGATTTGCCATTTTAGCTTGATTTGTGTTATTTACAGTCAATTGAAATATTCATCTTGTGCAAAAAATGGAATTGATTCGTGAACATTTTTGTGCGATTATTTTACATAACTTTCGATGTGGATTGTCAAGACAAGAGTACTTTCATGAACTTAATTCTTTATACAACGATAAAGCACCATCCTACAGCATTGTAAAAAACTGGTATAATGAATTCAATCATGGTCGATGTTCACTCCAGGACGCATTCCGTGAAGGTCGTCCAAAATCGGTTGTGCCAGAAAATATTGATGCTGTGCATGAACTGATAAAGCAAGATCATCATGTGACATACTGTGAGATTGAGGGATCTTTGGACATTAGTATGACAAGCATCAATAAGATATTACATGAACATTTGGGAGTAGGGATGCACAGAATAGTGATTTTGACTAAATACCGAATATTCGGCTAGCTGAATAGTAACAGTAAGGCCGAATACCGAATATTCAGCCAACCGAATAGTAACTATTCGGCCGAATACTGAATATTTGGCTGGCCAAATATTTTTATATTTCAGAATTTAAAAGTATTTAAAGTTCAATTATAAACAAATTTTACATAATATTTAACACAAATACTACTAGTTTATGAACTAGATCTTTTTAGAAGAAATTTTTACACAAAAAAAAAAAAAAAAATCTGTGCTTTAAGTTATAACATAAAAAGAGGATAGTCTTAAAACTTTTTTAATTAATAAAGCTTTAGACTTTGTGGCTTCTTCTGTGAAGCAAAATTAATTTATAAAATGTTCTTATATTTTATAACAAATACTTTAAAATCAAAATTTTTTTGAATGAATTAGAAACATTCTACAGTGATATAGTGTTTATTTGTCAGGAAGAAACTAAAATATAACAATACAATGTATTAAAATGGTGTCAAATCAGGAAGAATAACTTTCCTGCTCCTTTTGATTTGGCAAGGAAGTTTTTTAATGAACCAGAGAGCAAGTGTTTGGAACGGGCGATCATATTCGGAGGTTGTTACCATACAGTGTGTTCATACATCTTGGAACAAACTTTCTGTGTAGATAATGTGGTCAAGGCCAACATTTTTTGAGCAAGAAACATTATCTCAATCCACTTATTCCATCAAAAATACAACACATTCAATCAAAAATACAGGGTGTGTCACCACAAGCTTAAACTAAATTTTTGTTCACAACTTTAAAAACAATGAAGATAATTTAGCAAGATTTGCATGGTATTAAATTTTGCTTGTAGTAAATATGATGATATTATTGGAAGTGGCTGAATTTTGGCCTGTGGCACAGTATAAGTAGCACTGTCAGCTGCACTCTGAATAAAGGAATATCTAGCTCAGTGTTGTTTAGATATGAATGGTGGCAATTTCCAGTATTTCTCATGATTCACAGAAATCAAAAGTAGCTATGTTGAAAATATTAGTTATAGTATCTTCAATATTATTAAGTAACAAACGAAAATTCAAATCTGACCTGGAGTGAGATGCTCTTTATTTATGATTGAATAAGTGTGTTGCGATCTTGGTTTCTTGGACAAAAATTGTCTGTCTTGATGTCTATTACCACCTGTGAAAGTTTTTTTCTGTTTTGTTTAGAAACACGATGTTTGCGAAAAAGTAAGAAACAGATTACTTACTGCACCATATTCAGGAACTTGTATTTATTTGTACATCATTAATTCCTATGAAGGTCATCATTAATGGTTAATTTTCTTAAAGTGACACTTTTCAAACAGCGAATAAATAATGTAAAAACATTCTCTTTCATTTAAATATGATTCTATTCCTAATTATTTTGAATGTATTTATTGATAGTTAAAAGTAAAAATTGTGGGTTTTTAAAAATATTTAAAAAAAAGTTTTATTGAGTATTCGGTTTGGCCGAATGTTTCGATATCGGTAATATGGCCGAATACTGAATAGATACCGAATGTTCAGTGCATTCCTATTTGGGAGTAAAATTTTTTTTTTCGCGTTGGATCCTGCATAATCTGACAAACGCTCAAAAGAAGGCTTGTGTCGATTGGTGCAAGGAAATGTTGAAAAAATACATTCAAGATTCATCAAAGGCTGTGTATAACATCTACACAGGTGACGAATCATGGATCTATGCATATGAGTGTTACATTATGGCAGTAGATCGCTACTAATTTAAATATTTAAAAATCAATACTTTAAATATTTATTAATTTAAATATTTTAAAAACAATATTTTAATAATTCCAATTTTAAATCATTTTAAAATTCTTTATTTCAAATATTAATTGTAAATTTTTCATTCGAATTATTCCCCATTGTAAAATTACTTTATTAAATATATTATGTTCCCAAAATATTAATTCCTAAAGCTCGATTCTATCTATTTCATTTTAACCCAGACGTAAAACTTTCTCTCTGCCTTTTTTTTAGAGATAACATTCGTAAGAGGTCAGTGACTCTTCCTTCCTCACAATATAAGCTTTGGTGCGAAGCGCTTAAGGAGTCCTATTTCTGATTGGCTCATGGCATATGTTCGAGATTACTAGCCACGCTCGTGATTTAAAATTTTCGAGTTAGCGTCATGCTCTTCCCCTTTCAACTTCTGAGATGGTTGAACGTTCCTGAGTGTGTTGTCGGATGCAGTTCGGACCGTTGGGATGGCGAGGGCCATCCTAACGGTAGAGTTTGGAAAAATTTGAATGATGTTGTAATTGTGAATTCATTTCCTGTTGCATCATCCAAAACCCCCTTTTCTTCTCAAAGTTTTGAAACATAAAAAGTATCTACGCAATGTAGAGGTAGGAATGTGCTCTGATTGAAAAGAGACAATGAAACTGGCGCATGTGCGCAACATTATGTTTTTCTTCTCTCCTGTAACTGTTCTTGAGTATTTTTTATTAGAACTTTAGTTTTGAACTCTAACGTTTAGTTTTAGTTTCTGATTGTTTTGAGAGCGTTTTTCGCTCAGTTAAAAAGCTGTATATAATGATTTGTTTTCGTTGTGTTATTTGTTATTAAATAGTGCTGTGTTTAATAATTTCCTTGAATTTCTTTCGTGTCAAGAAGTCTCTCGTGAATGTCTGGTGGATTCATTCGGAATAAAACTTTTGTTTACTGAAAGATATGCTCTATTGAAGAACGCGGAGCACCGATGTCCCGATTGGAATTTAGAAATCAATTAAGATTAAAATTGATTATTTATATGTCGGCAGCTTAGACTGCATTTTAATATAGGCAGTCGGAGTTGTCACAAATATAATGATAAAATATTACCATGCCATCTGAAAGTACGCGCAGATTCTTACAATTAATTTGTGAACATAATATCGTTATTTCATCAAGGCAGTGAATGAGACGCAACGAGATGCTGAATAGTCCGAACTCTATAGGTGCAGATTCATGGTCGCCAGTCGCCATGTGGCGACTAAATTTTTTGCTCTGGCCACTAACTTTTCATGTTTAAGTCGCCATGTGATTTAAAAGTGATAAATTTCTGGTATTCCCAATCATTATCGTGAAATTTTGATTGCTGTTTAAAAGATTAAGACCAAAACAGATAACAAACTTTATTATTATCTTTTAATAACATTTCAAAATTAACTGTTTAACACAGCAAACTATTAAATATATTCAAATAGCTATGTTATTAAAAGTTTGAGCAGGATAATTTTACATAGTCTGTGATTAAATATATATATATTATATATAAAAACAAATGTTAGAAGTGTGTTCCGTTGCCCAACATATTATCTTCTGACTGTACATAATTTAAAATTTATATTACACTTAATCTTCAAATTTTATTGTGTATGTGTGTATATTAAATAAATTACTTTACACTTTGAATTCCTGTGTTTTTATGCTTAGCTTTTTACTCCATATAAACACTATTGTTTTTATGTGTTTGTTTCACAATTGTGGCCACTGGATTTTTTTGGTTTAGGAGCCACTGGTTCCTTCCAAATTTTGGGAATCTGCACCTCTACCGAACTCCCTCTGGAGAAAAACAACTAATGAGGATCGTAGTAATGCTGTACCAAGATGGATCATAGGTGAAGGCTTTCTGATGTTTAGTCTATCAATCACAGGTAACAATAATGAATTTGGGAGTTTAGTCTATCAATCACAGGTAACAATAATGAATTTGGGAGTTTCGTCTATCAATCACAGGTAACAATAATGAATTTGGGATAATATGGGATTTTCTGGAATTAAAGCTCGCTGATATGAACGATGGTAGATAAGAGGAATTATGCATACTCTGCTTAATAGATCGGAGCCTCTCTTCAAGTTGACAGAACAATTTAAATTTATCTTCCGTTACTGTCACGGAACTTTCGGTTTCAAAATATTAAGATCGCATTGTTTCAGCATTGTAAAGTTTTATTTTTATTCAGTTGAATCTCCAGTATTGTTATGAAGGTACCTTGAATCAAAATAACACCTGTGTATCCAGAACTATATTCTAACGTCTACAGCTGAGATTTCACTTACATTTCTACAACTGTACTTATGCATCCAAGACTGTGATCACCCTTATTGTAGCTATCATATACATTCATATTCACTTCTTGATAATTTAATCATTACAATCTTTTGTCATTCAAAATTTTCTATATTCAAATTTTAATTAATAGTATCATGATGATCAATATATAATAAGTATGTAAAGGGTTACTACATAGTTTACTCCTATTTAATATTTAATATTCATGATAATAAATGGTGAATTTGGTATATTAAATATGTCTTATTCTTTTGTATATATTTACACCAATTTCCTTCACAGATAAATTTATTTTATGTGTCTCTGTTAGTAAATGAATTACTACAGTAGAATAAATATATAAAATATGGTCAGAAGATATCTGAGAATTCGATTCACAAAAGAAAAGATATAGATAATTTTCTACAAAGAATTTATCTAATAATATTTTATGATGGTTCACATACAAACGATATATATCTTATGGATGCATCGTAGTGTATATTCTTGTAAAAAAGGTAACGATATGATCAGGTAAGATAGTTTCTATTAATATTCATCATAATTTACATTTATTAATATTTATTATGTTTACAATATTATTTCCCTGTACTACCACTATACTTATATATTTTTTTATCACTGGCTCATTCTCAAAATTCAATCGCTTCTTAATTTAATAATCTTCAAAATTTAAATATCTCCCCCTTTCTTCTGCCTTCCCCCACTTTTAATTATCCTTAATTATCTCAATATGGAAATTTATATTAATTAACCCCTTAATCTTTTCTCTTTGTAACAATGAGCCGGAAACAAAACAGCAATCGACTGTATGGGTCTTCCAAGATGAGCGAAATCCAACAAAAGTTGTTCGAGGAAGAAGCACATCAAAGCAAATGTTTGCCTGTTTCTTTGGCATTACTGGTCACGTGGCGACAGTAGCATTAGAGCAACATAGGACAGCCAATTTTGAATGGTACACGACCATTTGTTTGCCAGAAGTCTTTGGAGAAATTCATAAAAAGCAGAACAGGCAAATAAGTCTTCTTCATGACAATTCAAGCTCTCATACATCAGCTCAAACAAAGGAATTTCTGAAAAGCCAAAACATCGAACTGGGTCATCCTCTATACAGCCCTGATTTGGCACCCAATGACTTTTTTTATTCCCACACATCAAAAATAAATTACATGGACAATGATTTTCGACACCCGAAGAAGCGGTTGATGCATTCAAAACGCATGTTTTGGAGTTACCTCCATCAAAGTGGAAACAGTGCTTCGAAAATTGGTTCAAACGCATGCAAAACTGTATTGATCTTCATGGAAAATACTTTGAAAAACAATAAATCCAATGTCGATCATAAATATTTTGTTTTTTTATTACTAGGCCAGAAATATAAATAGCAACTCTCATATTGTATCCCAATGTCCTAATAGAGTGGAGTAGATACTTCACAATTTCTTCAGAATTTTGAGTTTCCCTCCTAAAAAATTACATATGTTTTCAAAAGCATCTCATGCTACTTCCACAACAGCGCTCAGTTTATTTTTTAATGTAAGATCATGAAATAATTGTTTTATTTGAGATCCAACAAAAATAACTTTTTTTTATTTTGGCCTCACTTATGTGTGGAAATTTTTTCTGTCAAATTTTGAAATCCTTTGCTGTCTTTATTCATCACTTTAATAATATTTTAATAAGTCTAAGTATGTGGAGAGGGGATAAATAAATTTTTGTGTTGCCAACTAATGCCTGGGGTGCAACATTTTTCCTGCCAGGTATATTTTCTTTCCACAGAGGCCAATAATTCATATAGAAGTGCTTATCTCTTGCTCGGTTGTCCCATTCACATTAGAAAAAATTGAATTTTGTGAAACCTTTTTGTAATCAGTTAGCAATGCTATAACTTTCAGATCTGCACATATGTTGCATTGATGATCTTTGTAATGTATTTTTTGCAATAAATTTTGAATTTGTTTCCCTTTTATGATATGCCTGAGCAGTAGGTATTGAAGGCTTCAAAATGAAGCAAAGTAACTGAGTGATAAAGTAAATTAACTTAACACTCTGCATTTTCTTCTGAACAGATACATTATCCAAATTCCCTTTATGAGCAGAATATGAAGTGTCATTTGAGATTGAACATGCACAAATTCAGATCGTCAGCATTCAGAAGAGGTTGGGAAGGAAAAAAAAAAAAGCATGTTTAAATCTACTGTGCTTTTTAAAATTTGAACTTTGACTCAAATACCAGAAAAAGCTTCAAGTTTGTTCAAGTCTTAGTACAAACTTTACCTTTAATAGATGAGGAAAGGGTAAACAGATGCTGAGTTTCAAGCTTGCTTACAGTAGTGGCTGGAGGCACTGAAAGAATGCTGTACTTAGGTGCCCAAAATATCTTAATTGGGCACTGTCATACTACACCTTAAAGTGGAGAAGGAGTAATGATGTACTTTTGTAGTCATTACCAAGAATAAATTTATATGAACAATGTTAAAAGTTTTAAAAAAGCATGGAATTTTAGACTGTAACAATACAATTTCATTATTGTAAAATGACAATGTTTCTAACTGACAAAATTAGCTACAATAAGATGACACCTCATCTACTGTTTTTAACCTTGTCTACAATTTGAGCTAGAGTCCTGCATCGGGTTGAGTTCTATTTTTTTGCTGCAGGTTGGGTTGACTTTCATTGTTTATGTTGGGTTTTGACTCTTGCGGGTCGGGTTTGGGTTGACCCGATTTTTCAAAAGAATGTTCACAATATTTTTCCAGGTTAAAAATATACATACAATAAGACCTCCATAATGGACACTCCCGAAAAGCAGACACCTCTATTTAGCGAACACTTTTTCAATTCCTAACACTTATATATTTGTACGCTTATACCCTGGAATAGTGCGCACCTCCAAATCTATGCATCCAGAGCATGTGTATGTGTGCATAAACTATCACAAATACAATACATGCGTTTTTGAGTGTATCATAAATGAAATGTTGATAATGTTTTCATATTCTGAGAAAAGAAAAAATGGTTCTTAACTGCACCATAAAGAAAGAATAATCTATGATTACATATCTTATATACATTTTATTTTTTCTCATGCAGTAAATTGAATATATACTCATTCATATTCAAATAAGTATTTATTTTCATCTAAAACATAGTTCTGTTCAAACATTTTTTGAAAATTCCAACAATCTGACTTGCAAAAGACATAAATATGACCCAGAAGAATTTTTCTAGAGTGAACCCGACATGCAGAAAGAAAATTAGAGTCATCCTGGCCCAAAAAAATAAAAAAGAAAAGGAACAACCCAGCCCGATGTAGGACTCTATTCAATGATCACGAGGTGTCCACTATTCAGAGGTTTCACTATATTTGAATATCAAAAATTTTTTTCATTTTTCATATAAAATTGGTATTAGAGATATAATTGTACATTACTTTTCATAATAGCATTGAAACGGGATTTATTGTCCTTTCATTGCGGATTCAGGGTTCAAATATGACGGATTGAGAGTCGCTGAAAATTATTTTTGCGGGTCCAGGTTGAGTTGACTTCAAATGGAATTTGCAGGCTTGGGTCAGGTACAACTATAATTTGAGCTCACAAATGACGCATTCTAATGAATATTTAATTTTTTTTTTTTTTTTTAAATAATTTCAAACTGCATTGTTGCCTATGAAAAAATTAAATTTTCGTATCATTTTTCCAAAAGTAGTTGTTTGTCTCAAAACTGTATTTCTATTTACTGAATTTTTATGGTTTTAAAAATAATTTTAATGCATGAATTTTTAAAAAAATCTATCATGTGTAACCTGGTAACAGAAGATTAAGCCATTTGCACTATTTAACCGATATATCAAGCTACATGCTTAAACACTGAAATAATACAAATAAAAAGACTACTGTAAACAGTGAAATATTTGGCGATTTCTTTAGAATAAATTAACCTCTGGCACAAGGCTAATTTATTAGAAAGTATCGCTTTTAATAAATTTCAAAATTGTATTTGAAAATTGGTATTTTTCATATAAAAATAATGTTTGTTGTTGTTAATGGGCAACCAAAAAAAATATATTAAGAGTTTTCATCTATGTTTTGGAGCCTGGGTTGAATCTCCTGGTTTATCTAAGTCTAAAATTTACCTAAATTATGTAATGTCTCTCATAGTACCTATTAGCCAATAAGTCGCCCAAGAAAGAGCAATAACAAAAGTTATTGAATATTTCTAATAGAGCAGGGATGCATTTTTTCTCTCTTTTTCTAGGACATTGTCTTGAATTACTCAAATTACAAACATACATTCCGTTTCAATGATGCAAAGTTAATGATCCATCAGATGTATCCCACAAATTGGCTCAATGAACAGGTATTAATATGATCCTGATCTAGTTTTTTTTTTCTTTAGGATATTGTCATGGATAATTAAAATTACAAACTTACATTTCATTTTAACGATGCAAAGTTAATAATCCATCAGATGTATCCCACAAATTGACTCAAGGAAGGTATAAATATGAACCTGATCTAGTTTTTTCATTGCCCCCCCCCCCCCCCCCCCCCAAATCATAAACCTCATAATATGGAATAAAAAATCCCACAAATCTTTTTTTTTTAATGCTGTCAAAATTATACCAATGAGCAAAAGAGAATTTAAATTAAATTCCTAACTGAGACTTGTTCTGTATACCTTTAAAATAATGAACAAAAGTAATTTAACCCACTCATGCATGGAAACCTCATATGAGGTTGAACTGAAAAACAACCACCAGTGAACTGTGCATATGCTTTTTTTTTATAAATTATTACTTAACTTAACCGTACTGATTGGTAAATATATACGACTGTCAATTCAAACTGTGCATATGTTATTTTCATTCCTGTATCATGTATGAACTTTTTTTGTGGTAAGGTATTCAAAGTTAAAATTATCTTGTTCACTAGTTTTTGCTTTTTACTAAGCATAAATAAAAATAGCAAATTTTCCATAATCAAGACCTATGCCAAATTCATGTATTATAATGGAAATGTTTTGGAACAACATGAAATACAATCATGTCATAAAAGCATATTTAATTTTTTTTTTTTTTACTTTTATTTATAACTGAGACTTGTTTTTGTACACTTTTTAAACAATGAGCAAAAGACAATTAACTTAGTTCAACAACAAGAGTTTTATTTACAAGTGATCAAACAAAACAGTCTATGAATAATACACATTTGATGTGGAATGAAAACTAGCAATAAAGTGAATGTTTTTTCAACTCAATTAGACCATTTGAATAAAACATTAAATAGTAAGCTACAACATATACATGGTCACTGCATAAAACTCAAGCAACAGATTCAAATAACAGTGTAACAACTATTTAACAACTGGTTACCTAAAACAAACACTTTCTTTTATACATTTTAACTATGTAAGTCTTAAAATATATTCAGTTTATATGCATTGCTATTAATAATACAAGGTTAAAAAAAAAAGACTAAATTACATAAAAAGTTGAAAATTAAATTTGCACTTTACTGTAAAATAAGTTGCCAAAATTTATATACCAAAACCACCATATTTTATAAATTTATTTATTTTATACTGATCACAAAAAAATATATAGTGCTAGTGATTAATATATATAAACAAACAAACAAAAAAATACATTAATAATGCTAACAACTAAAGTTTTATTTATTTTTCAGTTGAAGTTCTTACATCGTTAAAGATCACCTTTGTCTGTTTTTTTTTTTTTTTTTTTTTTTTTTTCCGGGCATTAATATATGATCTTGGCAACCTTATAGTAATATAAAATAAGTAACACAATTAATGTAAATTTTTAACTTATCAAGTACAATATTTATTTATTTATTTATTTTATTATATAAGTTATGTGCCACTTAAAATCTTCATACTATAAGATAAATAAAGGTCTAAAAATTAGATAATAGAATCCAAACTCTGTTAAATTGTGAACAATTAAGTTTATGTATATTTTTAAAAGTATACATTTTGATAGTACAAAGACTAAAACACTACTTTACATCTTTGAGAAAAAAAAGAAACTCATAGATACAGGTTTTATCATGTATGATTCCATAACCCAACATTTTTGCTTAAAAAATTACAAAAAATTCTTTTTCACATGACCCAAAATTTATTGAAAGCTTCTATTTTGAAGAAGCCTAAGTAATATTGGAAGAAACAACATTGATAAACCATTCCAAATAAGATTTTATAGTTATTTATCAATTTTATCACCTAAAACTGACCTTAAAAGAAAAAAAAATATCTTTGTAATTTTAATATGTGCATGCATTCATTTCAATACAAAATATAAGTAAACAAATTCTTTAGTGAAGGTTAATTATTCTATAAAAGTTTATTCATATTCTGTAAAGTGAAAAAACTATTGCAATGCATAATTTTGTTTGATATTCACATATATTTGTACTGTAATAAAAGAAAAGTTATATAAACATTTTTAAAATGTTCTTGTTGCTTTCTGAGTTTGACTTTTAATTAATTAAATCTTCCAATGAATAAATAAATATTGTAAACAATAATGGCCCTAGTTGTTATTTATATACAGAAGGATTCTTTGTGGCACATAACCTTTTTTTTAATATTTCTACAATCATAATATAGAGTGCAGATGAAGATTGTTTAAAGGCAAACTGATGTAACTAACACACAATCAATAATATTTAACAAAAGAATGTAGTGCATTTGATTTTGTTGCTCTATGGTCACTTTTTGATCATAGAAAATTGCCTAAGTAAATATTCTAATAACACTTGAATTTTTATTGACATTGAAACTTACCAGCTCTAAAAAGAAGTAATTTTCTGTTACTAAATTTTACTTTAAACTTCTGGTTTACACTATTTTGTTCAATAGAATCCAAGCGATTATAAGAAATTTAGAAGCACCCCTTCATTAATGTTACTTTTACATCTAATATGCATCTTAATTAGACCCCCCCCTCCCCAATCCCTTTAAAAACAGAACTACTTAGTGCAAATTTTCTTATTGTCGTACCTTTCTTTAAAAAAGTTTGAAATTAGACAATGGAAGAAAATAAAATATTTACTTCATTTAAGACTAATTGAACGGAGAGATTCCATGAGACTTAAGCACAAAAAAACCTGTTTTTCACTGTTTATTAAGAAAAAAGTGTTTAAGATAATTTTCGAAGAGTAATTTTTAAAGTTAGTATTTTTTCCAATACAATTAAGCTGAACTTGAATCAACCAATCAATCAATTAAATAACACCCAAATTAATCAAACCAATCAGGCATAAAATCATCACTATAGACTTAAAATACAACAAAGAAAATATTTCAAGCTATCTCTGTTTGATGAACATGTTAGTTAATCATAATAAATTAATTTATTTTAAAATTTGAGGCATGATATAATTAAATATATATATATTTGTTTAATGAATGAATAAATAAAATGCTTTTTAATAAAAAAAAAAAATTAAGACCACCATTGATTGAGATTTGTCTTCTATAATTTTTAAATAAAGGGTTTGATCAAGCTAACCATTAAAAAATGCTTCATTTTAGGGGGGGGGGAAAGGGGTGAGAATATTTTTATTTAACAATCACTGTTTTTAAATACAATAGTGTAATTAAATTGTAATAAATTATAATTTATTCTTACTTTTTGCAAACTTTAATTTTGATAACATTTTGCTGACAGTTCTTCAGTTTTGATTAGAAAAATACATTAATCTACATGCCCTATAACAAAGTATATATTAAGAACAAGGGCTCATGGCACTTGAGCTCTTTCATTTTTTTTTTTTTTTTGTCATATTAGCTGTTCTAAAGGCATCTGTCTTCAATGTTTGATAATTCATCCCTGAAAAAATTATTTCTGTATAAAGAAACACTATAAATATTGATTATATTTCAAACATGTAAAACAATAGATCTGGGGCTACATTGTCAACTCTAAATTGTATTTTTATTTTGAACTCATTTTATTTAATATTTGAAATTCTCAACTGGGGCTGTAGACGAGGGTATAAATTGGTGGTATATGCCCCTGGATTATTATTTTTTTTTTTTTTTCAAGAAGTTCCACATACTCCCTTGTTTTTAAGTAAATAGGAAAAGCTGCTTGTGATTCAAGTGCTTGAATAAGCTATGCTATCTCGTGCAGAAAAGATGTAACGTCTCGCTTCAGGAAAATCTGATGCAAGCACACTGCATTACCTATATTTTTAACTTGTTCATAAGGATTATTTTTTTGCACAATTTCAGATTTCATCTTACATTAGTGTTGTGTGTTATATGACAAAGTAAAAATTACCCGAATTTAAATATCTTAAATGTTCAAACGAGTTTATAATAAATAATTATTTCAATAGCACTTTACCATTAGTTAAAGGGACAATTTCCTGTACCAACAGATTCGATTAACGCCCTATACGCCTTTTTAAGTTTCAATAGTGTATACACTGGGCATTTTTTACAACTACAGCACTGCTGTCAACCCACACTTTCATTTTGTTTATATTAGTATTACTAAGTAATTTTAAGAGACTTAAGTGTTGTGAATGGTTACATGAAATATGATTACATGTACTGATATACCGAAACTGTTTATTATATGAGGTGTGCCCATTGCCTCATTAATTTCATAATCATATCTCTCTAGAATTCAGTATCTTAAATCTTTTATCTAAAATAAATACAATATTGATTTTGTGACAATATTATTAATAATTAATTTGAATGATTAATTATTGATAATCCTAAATGTTCAATTTATGCAAAAATGATTACTTGAACTCCTCCCATAATATGAAAATTATTAAGGATACAGATGGCACATATATGCCTTGTAGCAGCTATCCTTGAGGTTCTGTTACAAGCCACATGTTAAACACAAAATCAAAGGGGGCAAATTTTCTCCAAGTGCAAAATACAAAAATGCATTGGCAACACAATTTTCAAAAATTGTGTTTTAAGAATAATGGCTTTAACAATGCTGACATCTGTTAACAAATTTAAAAATAAGTATATTGTGTTAACTACTTTATAAAACATTCTGCACAATATATACAAGCATATTAACATATTTTATAATTTAAATACTTTGTTTGATCTTCAATATACAAGATATACATACATTTGTAGCTTACATAATACATAACTTCAAAAACACAAGTTTTAAAACAAAGAGTGTTGGTGCACATAAATTACTAACAATACATCAGACACAACTTTGTCACAGTATGTTACAAAATTCTGAAAATCAGTATCAATCTAGTATAAGGGTTCTCAACAGATAAGAAATTTTCTCCAAATGAGAAATTTATAGATTATGCAAAACTGAATAAAAATACCTAAATAAACTTAATGAAAAACTGAAATTATTAGCAAACTGGTTAAATATGTAAGTGAATCAAAAAGTAAATTACACTTAGTACTAGTTGGCAATGTATTATAATAAGAATGAATTCGTTTAGTGAGGATGAAGAATATACAAAGAAGATGAGTTATTTGTATTGGTCCTGCATGTGTGTTTTGTCATAATGGCCCATCAGTTGGATTTGCACTCTAAATTGGAGGTTTGAGTAATTGTACACAGGGCAAAATGCTTAAATAGCAGATATAGTAAAATTGTCAATGCTTAAGGTGAGCATGCAATATCCCAACCTTCGTTTGATAGATGGTACGAACAATTTTAAAATGGATGCAGAGATCCACTGTTGATTTCAAGTTTCATTACTTAAAAAAATATGCTGCCGTTAATCAAGCAGTTCATTCAAAATAATCAAGAAATAGACTGTATGCTTGACAAGTATTGAACTAATTACATAATGCTGGAGGCTATTTCTGTTTCAGTGCAATGAATAAACTTAGTGTTTTACAATAAATGTCTTAATTTATTGGGAAAATGACTTATGGTTAAGTTAAAAAAAAAAAAAATGCATAAAGTACATATACCTTTTTATTTTGTATATTTTTTTCACTTAAGTGTAATTTACTTTTTTGATCCATCCTTGTAATAATAAAAATAGCAAGTGACAAGACTCAATTTGTAAACTTAATCCTAATGAAATATAGATATTATCTTTAGTAAACAAATGAGAAAAGGGAAAAGCAATCATTTACAGCAGTTATTTTTAAATAAGTATATTAAATATCTCACTAAGAACATATAAAAAAAAAATCAACATAATTTATGCACGAAAGAAATAATATTGTGAATAATGAAATACCCCTGAACCAATTAACACTAAAGCTACGCATTCTAAATCAGTATAATTTTGAAAAAAAAAAATTAAATAATAATTATTTTCATAATTTATTTTTTTAAGTTACTTTAAAAAATCCCCATTTTTGAAGAACTGAATTGATAAAAAAAAAAAAAAAAAAAAAAAAAAAAAACTTGCTTTTTGTGCATTTATCATGCATATATGAATGAATGAATGATCATGAAACTATAAATGCCTACAATGTACCTTACAACAATCTTTACCAGAAAGAAACAGGTTATTTCACTGGAAAAATAACTTTAATATTATGACTTGTCAAAAAAAAAAAAAGAATATAAAAATTAATTTTGGTTTTGATTTCAACTGTATTAATTTCAGTTTAGTCTTTTTACCAGGCTTCAAATTTACATTTTATGCCTTATCACATCCAACATCAGGCATTATATAATAGACCAAGATCCCAGAGTCGCCAGACCTACGTTATAGTATCAAACCTAAGAATTTTGCTATGGATGTACACTATAGTAGGTAAGAACTTATGGGTATTAGCTAATTTGAATCAGGGGTCGTTGGGCAGGTAAAAGGTACTAAAGGTACATAAAAATGTTGCTAACCTATGTTGTAAAACGTTTATTGCTGAATGTGGAACAGATATAAACAGATTTGAAAAAAGTATAAAAGCCACTTGAAAACTTTTCACAAGATTATCAAAATAAAAAAAAATAAAAGTATGTGGTAAAGTACAAGAAGTGAGGATTCAGCAAGATTTATTCGGATGTATGTTTGTATATCGATAGATTATAATATTGATATTGCAAAAATTTTATCTAATCCAATTACTTCAGTGCCAATGTATATGTGTCATTTATACGGTACTATTTGCAAGACCAAAAAGTTTGCCTTAATGAAATTTTTAGAGAAAGACATTCAGCATTATTAGCCACCACTTCCCATCGTATTAATAATTGATGTTTTTCTTTCTGTTGCACACAATGAAAGATGTTCCAAAAAAAATTAGAAGTATTTTTTAAAAAAATGTTACAGATGGTTACTCAATTACTATGTTGAGAATTGACGTTATATTCGACCAATATTTTACACCTTCCATCAAGGATTATGAACGATCCCTGCGAAATGAATCTACACAACTGGACTACACTATTACTGGACCCGATCAAGTTCGACAAACTGATTTTGAAAAAGAGGTAAAAAATTCAAACTTTAAACAAGCTCTAGTTGATTTCTTCATTTTACACTGGGCTACTGATGAAATGGCTTCATTCATTGGTAATAAGCTTATCAATATAAACTTCAGGCAATGCCATTCTTTTATCGTTGATAATCGTAATATTGATGAAAATTTATCATGTCTAGAGCATGAAGAAGTTGACACTAAAATCATCTATTACGTGTGTAACATCAATGCTCAAGTAAATATAGTAATCAGATGTTCTGATACTGATATTGTTGCAGTAAAGCTGGGTCACATACATCATTTAAAAAATAAAGATTCGCATGTTTGGATACTCACAGGAACTGAAAACAAGCTGAGATATCGTCGCTACCAAGTTAAACTATTGAATATGAAAAAATACATTTTTCATTACTTTTCAAAATGGGCCGATTGTCACCTCTAAATTTTATTAGAATTCTTCGCCTAATAAAAATACTAATAAAATTTCTGTGAACAACAGGGTTACCAGTTTGGCCTCCCTTTTTATTCAGAGATGCTGAATTCATACCGGAAATTTTGAGAGAAATATTTTTACTTTAAATAATCACGAAATATTCTGTCATTATTTGAAATTTCTGAATGGAAAAGGAGGCCAAACAGGCAACCCTGAAACACTATTAAAATTTAATGGTGAGAATCGGCTCATTTTTTAAAGTAATGAAAAATGCATTTTTTCATATTCGATAGTTTGACATGGTAGCAACGATATGTCAATCTAACTAAGATCTAAGCGCATTTGAGCTCATGTTTGTGTAAAAGCCTACCTGGATTTCATGCTATCACAGGATGTGATTATAATCCTGCCTTTTTCAAGAAAGGAAAACTGAGGCTTTTCAAAATTTTAAAACAAACCCACGAATATCAGCAAGCTTTTCAGAGATTTAATGATGTTGAGTTATTTGATGATAACAACGAGAAAAAAATGTATTTGATATCATACAAAAATTCATGTGCAATGTATACAATATGGCGGGAATAGTAGATGTAGATTCTACTCGACTTCAGCTATTCATCCATACATACACAGTTTCTGATATAGATGAAACATTCAACAGCTAAGATGTTAGAAATTTCAATGCAAGTAATCTTTCACCTTTCAAAAATGAAATTTTCCAACAATTTCTCAGAGCAAGCATCTTTAATAATGCCCACATGAAAACAACGAGTACTTATCTTCCCGAATCCAATGGTTGGATACTAGAAGATAACAAGTATAATTTTGGTTCGATCAACTGCCAAGCTTTGTCAGTGAATCACTGCAAAGTCCATCAGGTACTTTCTTTTCGCTTCAAATTATTTCCATCTATTTATAGCTATTCGCAATCTGATGAACTTATTTATGTTTTACAGATGCAGAAGATGACGATGACTTTGATAACCAATTAGATGACTGGTGTGATGATTACATAGAAAACTTAGAAAATGATGAGAACAACGAAGAATAAATATTTTTTTTATGTATACTTATTTATCAGATTTCCATTTTTCATGCATTAATTATCATTATGAAAACTATTAGAAAATTATCCTTTTATTTAATTAATGTATTTATAATTATTTATAAGGTTTCTATCTTTCATGTATTATTTATCATTATGAAAAACTATCAGGAAATTATCCTTTTATTTAATTTATCATTGTTAAAAAATATTCATTCTCATAAGTATAATTTGATTATATTTATAGTAAAAAAATAAAATTTAATAAAACATTGATTTTTTTAATTGCATTAAATCAACTTTAAAATCAAATTTATACAATTAAAACTACTTTTATAATTTATCCTTAAAATGTTATTGAATATTTATTAAAAAATTCTTTACGATTAATAAACGACTTAAGTTTTATTGGACTGTCTGATAAACCCAAGTAATGCTCTCACTCGCATGCACAGATAATGCCTTAACGCTCACATTCACAGCGAACCTTTCACAGTGTCCGCTGGGATGTTAGACCTGTTGGATCGACCTGGCTTCTTAGAAAATATGCCTTTTCGCATATTTTTAATTATCGGAATGTAATTTCTTTCAAATAAGAGCCTTCCAGAAATTTTTTGTTGAATCAAGAATTAAAACTTTTCTTCCATTCACGTTATTTATTTTTCATACCATTTAAAATTATTTGATAATGCATTGTATAAATTTAAAAAATATATGTTTAAACATCTAAATTATCACGTGACCAGTCTTTAAAGCATGGCTCAGCAGCAATGCTCTCATGCTCACACATACAGCGGACCTTTTACAGTGTCCGGTGGGATGTTATTCCGATCGGATCAGTCTGGTTGCTTAGAAAATATCATAAAGCAATCACCCGAATAACATAAGTAAAATTCAGCCTTGATACTATGACGTAGGTTTCCCAATAATTTAGCGAACTTTAAAGCGTCTGACGGAAGTTATGGCAGCGGGAAGCATCTGGCAACAGTGAATATGGGTTTCTAATACTGTCCCATTAAACATATTAAAAAACTAGCTTTGATACTTTAACGTAGGATAGCAACATTTTTAGGTACCTTTAGTACCTTTTACCTGTCAAACGACCCCTGATTCAAATTAGCTATACCCATATGTTCTTACCTACTATAGTGTACATCCATAGAAAAATTCTTATGTTTGATACTATAATGTAGGTCTGGCGGCTCTGGGATCTTGGTCTATAAGAAGACTGCCTAAAAACTGAAGTTCAACAGTAACAGTAATTCATCATGAAATGACAATTATTCAATTTGTTGATTTTTAGACTAATTAAAAATGTATTATAATGATTATTAGAATACATAAAAATGGTGATGAAAGAAAAATTAAAATAAAAATTATAAAAAAATGGATTATCATTACAAAAGTTTTGTAAAAAACACATAAATTCTTAGACAAAAAAGTGAAATGTAACAGATATAAAATATAGTTGAAAAGTAATTGGGGGAAAAAAAACTGAATCATCTGATAATTTGTTTTAGAACACATACCAAAAATATGATAATTTCAAACAACAGTGGGAAAAAAACAACAGTGGACAAATTATATTGTATAACAAAAAATTAAATCATTCAATTATTTTATTTTATTTTTGAATGAGAAGAAAGAAGTCAAAAGATAAAGAATCATTTGTTAATTTTGGATCTTTCCATTGTAAAGATTTGCTGTAAATAAAGATCCTTACATTTGTTTTTAATTATAATTTCATTGATTAGACTGCAATAAAAAGTGTTCAGAAAAGTGTTTTTTCCTCCTTTTATAAGAAAATATAGTCACTTTTTTTTTTTTACTTTTCTGAAAATTTACATATAAAAACTTCTATGAGTTACACTTTAATCCAAATTCTTCATTTACATGAAAACAGTACAGAATTGGGGGGTAGATGGGGGAGGGGTGGAAGGATAAATTGCTAAAAAATTTTTGTAACAGCTTTCATTCTGCATGACTTGTTCTATGTTCATGTTTAAGTTATAAGCAATGTAGTATATATTTTTATATTTTTGAAGCTAAATGACTTCCATAATTTGGCTGCTACATTGTTCATTATATAAATAGTAGATTGTAAAATGCAATTTTTCTTTTAATAAATAATATGGCTATGGAATAAGGTTATTTATGAAATGGCAATATGGCCTGCTGATTTTTCCTTAAAAACTACAGTTAATTAGAAATCTAGATATAAAATTAATTTAGATTTTATATCTAGATATAAAGTTAATTTAGATTTTTAATTGCAAGATCTAAAAATGTACAATGACTGTGTGTCAAAAATTTTCAGAAGCACAAACCTCAATTACAGCAAGGGTGGTGTGAGTGTTGCCTCAGCACCAAGCTGAATTAGTGTTTTCACCAGCAGTATATGTTATTATCGAAGGACTGATGATCAGTGGAAAAAAAAGAATTCTCAATAGATACCGAATAGAGTTACTCCAGTATTGGGATATACTAACATTTTGCATTGGGAAGTAACATAAAATGTTTATTTTCCAACACATTCGATCATCCAAACCAGCAAGACTCAACCTTTTTTTCTCTTGGACCGCATACATATGTTTGTGACATTATTCGGGCCGCAACATACTTATATACTAATGTAAAAAAAAAGGGTAATTAAATGGTAAGGTAACAAAAGTAGTATAACAAAGCAATATAATAAAGTTAATATAATCAGTAGGATTGAACGTTTGTCACAGAAGAAATGTTACCAAAAAATTTTGACACCACTATTTCCAAACAATATATTTTGCGACTGATTTCTATGTAGAAATATAACACAAAAATTCTTGTTTAGAAATTGTGGTGTAAAACTTTTTCCTGCCAATTTTTTCTGCTACAAACATTGAACCTTAATAAGCATTATAAGTATGAAATGTAATAATAAAACAATGTAGCATTTGGCCCACGGCCGCAGGTTGAGTACGGCTAATCCAAACTATTAAGAATAAATTTTTGTCAAATATTTATGTCAAAAGAAGCTACAAATGATTAGCAACAATCTAAATAAAATTATGCATCCTGATAGCTTATTCTTTTTCCTGAGTTAAAAATATAATGAAACATGATATTATATGAATTTAAGTTTTTAAAGCGATCAATAAAGAACGTAACTATCTGACTGGCATATAACAATGATACTATAAAAACAGCTACAAAAAAATTAAATAAATACAGATGAAAATGAGTTTTAGACTAAAGATGAAATGAATATTTAAAAAATTATGCAAGTTTGGAATATGCATAACTAAAATTAAATATGCAGATTTTTTTTTTTTTTTTTTTTCATTCTCCCTCTTTCTCTTTTTAATGCGAAATGATTTACTTATTTCAAACAGTTGTTGATTAACTGTAATGAAGAAAATTGGAAATAAAAATCATAAAAGTAAGGTCCAACTACATTTAAAACCTAATTAAAGAAACTGAATAACAATAAAAAAGAAAAGTTCTATTTTGAGTAAATCCAGCAGTAGTTAACTAAATACTAGCTAAACTATCCTAAAGTTCTACATTAAAACATACAATTGCATCAATAATTTAAAAAGGAAAATCATAAAATATATTTTAGTTTTCACGAAATTTATTATATAATTTTTAATAATTTCTATAAAATTGATTCAACTATTATAAAGAAACTAGAGCAGATATTTAAAATCTATCTTGATAATTTATCAAGTTTTTAAAAAAACGATCTAAAAACAAATTATTTTTGAGAAAACAAATGACATATTTTAAAAATGTAAAATTAGTGTTTCTATATATACTTTTATAATTTTCATATTTTCTTTTAATATTGAATTTATTTATAGAACTTGATGAAAATTAATAAAAGGATTTAAAAATATAGTTTCCAAATATATTCCAATGGAATCAAACTCTAATTAGCAGGAATTTTTAATGCTCTATTGTAAAGCGTTTTACATATAAAGATAATTTCAACTAATCTTTTTCCTAACTGATAAATGAATTAATGGATTGAACAGATACATATAATACTATTATTGTTACTATTTTACAACCAATATATGCATAAATAAAGGATTAGTCAGTCAACATCATGTAACCAATTTCGGCAAATTATAATGCAATGTAAATCAAGTAATAAACAATCAAAAGTAATTTTAATAGTTAGACAGATTTTAGCATTATTAATATTCCACTTACAAAAGTTCCACTAATGATAAGTGAATAATGCTAAGTAATAAAGTACTAAATTTTCAATTAGCTTTCTTTTGTGGATTTTTAATGAAAGTCAAATTAATTTGAAATTTTATTTTGTTCAACAAAATGAAAACAACAATTTAATGAGATTCCTGTTATACATGGAGAATAACAACATTTTATAAAATGATATTTAATAATATTGATTTAAAAAAAATTTAAATTAAATTTGAATTGGCAGATTGACTAATCCTATATATTATTACATTAAAAATACACAACTAAGACAAAACTGTAATTTAGCACTGACTTCACTTTAGCGATACAGTTTCAAAATACAATGTCTCACATAAGAATTATCTACCACAATCTGTTTGAATTATTTTATTGTGTTAAATTAAAATGTAACAGCAGAGTTAAAACCCTCTAAAAGAATAGATAACTGTTAATAAAATATTTCATATTTCTGCAGAAACACTACATAAAGCAGAGTATGAAGAAAATAATGATTTATTTACAGATGATAGTATTTTATTAAGTCCAACTTCTCAAGAGCTTCAACAAATAAAAAACAGAAACAATATGTACATTTTCAGAAAACAAAATCCTGTAAAAAGAAACAGAAAATGTTAATTTACACACACACACACACACACATATATATATATATCATTAATAAACAATTACAACACATATCTTCTATAAATGTTGGCAAAATTTTCTGAAAAAAAAAAATATATATATATATATATATATAGAAAGTAAAATCAAAAAGATTTCGTCACTGAAAATATAAAGTATAAAATTGCTTACTTAAATGCCTGTTACTAAGAGCAATACAAAATTACACTATGGTCTTTGAATGTAAAGGACAAAACCGGAAATTTCATTAATTAGTGGTCAGTGGCCAGTAGTAGCAGTTTTATAAGCGGCAACTTTTTTATTTAAAAGTGCTAAACAATAAACTTCTATTAAAATTTCTATTAGTATTAATTTAAAATTTAACACCCCAAAATTATGTTAATTTTAACATTTTGCAACCAGCACAAGTGGTATCAGTGATGGAAAGCAAGAAAATTGTACTCTCTCTCCTTTTAGGAAAGGTGGCTATAAGGTGACCGCTGATAGACAATTTTTTTTTAATAACCACTTTTTTTTCATTTTCTGGCATCATCTCCCACCCATTCTGCAAATATGCTCTCTTGTGACAACATAATAATCACAATGTAGTGCTGAATAATGACTAGTAATAAATGATTTTGACGGATACATTTTCATATAAATGAATTAAATTAGGATTTATTATTTCTCCACTGACAGGAAGGACGAATTGTTGATTACATGACCTAGAGTATGGCTCTGATTGAATGACAGAATATTATGTCACCACGGAAGGGCACACTTGTAGAAGGGGTAGGAGATGACACAACAGGCCCTATGGCCAGCAATAATTTTGCCCTTAATTTGGATATAATTTTAATCACAAACTTAAAAATATTAATAAAGCTGAATAAGAATCAGCACTCTTTTCTATGCCTCTCTGTCACCAGAAGAGGGGAGAGAAAAGGTAGTTTAATAAGATATATTAGAATGTGCCCTTTTAATATTTTAAATGACAAAAAATTGCTAATGAATGGCAATGGGGAAATTTTTTATTTAAAATAAAATATATTTAAAAAAAAAAAAAAAAAAAAAAAAAAAAAAAAAAAAAAACATACAAACTTTTTCTTTGGCTGCTATGGTCACCTCTCCTCTTCTAAGTCAACATTACCATTTGGCAGTGCATTTTCAAAATTTTGATGGAAAACTATATTATTACATACAGAATGAACAGTGGCAGTGTTAGTTGGTGAACAAGTTTCAGCAGTGCTAAAAGGAGGTGATATTGTTTGGTACACAGCTTCTGATGATTCTTGGTTCATGTCCTATAGACATAAAAGAAAAACAATCATGTATAGCCCAATTTTTGCATTGATGCATTGCAAATTTTCACAGCAAAAATTATTTTTACAATAACAAGAATTTAATACATCTTGATGATACTGCAATAATTAAATGACTAATTTAAGTACAAAGTAGCTAATTAAAGTTAAGTTTCTTAGACTAAAATTCATTTGTATTTAATCAATGATTAAATCAATTAATTAATAAATAAACAATTTTTAAACTATCTTCATCTCTAAAGGGCAAAACTGGGAAATTTCTGTTAAATTTTCAATTATTATTAATCTAAAATTAAATAGACCAAGCAAATATGTTAATATAAACATATTGCAACTAGCAAAAGTAGAATCCTTGATAAAATGCAAAAAAAATTTACTCTTTCCTTATAGGAAAGTGACCATAAGTGACCACCTCTGACAGACAATTTTTTAATAGCCACTTTTTTTTTTTATTTAGTGGCATTATGGCTGGTGGCTAGTGCTAATTTTGCCCTTTACTCATATCCTAGCACAGTGATATCTAAGTTTATGAAGTTCTGGAATCACATTCATTAGCAGAAATCTTCATTAACTAAATTATGATTTCTTGTCCAATTAAAATGCAATGTGGCTGTGTTATATTACTGTTTACATCTAATAAAACATTTGTTAGCCAAAACATTCATTAGCTGAGGTATCACTGTATAATAATATAACAGTAGCAATAGAATTAACCTGTCAGCCCTGCTAAAAATTTAGTTAGACATAACCTGTAAAGATTAAAAAAGTGAGGAAGAAATAGCTATCTTAATTTGCATACATTATCTATAGATATATATCAAATTCTCTAACCTGAGGTTTGTTTGAGTTGTTTTGGCACCCCAATGTACTAAATGAATTTGATTCAGTCATCAGTAAAGGATTAGTTACAGATGAACCATATATGTTTGATGGTTGTGAAGTAGAGCTTGACATGGGTATATGATTGTGAGGACTAGTATCTCGTGCAAAAGCAGACAACTATAAATATATATATATATATATTTACCACTCATACACAAATTTCATAATTATAAAATATCATTATTATTATTATTAAACAAAACAATACCTTAACAGTGTGTTCAGTCTCTTAAGCTAATAATATTTTAAAGATACCACCAAATTCTTTTAAATAATGCAGATAAAAGTTTTACAAAATATCAATACTTGATCATTAAACCAGTTTATATGTTTCTTATATTTTAACTATATTAACTTTTACAGTGACAATTGTTTTGAATTGCTAATATAAAATTTTAAAGAATGGGAAAGTTCTTGAAGACAGTGGTTGTTTATGTTTCACAACACTAATTTTATGAATATGAGAGCTAATTAAACTGAGACTTCCCACTTAAAGTAGATTTCAAACTTTAAAAACATACAAAGTCAAATTAGATTTCAAAGACAGATGATGAGACTCCTGATGGGAAGTCAGCACACTAACTAAAAGATAAGATGGTATATGCTATAAAGCATAAAAAGAGGAATTTTCAATTTATATTTCTTCCAATAAAAATGTCCAGCATAAATAATGCAATCAGACTCAATTTCCAATTTTTGCAAAAATTTATTTCTCATTTGCTTATAATACAACTTTCTGAAATTTAAAAGTACTGTATTTACTCATGAATTATGCACACCCAGTTTCTTCGATAGAGAAAAAAAAAATTCTATCTTGTGTATAATGCACACCATACAGTTTTAATAGCAAAAAATCCAAGAATTTTTAAAAAAGTGAAGCCTGGAATTAAAGTCTCGGTGGAGATGATTATTCAAAGTTTCAAAATGACTGGAATTTCAAGTAAAGTAGATGAAAGTGAAGATTATGAATTATGAAGATATGTAGACTAGTCAGCTGCCAACTCTAATATTTTTTGAGATACATTACTTCCAAATAGTAATCTTTATCTTATTTAATTGTATAAGTTATTAAGTAAATGCAGATGAATATTTCTATTTGGAAATAATGGTATTAAAAAAACAGAAAGATTGACAACTATGCAAGACTGTTTCAAGGCCTATTTTCAGCAACAATAGTAGTAGAGATAATGAGCGATGCGGCTTTGATTAATTGTGAACTCCATAAGAAATGTTTAAAGTGTGCATATTGTTATATATATTCTTTTTTACTTTTTAGTTATGCAACACCATTTAAATAAAGATGTATAATATACTACTAATTGATAAATTTTGAGTTTTTTACTAGTCAATTATGATAATTTAGGATAAGATAAAAACCTACATTTTTTCAATAAATGCAAAGGTGAATAATTATCCTATATTTGCTCATAAAACACAAGAACAGCAATGTAAAATTGCAATAATTTAACTTTTTTTATTTACAACTTCTATATTTATGTAATTTTATGGCAAGATCTATGTGTTATTAATGTGTTTTATTCAGTAACTAAGTGAACGCATATGCAGTTTCATATACGTAGGTTGATCCAAAAAAAAGCTTACAAGCAGAAGCATTTGAAACGTAATAATTGTGGAGCAAATATTTCCACCCAGGGTGGTTGACAGATGGCGCTAGTTGTCCTACAGCGGTTCTACGAGTAAGTAGCGTCAGTACGCAGACACTTAAGAGCGACAGTAATGGCACGACGTCTAGAAAAGTGGTCTCGCATAGAGGTGCGAGCCGTAATTCGATTCTTATGGGCCAAGAATGTGGCCGCATCCGAAATTCACAGACAAATCGTTGAGGTATACGGGGACAAAGCAATGAGTAGACAACAGGTAGCGAAATGACTCAGGAATTGCAGCAAAGGTTCAAGTGGGAGGTCTGGAATCACCCCCCATACAGCCCCGATTTGGCTCCAAGTGACTATTTCCTTTTTCCGGCATTGAAGCGAAACTTATCCGGAACACAGTTGACCTCAGACGATGCAGTGAAAACAGCTGCTGAGAAATGGCTCAATGAGCAGGGCCCTGATTACTACCAAGACGGGATAAATAAGTTGGTCAAACGTTCTGACAAATGCCTAAACAGGTTTGGCGACTATGTGGAAAAGTAAAGGCCAGATGTGTCTCTTGATTGCCATTTGTATATTGTTTCTATTGTTAATAAATACTTTTTCCTTTGCCTTGTAAACTTTTTTTTGGATCACCCCTCGTAGTTATCTGAAATATTGCATGCATAATGCCTCAATTCACACACTTCAATTTTTAGACATAAAATTTTGGAAAAAAATGTGCATTCTGCAAGAATAAACATGGTATTTATGGTGTTTTGATTATGAATCTTAAATTAGAAACAGTTCATTACTCTTCCCACTTCAACAAAAAATGTACTTTTCATTTACTCTTTCTCAGGTCATAGATCAACAATTTATAATCTCAAATAACAATTTTTCTAACATAACATATTTCATATAACATACATGGCACAGGAAGCAAATAAAGGGAAAAGGGATAAAGTAATGCAAATTTGAGAATGAAAATAAGCAACAAGTAATAAATTTAGGAAAAGCAAGATAGATAATTTCGCAAAAGTATGAAGGAAATAATGAGTAATTAAAAAGTAATAATTTAATCTCATTAATATGCCATTTAAGTGTAACAAAACTATCATTCAAAATTACCTGTATTAAGTTAATGTTTAGTTAAGCTAATACAGATTAAATTGTTATACCAAAAAAATTATATATATATTGCAGCAAATGCAAACATTACTTCCAATTTATTTATTTATTTATTTTAGTCAAAGAGTTACATAAATGAAATAGTGTAACAGTGAGTCAAAGCAAGTAATTTCCTAAAGTATTAATACCTTGCATTTAAAAAATTCTCTAATACCTTGCATTAAAAAAATTCTCTAATAAGATTTCAGAATTTCCTTACACAGAATGTCTGTTGCTCTTAAACTGGTGGAGAAAACGGAAAATAACAACAGCTCACTAATCACAGAAAAATGCATGCATATCTGGTTTTAAAAAGGAATGCCAACATAAGATTTGATAACATTTATAGAATTTTACTAGAAAAATAAATTGAATTTTAAAAAAAAATTTCAATTAAAAACATTGTCATTAAGGAATCTGGCTGTAATTAGCTGAGATATTTATAAAAAAAAAGTCATTGAATGCTAATTAATGAGCTTCCACTGCCACATCTAAATTCTACTGATAAAAAGAATAAACAAAACAGGTCTCCCAACACATTTTAGCCCTCCAAAAGGGAGAAAGGGGACCATTTTTATTTAAAAAGCGGACTGTGGGGAGCCCTTTTTATTTAAAAAGGGGACTTCGGGGGACCATTTATATTAAAAAGGGTTTGTGTCATGTCAAAATCCACGTGTCTAAAAATACATCCCAAATTTCCTAAATATGCAAGCAAATTTTTAAAAATTACCCCCAGAAAATATGTTAATTAATAATATTTACACAGCTTTATTTAAACACAGTTAAATATCCTACTGTAAGAAGATAGAAAGTATTCAATATTTGACATTCATTTTGATAATCCTACTTAAATGAGACTGGACTTTTAATACAAATTGCTGCTTTATTAATATTTAGAACAGTAGAAAAAGATTTGCAATAAAATATAAACAGTAAAAATTGATGCAACTAAGAAAATTTTAAATCAACCAATTGTTAGTGGAGTTGCACATTAACAACTACAAAGTATAGTACATTTCTTAGAATTTAACATGGAATAACAACAGTGATCAGTGAATAAAAAAAACATAGCATAACAGCGCCTCATGTTGCATATTAAAATTTAAAATTAGATTAACATAATATATTGTTATGTATTAATCTCAAAGATAAAATTTAGTTCATTTCTAGGCAATAGAAGCTGAGATAAACTATAATGTTCATCGGAAAAAGCACAGTATGGCAATGCTCCCTGGGGAGTGATCAAAACCAATATTGAATCATAATCAACTTACATATTAAATTTGATGAAATTCCTTCCCAAACATATCTAGATCTGGCTATCATGGAAATCATTAAAAATATGATCCAGTTGTGCCACCCTGTTGGGCGAAATACTCCAAAATCTAATCAGCATAAATTTATATCAAGGGTTAAGTGAATGTGAAGTTTGATGAAATTTTATACCAGAGATGCTGAAATATAGTTATGTTAATTGTGAAAAATGTAGCATAGCAGTGCCACTTGTTGAGCCATATGCGCCAAAACTTAATCAGCATTTGTATGTGCTAAAGTTTTAAATATGGCATTTGATGAAATTTCATGTTTTAATTTTTGAGATACAGTAGCTAAAAATTTGTATCACATACAGAGAGAGATTTTCAAAAAATTGTCAAATCGTATTCAGGTCAACCTAAATGTGTAAATCCATGAAAAAATAGAAATTAATTTCAGGATTTCCATACTTTCTTCTGATAAATATATAGTAAAAAAAGTATTAAAAAAAGAAAGAAAAAGAAATTGTAATTAAGATTTCCTTTAATAGCTAGGATATACTTCTCCATCAAAATTGAAAATAAAACTACATCTATAATAATAAAGATAGAAGTGTGTGTGTGTGATGAAGAGACTGTTGCACAAAGAGCTACAAGATTTGGTACAAACTGTATGTCTGAAGGCTTTTTGATTAGCTTTTTTTTTAATTTAATTTTTTATGCAATTTTTAGCATTTTTCACAGCAATTTTTTTACATTAATAAAAGGAATCTAGTTTAAATTTTTTAGCCCATTGTAGTAAAATGTTTCCCTCCTTTCAATAAAGTTTATTCGGAATTTGTACAGTGATTTTTAATTTTTCATGAATTTTTTATGCGAATTTCAGTTTTTTTTTTTTTTTTTTTTTTGCATTTTACAGCAGTTTTTTGAGATTCATAAAAGGAATTTGCTTTCAAACCTTTAATCATAATGTAATAAATTTGGTCCTTATGCAATTGTGTTCTCCAATTTTAATTTTTACTGATCTTTAGCCTTTTTTTTTTTTTTTTTTTTTTTTTGTGTGTGTGTTTTCTGCGGCGACTTTTTGACATTTATGAAAGAATTCCAGTTACAATGTTTTAGCCTACTATAGTAAATTTTGTCTTCTGCAAATTTTTTATTTTTTAATGATTTTTATACATTTTGCAGTGATTTTTCCACATTAGTAAAAGGAATCCGGTTTCAATTTTTTAGTCCAATATAGTAAATGTTGTCTTCTTTTCAATAAAGTTCACTCGGATTTCGTACAGCAATTTTTGATATTTTTGAAATTTTTAGTTTTTTTTTTTTTTTTTTTTTTTTTTTTTTGGTGGTGATTTTTTGACATTGTTAAAAAGAATCCAGTTTCAATCTTTTAGCCTAGTTTAATAAATTTTGTTCTCTTTTCAATAAAAATTTGTCCAGAATTCGTACAGCGATTTTTGAATTCTTTGCTAGTTTTTATGCGATTTGAGTGAATTTTTTTATGAGATTTTCAAAAAAATTTTGACATTCGTGAAAGTATTCTGGTTACAATATTTTAGCCCATTGTGATAAAATTTGTCCTCTATGATTTTTAAACTTTTAGAGATTTTTAGTATTTTTGTATTTTGCGACAAATTTTCCATATTAGTAAAAAAAATTTCCAGTCACTGAAAGGGGATTAAAGGGACAAAAACACATAAAAGGAGATTAAAGGAACCTTTTTCTAAAAAGGAGACTTTAGAGAGGGAAAAGGGACCATTTGGGAGGCCTGACTGGGAAAACCATTCTTATCACATAATTTTCTACTAAAAGTAGAGAGAAAAGCCCCAATTCTAACTAACGCAGTAGCACAGTATTAACATAAACTACCCTAATGAATTTAAAATAATTTGGAATATCACAAAAAAAGATAATTTGGATTCAAAAAAGGTTTTCTTTACCTTGCTTACCATATTCTACATTAAATAAAGCACATATATATTCTGCTAAATGTATTAAAAGCATGCATCTGTTATATTTTAAGTACAGTGCAAAATCTCAAATACGGCCAGCCGAAGTTAGGAATTCTCCAAAATCTGGACGTTTTGCAAACTGGCTATTTTTTTCAATCACAGCAAAATTTAAATAAAAGCCCTAAAGTTGCTAAAATTTCAAAAATCATAGGGGACAAAATTGACTATATTGGGCTAAATGTTTGAAACCAAATTCCTTTTACAAATTAAATATCAAAAACCACAAAAAAAAAAAATAAAAAATGAAAAATTAGAAAATTGTTCTACGAAGTCTGAATAAATTTCATTAAAATGTGAACAGCATTTACTATATTGGGCTAAACGATTAATACTGGATTCCCATTACTAACACGGAAAAAATCGCTGCAAATCAAGAAAAATAATGAAAAAAAAATCTAAATTAAATAGAAACACTAAAAATTTAAAAATCACAGAGGACAAAATTTACTAAAGTGGGCTAAAGGATTGTAACCGGAATTCTTTCATGAATGACAAAAACTCATCACAGAATGCAAAAAAAAAAGCTAAAAATCTCATTAAAAACTGCTAAAAATTAAAAAATCTTGGAGGATAAAATATTAAAAAAATATTCGGTTAAAAGCTTGAAACCCAAATCTTTTTATGGAAGTAAAAATCTGCAAAATGCCAAAAACTCTAAAAATTGCAACAATTATGAAAATCACTCGAAGTCTGAATTAACTTTATTGAAAAGAAGAAAAATTTACTATATTGGGTTAAATATATTGCTATATTGGATTAAAACGAGTTTCCTTTTGCTAATGTGCAAATCGCTAAAAAAATGCAAAAAATCCTGCTAAAGATTAAAAAATTGCAGAGGACAAAATTTACTATAGTGGGCTAAAGCATTGTAATCAGAATTCTTCCACGAATGAAAAAAAATCGCCACAAAATGCAAAAATGTGCTAATTAAAAAAAAAAAAAATCATTGAGGACAAAATTTACTATAATAGACTAAAAGTTTGAAACAGTATTCCTTTTACAAATGTTAAAAATTCTCCACAGAATGAGAAAAACTCTAAACATCACATAAAAATATTTGCAAAAAATTCAAAAATCGCTTTACTAACCAATAAATTTATTGAAAAGAGATGAACATTTACTATATTGGTCCAAAAGAATGAAATCAAATTCCTTTTACTAATGTGGAAAAAATCGATGCAAAATAAAAAAAAAGTTAAAAATTGCATAAAAATTTATCTTTTTTTTGTTGTTGTAATTCTGATTAAAATTTTTTAATACCTTTTTAAAAAATATATTCCTCTATTAAAATATCTGCTTTTCATATGTAAATAATTCACAGGGAGAGGGGGTAGATTAGTTTATTTTTACTTCCTTTGACAAATAAATTGCAAATGATCTAAAATTGGGAAAAATCCAAAATTCGGAATCGCCGAGGTCCGGAAGATTCTGGATTTTAGACTTTGTACTGCAGTAATAAAATAAAAAACCATAGTAAGATAAAACTATCTATACTATAAAAGCTATGCACGTCTGTCATGGATGTTTGTCTGAAGTTCTATCTTTTCCAGAACCACAGGAGGTACACAGGATCCAAACCAGTACCAATCAATGTAGAAAAATTCTGCGAAAGTCATATTGTTCATTCACTAAGATATACAATCGTAATTAGCTGAGATATTAATTAAACCCCCTCATTGAATGCTAATAAGCTTCCACTGTCCCGGTGATTACTTTTTTTTTTTTTTTTATACCGCTAACCAGGCCCCTACCTGCCCGGCATGAATGCCTAGCTTAACGGGTTAGTACCTGGGTGCGGGGCGGAAATCGCCCGATCACAGCATGGCTGTGATCCACCTGACTATTGATTTGTTCACATCGCTGCTGTGCTTGCTCTCTTGTGATTTGCTACCGTTATCTTTGTTTGCCGGTTCAAGGTTTCTGTTTAACTTTGTTGAATTGACAGATTTAATAGGTCTCGTAATTTAGAACCTTGATCAGGTGACGAGACCCTCACCTGACTAGGCACCCCCAGAGGTATTATTCACAGGTAACTTGGAGGGCTATTACTTTTGTGCGTGCCCGGTGATTACTTTTATGCGTGCACAGGGAAAACATGGTTTTTCAAGCACAGAGGTAGTAAACATCATTCTTTTTTTTTCCTGTTTTTGCTACATTTTAAAATCACAACTGCTGAGGCCCATATGGAGTTACCAAAAAAAAAAGTATGCACATGTACATGGTTCTTTTTTAGTACTGATGGTACTTTATGTATTAAAAAAATGTATATTTACTATTTAAAAATACATAATATACCATAAAAAATACTATATTTTTCTGTATTTTCAAATCACAATCGCTGGTTTTGCCAAATGAGTGCAACACAAATTCTAACCAGCAAAAAAAAAAAAAAAATTATTTGATGTATTCATGAAACAAGCATCGAAATTATGTTCAGAATTTCATGAAAAGCTTTCTTTAGCTGAATTTTTAAAAGTGGGAAAATGAATTTAAAAGCTATTTTAATAATAGACTTTATATGTAATTGATTTATGAAAGCCACTTCAGAAAGAATAAGAGGTATTATGTTTCAAAATTAATTTTAATTTTCAATGACTAAACAATTCAAATGTAAAAATAAATTAACATAGAAAAAAAAAAAATCAAAATTTTTAGTGTTATGATTTTGTACATTTTTTTGTACAGTTTTGTACAGTTGAAGTTTTATTTGTTCTCTACTGTTAGTTTTGTGTTACTTTGTTCTAAAGTGTTAAACATCAAAGTTATAACTGACATTTCTTTACGCAGTATCTGTACACATTTCAAATTTGCAAACCCAGAACATAATCACCACTGAAAAAAAAAATAAATAAAAGGACGTCACTAAAAGAATAACTAGACAGGAAATATGACCTTCATCCACCATTTACAATTCAAAGAGGTCTCAAGTAATTATATACCAAATCCGAATATCGAATCTACATGAACTAAAATCCCTAAATTCTTGTTGCATGAAAAATTAAATTTGACCTTTTGGTAACAATGTCCTTAATAAACTCTTCCCACAGCCAAAAGACTCTAAATTTTCAAAATTCATACCGACTCTACAAGAAACAAGAATAAAATCAAATTACATGTGCATAAAATTATATTCACTTGAATCTATGGAGATTTTAAAATGAGTAATATTTTTAAAATGTAATGCTTGTTTTGTTTTTTTTCTTAATTGAAAGAAATAGCAGCCTGAAATTGAAATGTAATATTTTGCTTAAATTGTGACATATTAATAAGATAGGGCAGCATTAAAAAGCAGATTGACAAGGGAAGGCGAGCAATAATGAGGGCAGAACAGAATTATTTTACCTGGGCCTGTAACTGCGATAATATCTGAAACAAAAAGCACAATTTCACAACAAATATAAATAAAATCATGTAAGTATGCCTTAAAAAGTAGCACAGATTAAAAAAATTCTCCAAAATTAAAAAGACACTTAAAGGAAATACAAAACATATTTTAATCCTCTACAGCAAAAAAAATAAATTACTGTAACGTTTTTTATTATGTACATTTTTCTCTTAAAAAATTATACTTTAAAATGAATTATAGATACAGTATTTGAATTTGTTTTCAACTTCATTCATGTTAACATAAGTCGCCTAACTCCAGTGAGACTTATGATGCTGCCAAACCAGTACAGTACAATGACAAAATTGTTGTGTTAGCACAAAACTGCTGACAAAAGTAGAAAACATAATATTCTCAACAACAAAATATTCTCTATTTAGAGATGACAGACCTGTTCTTTAAAATTTTAATATTATAATGATATTTTGCCCTTAATTGTAAATATTTTAATTCTATCATTAAAAAATACTTTAAAAATTGGGTATCAGCCTTTTTTCTCCTCCTTGTTTATATGCTATGTTACTACAATTTCATTGACCTGTTATAAAATCATTTGATTAAATCTGAATTAATCTGAACAAAATAGAAGTTTCGTGTCACATAAAAGTACTGATTTTATGAACCATGTTGGTCTATGTTCGTCTGAGTTACATCCTAGTGTATATTTTGACTCTAAATAACCCTGTTTTGATAATCTATGATTCTAGAGTGTGCTTTTGAAAATATGTTTCGTCGCTCATTTTACACTGATCTATTATTGTACAGTAAAACCTCTGAATAGTGGACACCTTGGAACAGCAGAATTTGTCTAATATTTAGAAGTGTCTGCTATTCAATGGTATAAAAATACATAGAAGTTGGAGACTGAAAAACTATTTGCTAAATAAAGGTGTCTGCTATTTGAGAATGTCCATTAGGGGGTTTAAATAATTATTTTTAAGGAAATCATATTAAAAGAAAAATGAACTTACAATATACTGTGGATATTTGAACATTGACAATAAATGTAGGAAGTATATTTATTCAGGAAAAACAGGTAGAAATTTCAAAATTTTTAGAACTATTTCTATTTATAACTTAAGAAATAAACATCATTAGAATATTGATAAAATATTTTAAAAAACACATTTATAACACAAAATACATATGTGAGAGGCTACATTTTAATATAAACTATTAAAATAAATGTAATTTTTAGAATAAACACTTTTTTATATTTTAAATTCAAATTTTGGAATTAAAAAAAATATTTTTTTAAATGTTTACTAAATTTTAGTTTTTTTAATTTTAGAAGAAACAAAAGTCTAGTGTATTTTATCCCTTGTTAAATACAACTTCATTATTCATAATATAAATCTATTTTTCTTCCATCATCAAACTTTTTTTTTTTTTTTTTTTTTTTAAAGGTAAATGTTACTTACCTGTTCTTTTAGACATTAATTACTAATAGAAAGGACAGAGAAATTGAAAAAAAAAAAAAAAAAAAAAAAAAAAAAAAACACAATTTGCATATTGTATGTGTATTCACTTTTTCTATCCACTCTAGATCTAGATAACATTAGGAAGCTAAACTTATCAGTTCAAGTGATAGTTAAATAAAACTAAGTATCATGAAAGCTAAATATATTTTTTGAGCAAGTTCTTTTTTTTTTTTTTTTCAATTGTGTTAATTCTTAAGGCAATAAATAAATACACTAATGAATTTGAATTTTACAATATTAGTTCAACGTGGCTTAAGAAGCTTCTTCCACTTGCATCACAGTTTAACATAATAGGATAAATGCCCCCCCCCACCCCCCACAAAATAAATAAATAAATAAATAATAATAATAATAAGTAAAAATACCAAATGGGTGTTAAAAGAGCAATTACTGCTACAACAAAGTAAAAAATAAATAAAATTCAGATAAGAAGGAACAGAATTGAAAACATACACACACACATATATATATATATATATATATATATATCGAGGATATGAATGAGAAATTCTCACAGGGCAAAAATATGTTGATATTTTATGTAAAGTATTTTATATTAAAATGAAATCAGCTATATACAAGCTCAATATATTTATAATTGAAAAAATTCATCATTTTGTGTGTTAACTTTGGATTTATTTTCAATATAAAAAGTGGATTTAAATAGGGAAACTTTTATTTACAAATCTTTTCAGGGAAATAATATCTACTGAGTAAATTAAGGGTTAAATATATTTATCTGAAAAGACATACCAGGTGTCTCAAAAATCCATGTACATTTCAAAAATTCTGAAAAAAGTAACAAATTGTTGTATTGGATTGCAATTTGTACAGGGTTCCATGATATATATCAATGGATATATATTTTGAAATCTATCATGATATACGAGGGTGGTTCAAAACGTTCTTTGTCTGACAAAGAAAACACAAGATTTTGACAAAATTTCATTTTATTTTTCAATGCAGTCTCCTTGCAACTCAATACATTTGAGACACACTCTTGTGTGGGAATTCTTTAATGCAGCCCTGTACGAGGGTGGTTTGAAAAGTTCTCGGACTGACAAAGAAAATGATTTTAGATAAAATTTCATTTTATTTTTCAACTTGCAACTCAATACATTTACGAACACTCTTGAGAAATATTGATTCTTTGGCGTTTTTGGTCGACGTTCAAAAAATGCGGCACGCATCGAGTATAACTTTTTCATACCCAAAACAACGTGTAAAATGTAGTGAACACAGTCTATTGAGATGTTTGCAAAGTCAGCAAGTTCGCGTATCTTCAATTGCAGATCATTCAATACGACATTGTGAATTTTTGAGAGTGTTTCGTCGATCATAGCAGCTTTTGGCCATCCTGAGCGTTCACTATTGTGAATGGATTTCTGACCATGTTTAAATTCAGCAGTCCACTCTTTTTTATCATCGAATACTAAGAGCAAGAATCCTTTAAAGTGGAATGTAACTTTTCAGAAAATATCATAATTACAAACCCTGGATTTGTACTATAAGTGTGATGAAAATATGAAAGAAGCCATTTAATAATTCTGCTGATTTAAAACACGAAATAGTTAAGACCGTATAAGATTTTACTTTAGGCATTGTGAAAAGATTCTAACAGCAATTGCATATACAAATGCATATAATTCTTTATGTCCTCGAGAAAGTAGAATAAAAGAAAGTTCTTATTTGAATTATGAAACCCAGTAAATTAAAGATGCTGAAATGAAGACTAATATTTTGAAAACTAAAATAAAAATCTTTTATTTTAATCTTGAAATCAGGAAAATATGGGTTCCCTTTTGGCCTATCTAATTAAAAAAAAACAGAAAGAACTTTAGGAATAATCCCACTGGATTTATGCAAATGATATTTCATTGAAAATGTTTGTTTAAATTTTGAAAACGGCATTTTAAAATCAAATACAACAAACATCTCCATGCCATTAAAGGTGAAAATAAGGAATTTTGCTTAGTAGCCACTGGCCGGTAGGTTGATTTTTTTTAGTAGCCAGTAAGTGCATTTATGTCACTGAATATTTAATTTTTAAAATGTATAATGGTTTTACAGCAAACAAGTAATTTATTTACTAAATAAAATATTTTAATTTATATCATTTTGAATAAACTTAAGATACTAATTTCGAATTTATTTTAAATGTTAAAATAAGTTAACAGAAAAGTTATATACAATATGCTAACTATTAAGTCCCACTAAGCTTAGGTATTTGTGTAGCTAACTACATAAGTACCTTTTTTTTTAAAAAATATTTGTCTAGAATTAAGATCTGACAATAATAAAATAGGTATATTTATACACTAAATGACAACTCACAACATGATATACATTACACATGAACAAGCTGAGGCCAGCATCCCCAGAAACTCAGGAATTGTGTATTTCGGCAATTAGTCTCAGAAAAAATTGCAAATTTTGTCATTCGGGAGTGTAAAAATCATGAATTTCGTCAAACGGGTGCATAAAAATTATGAATTTCATTGAACAGGCACATAAAATCATGAATTTCATCGAATGGATGCATAAAATCATGAATTTCATCGAATGGGTGCATAAAAATCCTGAATTTCGTCGAATGGGTGCATAAAATCATGAATTTTGCCAATCGGGTGCGTAAAAATCACGAATTTTGTCCGACAGGTGCATAAAAAACACAAATTCTGTCGATTGGAGTGCATAAAAATAATTAATTTCATCGATTGCGCACATAAAAATCATGAATTTCGTCGATCGGGTGCAGAAAAATCATTAATTTCATAGATTGGGGCTGTAAAAATCTCGTCAATCGGGCACAGAAAAAACACGAATTTTGTCAATCAGGCACGTAAAAATCATGAATGTGGTAGAACGAGCACATAAAAATCATGAATTTTGTCAATCGGGCACGTAAAAATCACAAATTTTGTCGATTGGCATCATAAAAATTATGAATTTTGTCGATAGGACGTGGAAAAAACATGAATTTTAGGGAAAAAAAAAGAAATAAGAAAATCCTGCATTTAGCCAGTTCTTTCCATGTTTTTAATCGCCAGTTTTTCACGTTTAATCGCCAAGTGGGATTGGCGAGTGCTTATTTTCACCTTTACATGGCATTCGCACCACACTGTCTTAAATCCCAACAGTCAACCCTTATATATCAACAAAACAGTTTCTGAAATAAAATCACATGAATCTTAAAATCATTCACTGAAAAGCGAATGATGAGATTTAAAAACCAAGCAATAAAATATAACCATAGTCGACATAAAAGCTCCGACTCAAATGACCAACTCTCTGCTGCATATGTCATCAGCTGACCACACCCACAAAGCGGAAAGAGAAAGCACTCTCAGAGCAAATGACGTAACATGCCACAGGGTTGGGTTGGGTTGGGTTGATTATTGACGGCCAATTATCGACACTAGGGATATAGGCCCAGGGGGAGTGCCCTTCGTGGGGGTCTTTCTAAGGGAACCTAATCCGTATTTACGCATGGAGAAAATCCACGGCTCGAAAGAAAACCACGAAAACTCCGAGCGATTAGGCCGACGGGCGCGATTGGGATCGAACCCAGCACCTCCCGTCTACCAGCTTCGAGAGCACAACCTCTCAGCCACTAACATGCCACAGGACAGAAAAGTGAAATTGCTGCATGCTGAGAAAGGCACAATTTGTTTTGAGAGGCAGCGAGGTGCATTACTGGTGAACGACAAATGCTGTAGCGAGCTGCTAGAAATACTAATCTCGGATCAACAAAAACTACAAAATGAATTAAAGATGTGAAATCCCTCACAATAAGAGTTGTTAGTGTCAGATTTTTTGTAACTAAAGCAAGACCAATTTAGATTACAAAAATTTGAGTTAACAAATTTGTTATTTTTTAAAAATGACTTTTTAAAATATAAATGGACTTTTGAGACACCCAGGATACTATAAGCTATTTCAAAGTATAGGTAGATTAAACACATGCACCTACCTGGGGAAACACTTCTGGTTTTGGAATAGGACTGCATGGAATAGGGCTAGGTGTCAATGGCAGGCTACTAGAACCAACTGTGGCAGCAGGGCTTTTGTGACAACTGAATTCCTGAAAGAAAAATATATAATGCTTACTCGAAAACAGACAATTTTCAGCAACAACTAATTATCACTATATATATATATATATATATATTAAAAAAATATTTTCCACGATTTACATTAGAAGCTGAATTTTTAAATACAGTACCAATAATTATGTGGGCCAATATTTACTTAAAACAGCCATTGAGAGATAAACTGCCAAACTTACATAAGTAATTTATAGCTTCATTTGAAAGAATCTTTTCTGGTTTTAAATTTGTTTAAATTTGCATAACAAGTTAGGGAATGAAAACACAGCCAAACTTACATATTTAAGTTCAAATTTTTCAAAAAAGAAAACAAAAAACAAATTCATTTGTATTTAAAATTTTGTATAAAACATAAAATTTTCTTGATGAATACTATATAATGTTTTTTGCAAATGAAAAAAGCAAATTGTATCTGTTTTCAATTTATTTGTAACCATAAATGATACAAGAAAGATTTATATGTATTACTAGCTAATCTGCCAGGCGTTGCCCGGGCCCGAGATAATTACAATCTCAGAGAAAGGCGTTAACCCCCTCCCTCCTCATACCCGCAAATATAATGAATAATTTGTTCAAGAGAACCACCGTCACCTACATTAACGCGATCATTAAAAAAAAGAATTACATTTTTCTGATAATTAGAACATAACGAAGACGCTATACTAAAATAGCCGGCAAATGACACCCCTTCCCGACCTCAATTTCAAATCTATATCTTAATTAGTTGCCTAAATTTTTGTTCATTAGTAAAAATTGGCAATTATTTCCTTTCATTTTCGCAAACTAAATGCAGGGATCGGCCAGAGAAACAGATCTCTTTGTAGTTCAGTTTTTAATGAAAGCAGATCCCTGTCTGAAACTTTCTCGGATTGTTTTCACTGGCGCTGGCAGATTTTTGCATAAATTAAAAAAAATTACCGAACGAATTTTTCAAAAATCACATAGTCAGATGTAGAATATTTTTTTACATATGCTCAGAAATTTTCAAATTGATATCTCAATTAGTTTTTTTAAATTCGCTAATTAGTAAAATAATTTCGAATTCGTTCATTTCTGCTTGCAAATCCAATGTGCCGGTTCGTTTCTTTCGCCATTTTGATTTAAAAGATATCATTTTAGAAGCAATGGTTAATGAGAATCTAATTAATATCTAGGCTAATTATCAAAATATTAAAATTCTGAGGGTCAGGTGCACCAAGAGAGGGTTTGGACTACCTAAATCTAAATTTACAGACTTCTAAGCGCGCTAAATTTCCCTAGCCATCGTCAACAGACACACACACAGAGCGAAACTTTATTTTATTAGTATAGATAAAGTATGGTGAGTGGCTACTAGTTACCAGAGTCAGAGAATACAGAACAACATCTGAACGCCACTTGCAGAATTTTTTTTTTAAACCTTCAGAAAATTTTAGAGTTAAATAGAATTGCATTTATTTTTTCACTTTCATTTACTGGTATGAACTCTGAGCATGGGTGCAAGTTAAAAATTTGGCCAAGACTGAAAATATTTTTGAACCTTCGCCCCCCCCCCTCCCCTCTCTCCCACTGAATGAGCACATACGCACGCACCAACGCACCACTTAGACAAAAAACAACACATTAAATATTACTTGCAGTAAAATTCAATTATGTTGAAACTGAATACAAAAAAATAAGTGCATATGCATGTAAAACATTCATATTCATGTATGTATTCATATTCATGTAACAGTATATGAAAAGTTTAATTTATACAGGCTACAGCTAAAAACAATCAAGTGGACATGCTATGACACATAAAATTGCGAAAATACTCAAGAATGTGCATAGGCACACTTATATAAAATGTTTTTGTAATTTTAAAAATACCTTCCCATAAGTGACATTAATATATATATATATATATATATATATATATATATATATACTAATATTATAAAGGAGTAAAGATTGTTTGTTTGTGTGTTTGTAGGGGGTAATCTCTGGAACTACCGAACCGATTTCAAAAGTGATGGTGGCAAATTGATGGTGACAACCCCTGCTCCAACATAGGCTATATTTTATGTCGGTGCCACTAACCCCAGGGGGTGCAGGAGCAAAAAACGTTCTAAATTTGTGATTTTTTAGCTATCAAACTGGCTATCAAGCCCTGAGAGCTTGCCAGCCGGTTCTGTATATATGTATGTACGTACGTAATGCGATAACTCTTTATAGAAATATCCGTTTTCCTTCAAATTTTGTTTATAGGTTCACTGTGTTAAGGCGCTTCCCTGATTAGTTTTCGGGATTGATTGGTTAAGTATAAAGGGGGGAACAAGGGGCTAATTCCCCCCCCCGCCCCTTAATTTATATAAATGGGTTTTTCATGCACAATTATTCCGTTTTCCTTCAAATTTTGTTTATAGGTTCACTGAGTTAAGGCGCTTCCCTGATTAGTTTTCGGGATTGATTAGTTAAGTATAAAGGGCGGGGGATCGGGGGGCTAATCCCCCCCTAATTTATATAAATGGGTTTTTCATGCAGAATTATTCCGTTTTCCTTCAAATTTTGTTTATAGGTTCACTGTGTTAAGACGCTTCCCTGATTACTTTTCGGGATTGATTGGTTAAGTATAAAGGGGGGAACGGGGGGGCTAATCCCTCCTTAATTTATATAAATGGGTTTTTCAAGCAGAATTATTCCGTTTTCCTTCAAATTTTGTTTATAGGTTCACTGTGTTAAGGCGCTTCCCTGATTAGTGTTTCGGGATTGATTGGCTAAGTATAAAGGGGGGAATGGGGGGATAATCCCCCCCTTAATTTATATAAATGGGTTTTTCATGCAGAATTATTCCGTTTTCCTTCAAATTTTGTTTATAGGTTCACTGTGTTAAAGCGTTTCCCTGATTAGTTTTCGGGATTGATTGGTTAAGTATAAAGGAGGGAACGGGGGGCATATCCCCCCTTATTTTATATAAATGGGTTTTTCATGCAGAATTATTCCGTTTTCCTTCAAATTTTGTTTATAGGTTCACTGTGTTAAGGCGCTTCCCTGATTAGTTTTCGGGATTGATTGGTTAAGTATAAAGGAGGGAACTGGGGGATAATCCCCCCGTTAATTTATATAAATGGGTTTTTCATGCAGAATTATTCTATTTGCTTCAAAATTTGTTTATAGGTTCATTGGGTTAAGACGCTTCCCTGATTAGTCTTCGGGATTGATTGGTTAAGTATAAAGGGGGGGAACGGGGGGCTAATACCCCCCTTAATTTTTATAAATGGGTTTTTCATGCAGAATTATTCCGTTTTCCTTCAAATTTTGTTTATAGGTTCACTGTGTTAAGGCACTTCCCTGATTAGTTTTCGGGATTGATTGGTTAACTATAAACGGGGGGGGGGGCTAATCCCGCCTTAATTTATATAAATGGGTTTTTCATGCAGAATTATCTGATTTTCTTCAAATTTTGTTTATAGGTTCATTGGGTTAAGACGCTTCCCTGATTAGTTTTCGGGATTGATTGGTTAAGTATAAAGGGGGAACGGAGGGGGCTAATCCCGCCTTAATTTATATAAATGGGTTTTTCATGCAGAATTATCTGATTTTCTTCAAATTTTGTATATATATTCATTGTAATTAGAGATTTACCTGATTAGTTTAAGGGGTTCATTAGTTAACTATGGGGGGGGGTAACGGGGGGACCCCCCCCCTTAATATATTGTTTATTTCTTTATTTTTCGATGGGCTTATTTCAAATTCTTTGAAATAAGAGTATAATATACAATTAGTGTGAATAGCCTGTGAACTCAATGCCCTCAGTTTAACTGGGCAGTTTTATTTTTATTTTTTATACTGAAGGAGCTAGAAATTTGAAATTTGTCATTTTAGTTACTTATAAGATGTAAATGCTCTCTAAGAACAAAATAAAAAAGAAATTGAAATTTAAAAGGGTGAAATGAGCGAAAAGCGTTCTAAAAACAGTCTAAATTACAATTTCTATGAAATCTCTGGAACTACAGAACCAATTTCAAAAGTAATGGTGGCAAATTGATGGGGACAATCCCTACTCCAACATAGGCTATATTTTATGTCGGTGCCACTAACATCAATGGGGTGCAGGATCGAAAAATGTTCGAAAATTGCGACTTTTTTATACTGAAGAGGCAAGACATTTGAAATTTAGCATTGTAGTTACTTATAAGATGTAAATGCTCTCTAAGAATAAATTTTTAAAAAAAAATCGAAATTTAAATGGGTGAAATGAGCGAAAAGCGTTCTGAAGTCATTCTAAATTACAATTTCTATGGAATCTCTGGAACCACGGAACCCATTTCAGAAGTGATGGTGGCAAATTGGTGGTGACAATCCCTGCTCCAACAGCCTCTTTAATAAAAAACTATGCGTTGCTGACGACTGGGTTTTTCGCTAATTGTTGCACCAGATTAATCTCGGAAAATGAAACATTTGAAGTTACTGAAAAAAATGATAGCTCAAAAAGTATTTGTCAGAAAATTGTTAGACAAACTGCATTTGAAAGGTAAAAAATTGTATTTTTCTTGATATAAATTTCAAATCTAATGATTATGCCGTTTTTCAAATATTGAATTTCAAAAATTACTAAATTTTCCAATGGAGTACCATCGCGAAACCTTCATGCGTAAAAAGATAATGATAAGGGCGACGTGTCCTGACGTGTATATTGGCTATAGCACGAGTCACAAATTATAGTAGCCTTATTATTCTGTTAAAATATAAAAGTTATTTATGAAATGTCAATATTTTGTTTGATTAAAGGTTCATTAAAAGAAATTGACCAGCGTAGCGGGCGTAGCTTGCTAGTATATATATATAAGACCAATTCTTAAACACACTGATGTTTCTGGATCCTACTTTCAAATATCTGGGTCCCTTTTTTTATAAAAGTAGGTCCTCATCCATAATAATTCAAATTCATATTTTAAAGGAATAAGTGAAACTTGTTCATTTGGAAAAGAGAAATGCAGTAGTTATTGTTTTGATAATAATTAAATAATGAATAATTAAAACCAGTATTTCCCACTCAAATAAGATATTTTTACTATTAAGAGAAATTTTCTTTACTCTTTTTTTAATATAAATGCATAATTATAAAATAATGTTTATTTGAGTGTAGAAGATAATAAGTATTACTAATTTTTGCATTTCTTTTAAAAGGGCAGACCGGATTTATTGAAAGACATTTTTGTTTGATAAAAGAAAACTTTTGTTGAGTAAAGGGGCACTTTTTGTTGAATGAATGGATGCTTTGATTATACTTCCTATTGGATTATTTGTCAGCATAGATCAGTGTGGTACCGGTACCAAACATTTTCTTTGGAAAGGAGGCTTCAGGATTGGATTTATATATTTTCTGAAATTTTATGAAAGGTCACAGCAGAGGGGGGGAGGGGAGGGGGAGGGATCCTCTCTCAGCACTATTTGCTGTTGTTGTTGCAGGGCAGGTTAACCCTGCTTTTGATTCGAATCGATTTCAGGCTGAGTGTAGATTCCAGCAAATTAGGTTCAGGTTAACCCGATTTTTCAAAAATTAGTTCAGTATATTGTTTCAGATTAAAAACTATACCTATATTAACAAGCATAGAACTTTGTGTGTCTGCTGTTTTTTAAAGGAATGCTGCAGCTTTTCTGCGACTATTTCACAAAATTCACTTTTTTCTCTTGGCTCTTCGACAAAATTAGCATTTTTTCCGTGTTCCTTCGACTAAATTTGCCGTTTTTTCGACGAAATTTGCCTTTTTGAGAGATATTTCGACGAAATTTGCCATTTTTGCGTTATACTTTGACAAAATTTGCCGTTTTTGCGAGATACTTCGACGAAATGTGCCGTTTTTGTGAGATAATTCGACGAAATGCGACGTTTTTTGGTGATTCTTCGACGAAATTTTTCGTTTTTTCGCGATGCTTTGACAGAATTGGCCGTTTTTTAAGCGATCCTACGATGAAATTCACCTTTTCTTTGGATTCTTCGATGAAATTGGCAATTTTTCCGTGATCCTTCAACGAAATTAGCAGTTTTTTTCTTTGATGCTTTGACGAAATTGACGTTTTTTCTGCAGCCATTTAACGAAATTTTTTTTTTCCCCGTGGCTCTTCGGCGAAATTCGCATTTTTTCCACGATTCTTCAATGAAACTCATGTGTTTTTTACGGCGATCTATCAACGAAATTAGCTATTTTTGCGATCCTTTAATGAATTTCGTGCTTTTTCTCTCGGCCTCTGGACAAAATTCGCGTTTTTTCTGCGATTCTTCGACGAAATTCACCATTTTTTCCCGATACTTCGATGAAATTTGCCGTTTTTTTTCGAGATCCTTCGACAAAATTTGCCACTTTTCGAGATCGTTTGACAAAATTTGGCATTTTTTGGAGATCCTTCGAGGACATTCGCCGTTTTTTTTTTTTTTTAGAAGAATAGTTCTTATGCGTCCTATTAGACGCGTAAGAACTATTTTTTTTAAATTTATTTTTTGCATCCCAACTCTATTTTTTCGCGTAATATTTACGCGCTATACCGCGTCTGCGACATCGCCGAATATTTTGCACAAATCCTAAGAAATCTAAAAACATATTTTTTGTTTTTGTCCTCTGAGATTTTCCGTCCTGCTTCCGTCCTCGGCAATTTTGAAAAGACGGAATTCCGTCTGTGGACGGAAAACTTGCACCCATGACTCTGATGCTATTGCTGGGAACGGTAATCTTAATATTAATATTCTTGTAAGATAATTGATAGACATTTCACTTCAAGAGGTAACATACCTGCCAATTTATCACGATAAGCATCAGGAAAATCAGAGTCAAGAATCAGGAAGATTTTATTAAAATTAGAAAGAGCTTTACTACAGAGCAAGTTCTGCAGAAATTATAAAATTTCAACAAGTGACTTTAAAAAATCATACAAGATTTATTAGAATGTAAATAAGCATTTTGCTTTTATTATAGATAAATCAGAATGGTTGGCAAGTTTCTCCATAAGTGGAAAAAATCGCGGAAAAAAAACATGGAGAAAACTGGGCGGGAGAAATAGGTTTCTTCCAAGTGGAAGAAATGGAAGAAACTGGTATTCTTTAGAATTTACCATATAAGCCCAATGGCAGAACTATCTTCAAGTGTCTGCAACGTTAATAATGTTTTCAAAAATAGTCTGCAATACGCAATATATCATATAAATCTATTCTTGCTGCTGTTGTAGTTGTAGTGCTAATTAATTAAGGCATCAGCATTTATCTGCCTTTCTGAGTAAAAAAAAAATTCTGAAATGAACAGCAAATATTCTGAAAAGTTACAGCAGAGAGGGGAGGGGAGAAAATCCCCTCTTGGCAATAATTTTTCTTGTTGCAGGTCGGATTAATTCTGCTTTTGATTCGAGTCAATTCAGGCTGAGTGTAGATTCTTGCAAATTGGGTTCGGGTCAACCCAATTTTTCAAAAGTTAGTTCAGTATATTGTTTTAGATTAAAAACTATGCCTATATTAATAAGCATAGAACTTTGTGTGTCTGCTGTTTTCTATAGGAATGTTGTATCTTTTTCGGGACTATTTCACAAAATTCACGTTTTTTTTTTCGTGAACCTTTGACGAAATTAGCGTTTCTTACGAAATTAACAGTTTTTTCTATGATCTTTCGACAAAGTTGGCGTTTTCTCCGTAGCCATTCGGCAAAATTCACATTTTTCTGCGATTCTTCAAAGAAACTCATGTTTTTTTGACGGCCTTTTGACAAAATTCACTTTTTTTCACACCCTTTTCACTAAATTTGTGGTTTTTTTTTTCACGATCTGTCAACAAAATTAGCCATTTTTTGCGAACTTTAAATGAATTTCGCATTTTTTCCGCGATTCTTCGACGAAATTCGCTGTTTTATTCGCGATCCTTCGACGAAGTTTGCCATTTTTTCGCGTAATTTACGTGCTATAGCGCGTCTGTGGCATCGCTGTATGTTTTTTGTCTGCAGGTGCCCTAAAAAGTCTGCGACGCCCGATGCAACATCGCGTATATTCTGCCACAGGGCATATAAGTAGCAACTTTGTAATATACAATAAATGAATTTTTCTTATAGGTAACCTTAAGTAAATTTAGTTAGACCTATAAAAATTTAATTAATTATATATGCTAAATGAATAATTACATCAGATTTTTAGACAAGATCACACACCTGTCTAAAGCTTTTCAATCATTGGATACCTGAAGAAAAGAAATTTTATCCAAAATCAGGTAAAAGTAATCCATTTTAATTTAAGTAGCAGATTTTTTCTGTAATTAGCAATAAATAGTATGGAATGAAACTTGTTTTTAAAAAAGACGGTGTTTTTAATTTACATCCATTTTATTAAGGGAAGAACTGAACGAATTACTGTATTGAAAAATTTCATTCAAATCCTCATTTTTCTTAATAGAGTGCAACATGGTATAACAATACAAAAGTTTTTTAGCAGTAGGATGTTGCAATCGGTTTTTCAACTTAGAATGGATGAATGCAAAAGATGAAAAAATTCTTTCAAATCCTGCAGAACTTGGGAAAAAAAAAAGTTTAAAATCATTTTGACATACACATAGAGTTTATTTTTAGAATATTAGTCTTAAAGTCAACATTGAGATATGCTAGATAGTATTACAAATAATTATACATTTCTTTATTTAATGTGTTGTACAATAGAATCTTTAAATAATGCATTTTTATATGAAAAATAAAGATTAGGAGGTAGTTTTTTTTTCTTTTTACGAAAATGGCATAAACAATGAAAAATCAACAACCGCAAACACGCTTTGTACACAAATTTTTGCTTTATATTTTGAACAACAACAACAAATAATAATAATAATAATAATAATAAAATAAATAAATAAATAAATAAATAAATAAATAAATAAAAGGACTTTATCCTTTTATATAGATTTTTAAAATAGAGGAAAAAAAATAAATGAGAAAACCAAAAATTGGGAATATTTCATCTTCTTGAAAGAAGCAGGAAGAAATACAAAAATCAGGAAGATATAATATTAAGGATATTGCTAATTCTCGATCATTAGTTGACAAGCTGATACATAAAAACGTCTTCTATCAATGGATTTGTTGGATTATTTTAACGAGTAATTTTTCAATCCATCATAAGCAACTTATGAATAAATTTATAAAGTAAACTTTATATTTAAGAAAATAGATGAGAAGTGACAGAAGTTAAGTAAAAAGTTACCTGAGTACTATGAACAACACTGCTGTCAAAGGGCATAAATCCAGCGAAGGTAGCTGATGCGGGTACATGAGTCTCATTTGGTGGCATCCCTTTAGAAGAGAACAGTGACAAGGCAGATAAGGGAACACCACTACTCATAGCATTCTCTGAAGAAGGTAGAACCTTGAGACGAGCATTAATTGCAAGCAAGCTGTCCCTCCGGGATGTTAAATCCCTCACTTCTTTTTCTAGTCTATTATTTTCAGCTCGTAATTCATGGAGACAGGAAATTAATGAAGCAACTATACAAAACAAACATTTAATTGATTAATAAGGGGAAAAAAGTATGCATTACAATATGGGATGCAGTAAATATTTGAGACTTGACAAAAAAAAAAAAAAAAAACACCAAGAAAATTTGGCATCAATTATATAAGAACACTGCAAGGAAACTATAAAACAAAAAATAAAGGACTTATGATCATTATAGATAGAAAAATAATTCAGACGCCGATAGATGAATATCAACCAATTATCTTCATTTTTCATGTTAGTGCACATGTTTTTTTTTATGAATGTTTCCTGTTACTGACTCCCTTGTTTTAAGAGGTGACAGTTTCTTCACAATGTAAGTATTATTGTAAACAGAGATATCTTTTAGAACGTTAAAAAGTATTCCTGATTACAACCATGAATGTTTTTAATTCATATTTTGTTGCATTCAGCAAAGATAGTATTATTTGTGAATAATAGAGAATGTCCTCAATATAATTACTAAAAGTTTAAAATTTTTAAATGAATAGTTTTCTCATTTCAACCAATTATCTTCTTATTGATAAGTGCGATTCTTTATGACATTAAGATATGAAATCTAGAGGAAGACATCATAAATAGAAATTAAAACAATTGTGATCATGCAGGATTAAGAATAATTGTTAATTATAAGACATAATTGTTTTTTATAAGATAAACAAAACCACACAGCAGAGCTTAGGATGACACACAATGAATCTTTTCATGTCTTTTCATCATCATGTGCAGGACTTGGTTAGCATGCATTCTGAAAGGATTTTAGTTCTTTTATTTCCTATTTGATAATAATCTCAAACTTTGTTGATTTTTTTTTTTTTTTTTTTAATTCTTGATTGAAATTATTTAGGTTGATTATACACTAAATAAGAATTCAAACAGTTTACTCCTGAATGTATATCTTAAATCAAGAATTTAAAAAATGAAATACAATAAGTTTAAAAAAAAAAAAAAAAAAAAAAAAAAAAAAGCAAACACTTGTATGATCTATAATAAAGTCTGAGTAAATTACATCCATTTATTTTAGTTAGAAAAACAGACGAATAGCTATAGATCTTTAGGTACGGCAATGCTTCTCCTTTTAAATTTAAAAAATATCAACTAGAGCCAAAAATGGAAGAAACAAAGTGCAATGAACAAACTTTAAAGGATTGCAGTTATCACTTTTTCAGCTTTTCAATGATAATTTTATTATAACATAATTGAAACAAATTAAACAGTACATATATATATATATATATATATATATATATATATGTTTTAACTTACTATCGAAATGTTGTGCTTGCTCCATTAGGAAGTTGGATGTCTGAACCCAGCTTTTTTCCAGAAGATCTTCCAGTGTATTTGGAAAATGGATAACGCTAAAAATGTGATAAGATTAAAAAAAAAACACAGTTAAATGCACACTTTAGATGAGAGGTTATGCATAATATAGATTATTTCACACATCATTAAATTTACATTGTAAACATAAACAAATATGTTTGGAAGATATATCCATATACGGTAGAAGATCTTTATATTGTGCTCCTTGCAATTAGATGTTGTGCCAATTATAAATTTTTGTATAGTGTAAATCATTTCACACACTGTTAAATTTACCTTATAAACATGACTCAAACATGTCTGAACCAAATCATTATATTACTAATTCCCAAAATTTGTTCATGTAATAATAGCAATTTTTCATTAAAAAAGCTCTGAATTAAGGTGATAAAGAGGAAATATGTCTGAAACATGGTTTTCTATAGCAGGCATGTCCAACATTTCAATAAGCAGTGGTACACTTCAGCTGTTAACAAACAATGAAGGGAGCCATTATTCACATGAGTCAAAAGATGCAACAATACTATATCTCTGTAGTAGTGTTACAAACACACACACCTCTCTTATCAGTGTTACCAATTTATCACATTTTTTTTAATTCAAACTATCTACCACTATTTCTGAATAGCGATCGTTGCTTTTCCTAATTACTGAATACCGGAAATTAAACAAAGCTAAGATTACTATACGGAAATAATGGTAGATGTTTTGAATAAAAAACAAGCTAAAATGGCAATTATGAATCTTAAATGATGTACATATATCTCTCAGTGGTAGCCATAAGGCCCCTATGATTTAGAAATTCATGTAAAAAGATGTTTTAGATAAAAAAAACATAAGTCCTACCAAACTTAGAAGCACATTTTTTCTGAGACGACACCTATCTCAAAAATGTTTACTGGGGTAGGAGCCAGAAACATTAATCATGTTTAGCCAATAATATGCAAAATTAATTTGCACACAAAAAATTTTACTAATATTATAAGAAAGTATCCTTTAAAATGTGTTTTTATTTTTAAGAAAAGCTAGTAAATAGAAATATTAGAAAGGGGCCAAGAAGACCTTCAAAGGGTGCCATGTTGGACAGCCCTGCCCTAGAGGGTAGCAATATTTCTACAATATGAAATGCAGGCATTTCTTAACTGCGAAATTCAATGTTTACATGTGAGAAGTTGTGCATTAGATAAAGAATTGCATTATAAAGATCTTCTACTATAATAATAATATAGATAACAAGTATCCAGCAACAAAAAACAAAATGTAAAAAGTAAATATTTATTAATAAGTTTAAGTAATTAACAGTTGGTTTAAATTTATAAAAAATTAACTTAAATCCATATTCCTTATATTCATGCGTAAAAATAGCAAATAAGGTGGGTGCCCCTGTTATGGCCATGCTAAAGTTTAAGAATTTTCCCTGCGTCATTTTGAAAAATTCCAACCCGTTTTACTTTTTTAAATGTTCTGAGGTTAATGAACTTTCATAAAAAAAAAATTGCATTCTCCATAAAAATAGTTTTACTAGGCCCAAAAAAAAAAAAAATCCAAAAGTCTACCAAGTGGCTATATCAGGAATATGTGCAATTGATATGGTCATCAATGCTCCATGTTTCACAAATCGTGATTTTCTTCAACTTAAAAATGCTGTTCTGCTAAATTAAATAATTTTCGTGCAAAATAAATAAACATGATACTCAATAATTCTTTTTGTTATTTAAAAGTGGATTTGAAACAGGATGTTTCATCAAAAATGAAGCTGTCAACAAAATTGACATTACAATTTAAATTTTTATTTAGAAAAAAATGTGAATCCTTTTAGAGTTTAAAATATTTTTTAAAACAAATTACCTATCGCAATTGGAGCAAATACAAATGTCTTTATCCTAGGCTTGCATGGTGCACTTGATATGGCTACCTGGATGGCCATATCAGGAGCAGATCAGCTTTCATGAAAATTGTTTGATTTTGAACAACTCGTAAAATATACACCATCAACGACAGCAACAACTGTTAGAGCATTAAAAACTGAACAGAGTATGATGGTATTTGTAAAAATAAATCTTTTAGAAACGTGCATAAAAAAGGGAGACTTAACAGATAAAAACAAGAGATCACACAAAAAACATAAAATAGGAAATTCATGTCAAATTTCACAAACTAGCTGAATGTTGAGTGATCCCATGATACACTAGGAGGCTCCTTCGCGGTATGCTGATGCAATCTAGTGATTTTTTCGGTTAGTGAATGAATAATAGGGGGATGGCCATATCAGGAACATGACCATAACAGGGATACCTACCACACTTTGACACCATGTTTGGTGACAAAAATTTATTATTAAACTGTTGTGAGATAAAAACTAAGTTATAGAAACAACATTATTTCTCTAAATCTGTATGAAAAAAAAAAGAATAATGAAATAACTTTTTAGCCACATAATTGCAATTCAAATTTGGCTAATAGATATTTATGGTCTCATTACTGAAATTCTTATAGCTCAAATTACTTTTTCCCCACATTCAGAGAGAAAAAAAAAATCAACTCTTTAATTGAATAATTACGGGAAATCCAAGAGCCTTATCTTTTTATTACTTATTTCTTAAAGTTAAGTTTAGTAAAAAATAAATTTTAAAAAAATTACTTTCTAATAAAACAAATGTATTTCTCTGAAGTTGAGAAAAATTAAAACAGGAGATTGTTGGTGCATTTTATTTGAACAACATTTTAAAATTAATGTAAAAAAAAAAAAAAAAAAAAATGACTCACATGTTGATTAACGTGTTAAAGGAACTGTGTGAATACAAATTTTATTTAAAATAGCAGAAATCAGGTAAACCCATTTGTAATATATATATATTTGCTTTTTTACTATTAATCCTATGTATAAGAAATCATTTACTGCTATTTATACTGAATATACTTTTTCAGACTCCTTTCCTCTGTACATAAATTTAAAAAAAAAAGTTCATATTTTATTGTTGTGGTTTCTTAAAGTTAAGTTTAGTAAAAAATAAATTTAAAAAAAAAATTACTATCATACATAATCAGATAAGAGACATCATCAATGATGTTTCTTCATAAATTTCACAGCATAGATTTGCTTAAACTATACATTTGCTCTAACACAAATACTTTTATTTACTTTTTCATTTTTATTTACTTTTTTTTATTTAAATTTTTAATTGTTTAAATTAGAATTGGAATTGGTTGATTAAAACAAGTTTCTGCCTCTTCATTAATTAAACAAACATTTTTTAGTGTTAAAAAGCTTGATTTAAACCAAGAACAAATAAAAGCTAAATATAAACAACATTCTTTTTTTTTACACATTAAATATAAACAATTAATTAGCAGTACTTATAGAATAACTAACATGATGAATAGCTAAGTAAAATTTCACAAGTTTTTATGGCACTCTATAATTGCCTTGATTTTATTATGATTTTCTATTTGAATTGGTAAAAAAATTATAGATAAGAGTAATGTTTATAAAAATACTATAAATACCATATATAAGCAATTGTGCTGTGCTCTAATTATTCCAATTAAATGTAAAATTATAGTTAAATAAAATACCTTCCAGAAGTGTCATTTGAACAAAAATTCTGTTTAGCCATGTTGCTCATAAGGTTGATACTATCAGGAATTGGTATAGTTGGATTGATGGGTGGAGATTCCTCAAAAATTGGAGTGCTTTCCACTATAATAGAACAAAAAAGCATGTATTTAAACAAAAATAAATAAATAAATATGCAGTTTCATATGTATAATTTTCAGATTTATTAAAGATAAAAATGAAGATGCATTATCAGTACTATTATTACTTTTAAATTACAAATAACTAGTACAGTTGAACTTCTCTTTTACAAAATTTTCTATTTAACAAAATTGTCTCTGGAACCTTAATCTTAACTAATATAAGATAAGACAAAATTTTCTAAATTACGAAGACTATTTCTATTTAACAATTTTTTTCAGATAAAATTTTCAAAGTTCAAATCCTTTTCAACTTACCACCAAAGCTACTTTTGAAAAATCATTTAATTTTCTTTGTCAATCATCATAAGTGCACCAGTAGCATTTTATAATTAATTATGAATATTCATGGATCTACTTTGCCTTTTAACTTCAATCATAACTATAAATGATTAAAACTTTCAAAACAGTTTGATGTGGGTTGGAATTCTTAAAAAAATGTTCCCAAAAATTGAAATTCCATTTAAGAAGATTTCTATATTACAAATTTTGTTTAGGAATCAAGATATTTGTAAAATAGCAGATCGGCTGTATTATTATTAGAACCATCAGAAAACAATTAATAATACATTCATTCTCTTTTAGTCCCACTGTTCAACTCACAAACAGATACAGATGATTAGCCACTGCAATAATGTCAGAAAAATGATAGCAAACTTTTAGGCAGCCATAATTACTCAATTGGTCGCATAAATTTAAACCTTTATCAAGGGATGAAGCCTTCATTGAATAGGCACCCCAGCTGCTCTAAAGACACCACACTCACAGACAGACATTATATGCTTCATGCCTCATGAGCATACATGACAGTCTCTGGCTTAAAGATGGCAATCAAAACAGGAAATGCACAAGAAAATTCAGGCTATTAGCCAAAAATTCACAAAATTTGAAAATCGTAAGCCATTTTTCAAAAGTATTATGCAAAAATTACATTTAAGTTTTTTTTAATATACTCATTCTTTTAATGTATGAAACTTACATTCAAAATATTTAATGTGAACAATTTTTTAAATGCAACATTGATAATTAGTATTAAATGTGTAATTGAATATTTATATATTGTACCTAACATTAGAGGAAGAAAAAAAAAAGGGGGGGGGGGTTATGCATGTAGCTTCAACATTCAAAGACCAGATCAAAATTATATTTGTTTAAAGCCTTACACTAGCTTACAATTAAAACACTAAAAATTTTTTACTTTTGTTATTATTCCTTATAACAAGCACTCTTGAAAATTTGTTTGCTACAGCCTTTTTTGATATTTGTGACATGTAAAACTTATGGTTACTAAATGCAGAATACTCCAAAGTTGTAGATTCATATGCAGGATATGTTTAGGTTTAAGGCATGTCACAAAAGTGTGGGGATGGGAAATAGAGTTACTTTTGGTTAACAGGTTGCATTGTTCCAGTGTGCCATTGGTAACAGGTTTTAACAGACTGTTATTTTTGTAAACATATAACTAATCACTATGTACGGTGGCAATGGACGTTTTAAGTAAAAGGCCTTTAAATAGAACGTTTGAAATAATTTTGGGACATAAGTACAGGTGAGATTTTCCACTTAGATGAATCCACATCATTAAAATCAGTTTACAAGATTAAAACTCAATTTTTGCACTACAAAAATTTACCTATTAAAAACAGGTGTTCACTTGTTAATGTCTGTACATTTTACCAATTTTTCTTTCAGACATTATATAAAAAAGCATGGTTAAAAATTCTTACTAAAAACGTTACCATTTTAAAAAATGTAAAAAAAAACTTTTTTACATTTTTTTAAATGGGGGATGTTTTTAGTAAGAATTTTTAACCATGCTTTTTTATATAATGTCTGAAAGAAAAATTGGTAAAATGTACAAATAGTAAAATTTACCTAGTTATGATACTTTGAATTTTATGCATTTTCTGGCTCTAAAAACATAATTTTCCATTTTTAGTGACTAAAACACTGTGAAATTCATAAAATTCTAAGTATCATAACTCGGTAAGTTTTGGTGATAGAAGAATAAATTTTTACTATTTTACTTGTTAGATAGAACATGAAGAAACTATTTCTAAATAAAACTTATAGGACACAGGCATTGTATAAAAATTTAATTTCTTAACTTTAAAAAGTAATTTTACTGTAAATTGATTTTTATATGATGCAAAACAAAATTTGAGGCATTTTTGAAATTAGAACTATACTTCTAAAACTAGTAGTTTAGAACTTCGCCATTGGTAAACAATAAGAAAAGATACCCTATGTAAAAATAAACACATTTTTAACAACATGATTTGTAGAAAAATGAAACTTCATTCCTGACTTTATTGCGACCCTATCTATCAATGCATATCCACTGTGAATCCCAGAAGAAAATGGAAATATTATTTACGAGCATACATTTTTAATCAAATGCAATATACCCAAACAAATTTTCCAGATTTTTCAAATTAATTACAATTATATTAAAATTAAGTGCCGCACTAATAATACAATGCTATTTTCTTTTCTTTCTTTCTCTTTTTTTTTCAGTAAAATAAAATCACAGCTATAAAAATATTTTTCAACTCTCATTTTCTAAAAATGCAGCAAAAAATAAACAAAATAAAATAAAAACACATGACACAAAAAAGAAAATTTTAGCATCTTAATAAAAAGAAAAAACTTAAAACTTTATGAGTATATAGCAATATCCCTTTTAAACACCCAAATTATATTAAACTGCCACCTCCACCTGCCAATTATGCTGGCCAAAGATGTCTCCGCACTAACTCTATCAAAATTCAATGAGATCATTAAAAATCACCTTCTCAACCTATCCTCGCATATCCTTTACTAATGAAAATATTTTACTTTTCATTAAAAAAAATAAAAACCCTACTGAGTCAAATGATTACAAGCAACTGTATGCCTCTCCACAACAAATTGCAATTCTTTAAAAAGTTATTTCACTTAAGTGTTAAAATGACTCTTTTATTCATATTGAACAAAAGCAGTTATATGTTTAAAAACAACGATAACAATTACTTATAATAAAATAACTGTCAAGTTATATACACTTCTTTGAAACTGCAACACTTGCAGACTCCTGAGAGATATAAAGTAAGCATTAAGCAGATGTTTTTGCCAATGTCACAATAAGCTCTACTGCTAGGGGAGACTTTGATTCATTGCTGTCTTTCAAATATTTTTGAATATTTCAAATTTTCCAGACATCATCTTTGTGTTCCTCAACACAAACTGATTCAAAATAATTATGCCAAGGGGCCCAAAGCATTTTAGCTTCTGGCAAAAAAGGAACAATGTCAGGATCTTTGGGGACTTTCTTCTCAGCACTGGTTACATAATTAGTTACAGTAGCCATTTTATTTAAATCTACTACAGCTGTAGGGGTCTGAACTTTACTATGTTGATTGGCTTCCTGTTTATTGCTGTTATTTTGGCTGCTGTTTGCATTTATGGGAGTGTTTTCATTAATTTCTGTGCTAGGAGGACTTTCTTTAAGGGTCTCACTACTTTTTGCAGTCCCCGATGCTGCATCCACAGCAGTAGGGTCCGAGGTTTTAAATGTTTCATTAGGGGTGGACGATTTTTCCTTCAGTTTTTTGTGTTCGTCAGACATCACTCATATTTATTTTTAAGACTAAGTAGAACACAATGCATAAAAAATAAAATTTTTGAAATAAAATATCTTAACTAAAAAAACATAATTAAAAAAGTTTAACCAATACTTTTCATAAAAATCATAGTTATAAGTTCAAACAAATAATAACATAATAATAAAAATATCTTTCAATAAACCAAAAATATTTTTAATTCTCTTGAAAAAGCCTCTTAAAAACTACACTATTTATTAAAAAGTTTTTCACTGTGTCTCTTTTCTTTCTCTTAAAAAAGTAAAAATAATTACTAGAAAGTTACTTAGTCCTTATTTAAGATAGTCTTCAAAGAAAATGTCTTTCTTTAAAGTTAATTATAAAAGTAACATACCTGAACATCCCTGCTTTTTAAATTTTCGTTGTAATCCACTTTTGTACTTTTATACACCACACCTCTGAGCACAGATACAAAAAAAGAAAAAGACAAAAAAAAAAATCATCACACTATCTGTTTTCATTCACCACTGCAAAACGAAACTAGAAACTCCATTGAAACCCGGCTGCTGGATATGGAGAGAGGAGAAAAAAAATCCTGGCTGATAAGAGTTCCAAACAAGAGAAGATAAAGGATCTGTTTGGATTTTGAACTCTTGACAGGCAGAACAGGAGAACATTACTTTCAGATTGAGAAAGAAAGAAAAACAAAAAAAAAAAATCTTTTGACTGTGTAAAGCTAATCGAACTTGATCTACATTCTTCTTTATCAGCTGGAGCTGAGAATTTTGAGTAAAAAATTTGATGATTTTTAACAGAAATTTTAACGCACAGTTTTATTTGATGAAGAGAAAATAAGTTTTTATTTGAGTCAGTCACTGCAGACAGGCATTGTGATTGAGAGGGGAAAAGAAAACAAGGCATCTAGTTTCTGTTGTTTAAATCATGGATAAAGGGGGGAAAAAAGTTTCAGTGCTTTGAATATAAACATTGGAAAACCATGTAGCAAAATAAACATCAGCTGAATGCTTAGCCAAAATTGATTTTTTATCAATAATTTTAATATTTATCCATATTTGGTGAAATGACGAATGCTTAGTGCAGGCACTGCAAACCCTCCAACATTTCTGCTGATTTAAAACTTTTTACCTGAGCTACTACGGTCACCTTTTTTTAAATTACTATATTAATACAGACAATAAAAAGCTACATTTAAAGCCTCCTAAACTTCATAATTAAACAAAAACACAGAAATGATATATTTATATATTTTTTTTTTATTTGAGCACATTTATTATAGTTAGTATACAAATAGACAGACAGACAAATTGGAATCATAATTACAGTAGAACCTTAGAAATCTGAACCCCACTAATTCAATAGCCTGGATAATTTAAACAAAAATATAGTTCAAATTTTTAGAACAATTGAAATAAGTTTTGGCAAAGAAAATAAAATTAGTATTAAATACTAAAAATATTTTTAGCATGTGCATTATTGAGAGAAAAAAAAAAAAAGAAGAAGAAGAAAAAGAAACACTGTTAGCTTATAATTTCCAATCTGTTTTGCTTTTTCCCTTTTTTATTCTATTTATAACAGAAATTTGGATAATCAGGAAAGTGATACCAATTTGTTTGGATTAGCAGAATTATTAGCAGAATGTTACTGTAGTTTTCATCTATTATAAAAAATGCAACAAAATGAAAAAAAAAAAATCACAACAATGCTTACATTTTATTTCTACATTACTCGGCTGATTGTTTACAGTTTGATCACTTATTACGTCTTGAACTTCTGACTTCAAATTTATAATAGAATCAGATATAGGTTGAGAATCTGCTGAACTTATAATACTTTCATAAGTATCTGGTGCATCAAATGATCTGAAAGTAGAGGAAAATAGCCTTTAAAAATTACTATGACATAATTTTACAAATAGTTTTCATTTCACAGAAATATGTTTTTTAAGGTACAAAACACAAATAATGTTCATTTTCACTTATCCATAGCCAATTTTTCATGGTTAATATCAGGAGATAAAGAGTATAAAATCAATCACTTCCAATGGCCACAGTTAAACAAAATGGGAGAAAAAAAATTTGATTAAAAATTTTTGTCAATGGCCATTTCTTAAAAATGTGCCTAAAAGCTCCAAAATCCAAGCTTACGCATCCATGCCTCATCATATTGTTTCACAGAGGGTCTAGAATGGGTTCCTCCTCTAGTTTTCAGAACATCCCAATACCATTGCTCTATCATCTCTACTGACTTTTCACCCTGATACTGAAAACTAGGACAGGATAATTTTTTTTTGTATGTTATCAGTGATTTCACTCTTGCCAGTCCTAATATATTAATATAATCATATTTATTTAGGCTATTTTAGAGCAATGATATTAAAAGAAGTTAAAGAAAAAGTTTATAGTTTAGCAGTTATAGCTCAAAGTAACCATTAGTTTTTAAAAAATGGCAACTAATAAAATTGCTACTACTGGCCACAGGTACTAATGATTTCCCCTGTTTTGCTCTTTATCAGGAGAATTAGAATAAATTTTATTATGTGATGTGCTTTGCAGAAATTATTTTCTATAGACCAGCTCCAAAAAATAGAGTGAAGAAATAATCTGAAAAAATTATTATCTGAATATGTAATCTTTTTATAAGAAAACTGCATGAAATTATACTTAAACTATAAATAACTCTTTAAATAGAACAGTATCAGGAATAAAAAACTAAAATGTTTTCATTGACCTTTATGTGGTTGCAAATAAATAAAAATTTATGAAGATAATATTTATTATCCAAATATAACACTATAAATGACAAACGATGGTCAAATTATTCTCATTGCATTTTCCCATCTTTGAATATGATTGCAATTTTTATTTTCTTGAAGGAGAAAAATATATTAATGGTTTGATCAGCTTGGTTAAAGCTAAAGCACTACATGTAGTTTGGACACATTGTTGTATTCACTGTGAGTCATTGGTTGGGCATAAAAAATGCCTGGGAATTTGAAGACTAGATTCAACAAAATTGTTTCAGTAGCATATTATTTCAAGTCTCATCCATTGAATTTAAGACTTTTTAAAATATTGTATGAAGAAATTGAAACAAACACAAACAGATACTTCTGCATACAGAAATTAGGTGGTCGTCATGAGGAAACGTTTTTAATCGCATTTTTGCACTACGTGATGAAGCAAGACTGCTTTTCATGGACTCCAAATTCCATTTGAAAGATCTTTTCTTCAAATAATTATTATTTATTTATTTTATTTTATTTTTTGGGGGAAGGAGGGGTGAAATGCATGTTACATTAAAGTGGGTTGCTTCAGAAATGCTGTCCTAGACCATTAGCTTTAAAGAATTAAAAAAATATATATATTTAAAATGTTTTTAAATCATCTTCTTAAAAGCTATTTATGTCAAAAGTTTTTTTTTTTTTTTTTTTTAAGTAACGAATTTTAATTTTTTTTATATGGTGCCTTGTTTCCTATAAATTATCTATAGAAAAACTTTCTCTGTGCTCTAACAAGTAAAATAATAAAAATTTCATTTGTGTATGACCAAAACTTGCCATGTTATAATATTTTGAATTTTTTGAGACTTAACATAGAAACATGTTATATGGCTATCTGTGATATCTTGATGAACTTAATTTATAATATAGCGCTAAATATAATGCTGCCAAAAATTATTAAAGAATTTATAGAAAATTTAACATGCTAGAGCTAAAAAATTAAAAATATACATTTAAATGCAGTTTTAAAGTATTTAATGCATTTAAATTCTTTAATTGGAAAAAGCTTTAAAATATGCAGTTGCATATAATCTGCTGTCTAGTGATAAATATGAATTTTTAAATGAAACATTTCTAATGCATAAATATGGATACTCAATTCCAGCAGTACTATTATCCCTTGGCCGAATACTGAATATTCACTACATCTGTAATAATTATAATTTAAGTGTGTAATATATATAAATATTCACTACAGAATATTCGTATATACTACTATATACTACTGCGAATATTCACTACATCTGTAATAATTATAATTTAAAAGTGTCGCATATACATGACATATAAGGCTGGTCAGAATCCTTGATTTTTCCTACCAGTAAATTTGAATAGTAAATTTTACCTTACTTAATAACAGAATTTCTAAGATTGAATTAGGCAAAGATCTCTGATTTGAAATATTCGTAATAACAGATTAAAAATTCTGTACATGACATGCATTATAAAAAGCTTAATATTAAATAAAAAAATAAGTAGACGTTAAAAAAATTTCCAAATTATACTTACACTTTTTCCACAGAATGAGAAGAACAGGATCGATCGTGGTTAAACTTTCTTTTGATACGAACTATGGGAATAACAGGGTTGGTTTTGTCACTTGAAATCAGTAAAGTTTCATTTGAAGACTTAGAAGCTTTACTTTTACTTCTAGAAATATTAATTAAGGCATTTTTCAATTACTAAAAATTATAAAATAATATCTTAAAACAATTTATAAAGGAAAAAAATATAATAGTTTACAAACAAATAAGGCTACAGTTGATTTATATGAATTGTAATTTTCCAACTGGACGAAAAACGTCTGGGCTAGGTTTCGAACCTGGGAACTCTTGACTGAAACTGACAGTGCTCTACCAACTGAGCCATCCCGGTCAAATCTGGAGGACCTAATTCATCCAGTTAACCTTATTGATCATAGCATTTGGTCTGATATGCCCCTGATCTGAATCAGATCAACAGAATAAATCGCAGGTAATTTGGAACTCCAGTAAATGCTGGATACGTGATTACATTAGATTAATTTTTTAACACAATTATTCAAATTGGTAAAGAAATCATATGAATTGTAATTTTCCAACTGGATGAAAAACATCCGGGTCAGGATTCGAACCTGGGCCCGTACTTTTTTCGTCCAGTTGGAAAATTACAATTCATATGATTTCTTTACTAATTTGAATAATTGTGTTAAAAAATTAATCTAATACAGTTGATTTAATCTTTTAAATTTTATTTTCTAACCTTGTATTAACCCCAATTCAGTACAATCTCAGCAAAACAATATTTAGTCACTTACATTTTAACATTTTATTTGTTCTTGTTATTATTCAACAACAGAGCCTCAACCTGCAACTCTTGGCAAATGCGACAGTAAATTCATATAAAAATACATAGAGCATTCACAATTTGAAAAGTAGATGGGTAGACCTTTTAAGAAAAATGTCTTAATACCAAGGGTCATCAAACTTTTTTGACTGTTGACTCCTTCAAAAATTTCTCATTTGTTTATTGATTCCCATTATTTTACTATTTGCTAATAATAATGAAACAATTTTAAAAAAGTAGATGCATTATAATGATACTTTTATTAAATATTAAAATTGCTTAACACTGCCAATGTGACACATACAAATGGCGATTCTTGACAATTGGTTCAAAATTCGCGAGTTTCAATATTAAATCCGTATGATATTCAATATCTTAATTACTTTTTTGTTTTGATAGGACGGAATTAACATGGCTAAAACCAGATTCAACCATATACAAGCTTGAAAATGCAAACAAAAATGGGAGAACCACTGAACTGTTTTGGACATTTTCAAGAAATATTTGCGTTCATGTCATAATGTGACATTTTTGGAAAGTGTTTTAGCTTCAAGATAAATGATAACTCATTAAATTCATCTTGTATGTTGTTTTTTAAAGTTTCAACTTTTAAAGAAATGCTGGTGTAATAGTTCAGTCTGAGATATGCATAGTGATTTTTGGTATTTTTAACATATATCCAATAGGGACACATGTGGTTTAACATTATGATATCAAAGTGGAAATTCGAGAAACGTTCTCACTTCTTAGTCTTTTATCATAATATAAAATAATTTTTTCCATCGACCCCCTTTAATATCATATCGACTACTTTGGTGATCCCTACTTAATACAAAGTAATCATACTTGGAGGGGGGGGGGGGGGGGGGGGGGGAGAGGAATGCTAAATTAATGCTGCACAATACTACTTATAATAAAAATAAAATCCAAAATAGTTTAAGCTGATAGTCAGCTAGCTGAATGCATTACTTAAAACACAAAAGTATTTTAAAATAAATTTGTATTTTTCAAAAGGAATATCTGGATAGTTGATTTCCATTTTAAAGATTCAGCACCTATGAATACAGATTCTGTCAAAACAACAGGAATTTCAATTGTAAAAAGAAAAAAAAACCCTTTGAATTTTACTGTATAACTAGAACAATATCTTTCATAGAGACAAAATTTTCTCCAGACAGTTTCAGGAGGGTGCTGCACCCTGCCTGCTCTTTGATTTAAAAAATAGCACCCTTCTTGCCCCTCATCCAAAAAGTAGCACTTCTGTTGCCACTCAGTCAAAAAATGGAATCCTTTCTGCTGTTTATATTTAAAAAATTTGCTTCCATTGTAAAAATTGACTCCTTGTCATTATTTTAAGAGAGTGCCCCAACCTTTAAATATTAAAAATGCTTTTAAAAATAAAAAGAGTGCCTTCAAAAATTGAAAAAATGAATTTTCTCCAACTGCTACACTCTGATCTTTTTTTACACTTGGGAGAAACTATGATAATAATACTAAGAACATAAAACCAATCATTCAGCCACTGCAAGCTTTTTATTATGCAACCATCGCTAATAAAATTTAGAGAATTCATTCTATAAAATTTAGCTTAACATAATAAAAATAAAATAGCATAATCACCCAAAATGTTCAAACAAAATTATAATTCTTCAACTGAATGTTTGTTCACAGAATCACAGAACTTTGTCAAATTATATTTTTCTATGTTAAATTCAATACAACTTTCCCTTTATACATTGAATAAGATAAAACATTCATTCAATAAGATTTAATGCATTAAGTATAAAGTTAAATATCTTTTTCTTAATATTTTCAAATGTATGTCTTATGTCAAATTTATGTCTTCAAATGTACGTGTTCTGTAATATGAGTCTACAAATAGATGATCTGTATATTGTGTCCCATGTATCATATAGCTGAGTGTTATTTTACTTTTGTGAACAATAATTTAACGTCACTGCCCCTACCATAAAAAAAAAAAAAAAACCTCAAGAAACATTAATTTCATAAAACAAAAATATGCAAAAAAAAAAGGGGGGGGGGTGTGAATTTGACAAAGAAATTTTGAAACTCAAAGGAAAATGCAGAGAAACATAAGATGACTAAGTGACTTACTATAAGAATTTGCATACCATAATCTGAGAAGCAGAGCCACATTTTACATTTATTTTAGACTGAAACAAACTATCATATTAAAAAAGAAAAAAACTAATGTGTTGTGTAATTGTAAAGTTTTAAATTAAACATAAAAAATATTGCAAATTGATTAATAATTGAATCGGTGATTGTTGAAAAGAACTAAGTCCATATTTTGACAGTTCTCATTTTAAGATGGTTTCAATGTTTTTTCATGTTTACTGATCATTTCACGAAGAATGGAACTCAATCCGCATACTACCTTTTCATGTTTGGGAGGAGAAATTTAAAAGTTGAGAAAGCACTATGCCCATGACTTGGGAAATTTCAAAACTAGGACTTAAGTTTCTTTCAACAATCACCAATTCAAATATTACTTTGGCTAACAGTAACCACAATCTAAATAAAATAAAATGCTAATCAAGAATTCCTGAAAAGAAATAAGTTTTAATAATTATACATAAAATTAAATAATATGAAACATTTTTTTTTTAAATAAATAATCAATCTTTACTAAAGTATTAAACAATTTCACAATAATGTAAAATTAACCACCTGGAATGCTTTGATTTCTTCTTTTCAGGCTCATCTGTATTGTCTGCCCCACGTTTTTTATCAAATTTACTATCTGGATTTTTAGAACTGCCATTCGTATCATTTTCTTCAAAGTCAAATACTGAGGCAGAGCTAATAGGCGTTATTTTCTCCAAATTGATACAGTCATCTTTTTTCTCACTAGAATCTATAGAAAGAATGTCTTTTCCTTTTTTCTTTTGTTTCTCACTAGCACTTATAGAACCTTCAGCAGCTGAAATTTCTTTTACACATGTCGACGAAACGTTTGCTGTGCTAACAGCAGTACTATCAAGGAGTACTACAAAGTCACTCTTTTTATTTTTGCAGTTCATAGTAATTATACTGTTATCACTTATGGTACTGGCACTGCTGTCACTTTGAAAGCCTTGCTCAGAAAGTTGAATTTCACTGGCATTAGAATTATTTGAAGAAGTCTGCTTTGCTTTCCTTTCCCCCCGACTTCGTCCTCTTTCTTTGGCTACACCTGAAGATGGTTTCTCTGGACTAGGTTCAGGAGTAGCATTGTCTGCAGGAATCGGACGAAATGCAGGAATGGTTTTTATATGACTGTCCTTTTTCTAAAAATAGAGAAGAAAATTTTTATAGTCTAGTAAGCAAGTAAACATTCTAGATATCACATTCATTTTTATACAATCTATTACAAATACTGTTTTCATGTATGCCATTCCTCCATGTAGCACACCTTATTTTCAGAACAGTGACTAGCTTAATAGATTTTCGCGTCCTTCGAGCTTTGGTAAAGCAAGTGCGGGTCAGAAAAACCTGACTTAAGTTCTGAGACCCAACTCAATTTTGGGTGTCCGGCTCCAAAGCTGTTGGGGAACTACGGCTCGTCCCCAAGTGTAAATGTGGTGGTCTCCCAAGAGGGTGGGAAGCAGGTAGAAAATTTCACTTGGGGAAATGGGAGAGGGGAGTCAGCAGGTGGCAGTGCCCCCACCGGCCATAAAACACAGGAACTCTCCTGGTCGTGCTCGTTAAAAGTTCCTCAGAACTTGGGCATGGCGGTTCACATGCCTGGTGGCACAGCTCAGTTTTTATACCTTATTTTCAGAAAAAAAATTTAATAAAAATATAACAAAAGATTCGAAGCAGATTTTATTCTATTAACATCGAACAATTTTAATTATAATTAAGAGTGAAAATTTTATTTACAAAGTACTGCTTTATGGTTTTGTATACTAATATAGAAAAATGACCATGTGACGATCATATATACAAAGCCCAATGATGGTATTACAGGATGGGAAGTTCCACAGATAAATCTGAAGTTCAACGCTGCCAACTTTTAAAAAAATACAAAGTAACTTATAAATAATATTATTATCTGCTAATTATAATCTTATTGGTAATTAATATTAATATAATTATTAAATATTATCAGCCAAATACATATATTATTGCTCTCCAAATGCAGCAGCAACCTTCAAATCTCAATTTCTCACATCTTACGTACATTTCTGATTTTACAAGTTAATTTTTAGAATAAAAACTGCATGGCATACATGAAAAAAAATAAGATACTTATGCAAGGTAAATGTAAAACACAATAGTAAAATACAAACTTCTTAAATACACCATAAAAGCATAGAAAAAGAGTCAAGCTTAAAAGAAATTAGTCCTTTTTGCAGGTAAAGATATGTGCAACTATACGGGAGCAGAAACAACTTACAGAGTTAGTTGCATATACCTTTGTCTAAAGAAGAGTGAATTCTTCTGAAGTATTGCTAAATGTTGTTGCTTCTAATCTTTTATGATGCATTTAGAAAGTTTATATTAGTACTTATACTTGGAATTTCAACCCTAAAATCAATCAAAACATTATAATCAAAATCAAATAAATGGTCTAAAATTTTTCATGGCACACCTAAGATGCAGCACACTAACATTCTGTAGCTCATTAGCTGAAAAACACTACTTTAATGGTTTTGGTTAAATATACTAAAATTTAGATAAGTGATACGTGAAAATTAGTGCACACTGAAACACATGAAGTACTCATAGGGCTTGATAACATAGCACTTGTTTTTGTGAATCATTAGAATAGAAACAACAGTGCCATGGTACCACTATACAGGTAGCATGATGAAACTCTGTTCAACTTATAAATATTAAAAATGCTATAATTCAATTGACACAAACAAGCTAAAGAAAGTTTTTCATCCCTATAGTTATTACATGTAGCATGAGACCAATCAGTTTGTTACAATCTTCATGCAAATAGCAAGGTTTTAAACAAACTAGTAACAAGAAGAAGAGTAAAAATAAAGCTTCTTATAACACCTGGTATAAAAAATGACTAATTTTGATAACAATATATATATTTCCCTTTATATGAAGCATCAATGCCCAAAAGGCAGAACACAAGACTGCTTTTTAAAGATATAAAAACACATAACAAAAACATTTATATTACTAACCTATTTGATTTTTTTTCACTTACCAATTTTATTTTGAAGTTTGATTGTTGGCTACTTACCAACTTTTGATAATGATAATCACAGTAGCCACAATATTTAACATTATCCATATAATTTCCAGCTTCTTCGCATAATAAACCAGCAGCCTGGGCACTAGAAACCAAAAAGTGCTCATTAATTAAAATAAAAATCTATACACTACTTAAACTATTTATTATGACTAAGGTATTCCTTTTAAATATACTAACTTTATTAAGCAGATAAATTTGCGCTAAAAATATACATCTTATTCTTAACTATTAAAAATTAAAATACTTATCATTAAAAAATCAAACAGACACATACTTCATTTCAATTATATAACAACATTAACTTTTCTTTTTTTTTTAAAACATATAGTGTAAGAAAAGTATTGTAATCATGATAAAAATTACTATATTTTTACATTTTGAAATTCCCTGAATCTGTTTTCGCTATTTATACAATGATTCCATATGTATGTATGTTTGTTGGTACTTTATTAGATTTACTGGCCCCTAGAATCTGTTTTCGGTGTTTTTTCTATGATTTCAGTAGGTATGTATGCATGTCAATGAACATGATACTAACTTTTGATACCAAACTATACTTTCAATTAAGCATTTAGTAAATATATTACAGGGCATTATCGCAAGAGCTGTATTTATTTTTATACAAATCAGACAACAGGTTTGGTATCTAAATCATTTTCCAACCAATTTGTGATCAAAGAAAATCGATAGGTATTTTCTTTTTAACCTCAATTATTCAATTAAATATTTTTATTGTTCATGCTTATCTTATGTCAATGCAACAGTCATATGAAATTTGTCATATGCTTTTGTGTTAAATTGACAATGCTGTGCCTATTGAGCTACCTGCGCTTACACGACAACAGCCTAGACCAGCAGCAACAACAGTCATGTTTCACTAGAAAATGACTTAATTTAATAAAACATTTTTTTCTTAAAAAGCAACGAAAAACACTACAGCAAGTTTTATTAATCTGATAAAAACATAGGGAAATTTAAGTATTGCAAGTTGTGGATGAATAATGACAAAATATCTGTACTTAAAAATCCCATTAGCATGAATGCTGAATTTCAGCACAGGCAGAATGAAAATTCATTGAAAATTATGTCATTATTTTAGAAAAAGTTTGAGCTTTATGAATGAAAGTGACATTGTCTTTAGAATATGAGGTCATTTTCACAAGCAGAAACATTTCAACTTTGTAAAATTAGAATCTAAGTTTTGATTTATTTTTATATTACTATTTTATTTATTTGAACACATACTATTATGTAAAGTGTTTGGAAAGTCAAGTGGTGTCACTCCAGATTTTTTTTTTTCAATATTTTAAATAAAGGAACATAAAAGATGCCTAATGGATTTTCTTTAAGAAAAAAAAAAAAAAAAAAAAAAAAAAAAAATGTTCCAATTGCATTTAATTTTTAAAAAATTTATTCTAATCATCAACATTTTTTGGAAAAATAAAAATAATTTATAACTACATTATTTCTTCATAAATAAATAGATACAGTTGCTAATGATTTCTTAAGAAAAATCAACAGGTCTTTAGAAAATATTATTAACACATATGAAATGATAACAGATGCATGTGCACACAATTATCTTACTTTACATAGTTACTCCAAAACAATTATCTTACTTTAATCAACAATATGTGTAAAAAAAAAGAAAAGGTGTACATTTTCTTGTGTACATTTCATGCCAAACCAATCAAGGCCCAAACAAGTCCATTTATTATTTTAACATTCTGAGGCATGTTAGACTTTCAGGGCAGGCCATAATTAACTCAGTTCTCTTAATAACTTTTGAACCAAATCTTTCAAAAATTTACAAAATTTACCTAAAAATAAAATTCAAAATATCTAAATTATATCTCCACACTAGTGGTCAGAAAAACTACTTTTGTAGTGAACTACAATTACTTTATCAAAAAAGTACTTAACTACTTGCTTTAAAAAGTAGCAACTACAAACTAAAAGTAATCACTACTTCATTAGTGACAGATTTTGTCAAAGGATTCAATTTGCACTTGAAATTGGCAACATGGATTAAATAATACAGCTGCTCATCATTACATTACTTCTGTCAGGATACAACTATATAAGTGTGATATAACCAAAGGCATTAAAGAATTAAGAAAGATAACAAAGAAAAAAATGTTTTGTGTTTGTCTCCAAAATGCTAGTTTATATGTTTTTAGAAATTTCTTAGCAAAATTAAGAAAGATATAAACATAATACAATCAACATTTATACATAATTACATGAAAAACACGAGTGATATAATAAGGAGCTACTACTGTACATAACATTTTTATGCATAACCTTACTAGAAAGTGTCAATAGAAAAATCTATGAAGTCATATGATGTGTTGCTAAACGCTGCAGCTGAGATTTGTCGCTGACATTCACAAATTGCTGTGCAGTGCAGAACACATTTTGCACAAAAAGACAAAGTTATGATTGCAGGATTTGTAGAACGGCACTTTTTTTTTGGCCCATGGAGTAACATTAGAAGTAGTGTCAGTGCTTGCTAAAAACTTTGCCTAATTAATATATTTTTTAATTCTTTTTCTTTAATTTAAGTTTGCTGAAATTACACTTCGTATTTGGGAAGAAAAAAACTCTATAAATTTATCGTGAAAATTTATGGAAATATTAAATATAGAAATAAAAATTTTGATAAAAAATTCTAAAATCTGTAATTTTTTAGGTGCTTTTTTTGTAACTTTCGATAAAGCATCTTCTTGTCTACAATAGTTTTGAAGAATATTGAATTGGCTTTATTATCAAAAAGTGCTCAGTTATTTAATGTTTAATTCAAATTTCATGGTTTTGTGCACCCTTTCTAAAAAAATCATTAAAAATACCTTTAAAATATATATTTTTTTTTTTACAACATTTCAAGAGCAGAAACATCAGACTTTTGAATGCTGTAAAAAAAAAATACTAACTATAGCAATTACAAAAAGACAAAGGAGCTTTCAAAAAAGTATAACACTTAAAAAATCATTAATTTTTTTTAATTAGACCATAAGAGATATAAATTAATAATGTCCCCTATCAGTTTCCAAATGTATTTTTAGTAGTGCTCCCTATTATACATTTATACGTGTATACATATAATACGTATTATACGGGGTGCAGATTTTTTATACGTATGATACGGCACAGTCGGTTATACGTATTATACGAAACACTATATACAGTCCAACGTATATACGGATCTTACCCCAGCGGTTAAACGTATAAACGTTTAAATGGTTTTCGTTCATGTGAAAAAAGATACTTTTCTCCTGCTAGTCTGCGCAAGGTTACTATATCATAAGGTTGTGCCCCATTTCACCCTACAATCAATAGGGAGCGATTTACTGTTTGATGTCGCTTAGCCTGCTCTCTGCTCTAGAATACTATTATAGGAGTCTTAGCCTGCTCGATTCAGTTTTCCAATTGATTTGGTTTAGAAAAGCCCTATTTTTAATTGAAAAGTATCAATACAAATTTTCGAGTGAAGAAGTTTAAATTTTTTTTAAATATTTTTTATACATAGGACAAACATTACATCCAAAATTTAAACTATTATGTCTTTTCAATTCTACGATATATAATTTTTAAATTTGCTATTTTTATCATTACATTTTATTTGTACCTCAGTATGAAAAGTTCCTTTTCATTTTAAAAACAAGCAAATGGTAATTTTTATAAATAAAATCTTAAAGACCTACAAGAGCAGAAAATTTAATGTTTATATGAGTGCAATTAATATCATGTTAATAATTTTAATATAGTATATTTTTAATATTTGATCAGTATTCTATTTGAAATACATAATAATTCTAATATTATTATAATTGTGACATGCATTTCCTAAAAACCTATAAAAAAGTTTTTAAAAAAAATCACTTAGATTTCAACCTCATACCACATATACACAAGATTGGGTTTTGTGTAATTAGATTTAAAATACAAATAATGTAAAAACTTTAATAAGTAAATGGCTGAATATTTAGTATTTTTAAACCGAAATATACATAAGATACAATTAGATGATTTAATGGAAATAAAATTTGAAATTCAGAGTAATATAATTTATAAACAAATTCTGAAATATTTATATAAAGTATTATTTTAATGCTACATGATAACCATAAATGCACATACATAATTTTAAAAAAAAAGAAAGAAAGAAAGATAAATTATTGCATGAAAGAGAGTTCTACGTTTACGCAAAAAATTTTATTTCCTAATAATATTTAAAATTTAAAATTACATTTCTTTTCAGCGTTCTAAACTTAATTTTAAAATTTACTGTTTCTTCAGATTCCATTCAGATAATTTATGTGATTAAATATCAAATAATTGATATATATATATTTTATAAAATAAAAAGTAAGACAGCAGTATTCCTAAAAGAGATTTAAAATACAAATAAAAATAGAAACTTTATTTTTTAAATTGCCGCATTTTTAAAACTGGAAGATTTATGTGATATAAAAAAATTAAATTTGAAATTCAAAATAATATACTTTTAAAAATATCTTCCAAAAGGATTATATTAATTTATATTTTAATGCTGTATGATGATAAAATTATATAAAAATATTTTAATAATTAATATATTAAGGTACCTTCAAGTATACCTTCAGAATATGCTTTCATTTCGAGCATTTTATTTCATTACAGGGTGCATTTTGAAGATGTATTTTAGATGTATGTTCTATTATTTGCAATTTTTCGTACTGTTTTATCATGCAATGATAAAATACATGAGTTGATTGATCATACACATACTGATCATACACAGTTGATTGACTCCACATTTTTCATTTTTTGGCAGCGTATCTCTTTTTTAAGCTTTCCAACATAGTTGAAAAGTGTTTATACATTCGGTTTTCCTGTCTGTATGCCGTCTGTCTGTCTGTGCTCTAACTGCCGTAAATATACTCGGATTGTTATGCAATTTATATATCTTATTGAGCTTTATTATGCCATGTTCGGTATTGAAAATGAAGTGTGTAGCACTTACAGCTTATTTTACAGGGAGATTCAAAAGAATTCCGTTACTTTACGGTCTATGGGGAAAATCGTTTGCGGCTTATTTTAATGATGTTAAAATATTTCAAACATATTAAAATTGACATATATAACATGTGCACTATAAAAGGTTTACTATAGAATATTGTATGCATAGCACTTATACCTTTATTGAAGCACTGAAAAGAATTCGTTACATTACGGTCTATGGGGAAAAATCGTTTGCAGCTTATTTTAAAGATGTTTCAATATTTTATACATATTCAAATTGATCACTGAGGTGCACTACAAGGCGCTTACTGTCATATAATGTATCGTTCATTTACAGAAACACTCAAAAGTATTCGGTTAAAGTACTGTCAGTTACTAATAATTCCTTGAAGTGCGATTTTAGATGCGATTTTAGTTGTTTTTTAAATGTAACGAATTTCTTGCCTATTACTTGTTATGTATAAATTCTATGGATCACCCACAAGGCAGCACAAAATACTCGAATACATGTGCGTTTATCAACGGAAATTGCTGAAGGTGAATTTTCAACTGTGCTATGCCCTCCCTAACTGAACTAAATTTTAGCAATTTATGCCGCTGTATGTATAGTATTAGTAGTATTATTAGAAATTTGTATGCATAGTTTATATACAAATCTATAGATCATATACAGGGGTGCACAAAATAATTCGATATTTTTTCGAATATTGTTAGTAATTCCTGAAATGGCATTTTCAAATGTGTTATGCCTTTGTACAAATTTTTCTCTTAGACATCAGACCTAATTAAACAGTAAAGATTTATAAAAGTATTTTTGAAGAGTTGAAAAGTGTTACATAATCTGTGCTTGATGCATGATTTTTCTAAAGCTATTATCTGTTCTTTTGGATGCAATGATCCATCAATTTTTTATATCAGATTTCTTCGAAAATGTATGATATAGAACATTTTGCGTTTTATCCAAACGATTAGTACATGTTGCAATAGCATAAGTACTAGGCATTTTCTGCAAAATCAATGCAAAGAATGCATTATTTTAAAGAGCTAAGACCAAAAGCACTAACAGAAGCTGGAAAATATTTGCCACGTACTTAGGAAATGGACCGGAAATCTCTCTTTCTGAGAAGGAATTAAAGCTTCCTGTGAGGGAAAACTGCCCTTGCTGTCAAAGGAAATGAAAATAATTGTTTACATTGCACCCCCGTCCCTTTCAAATATCGACCAAAGATAACAAGCAATACAAACTCCCATATTAGCAAAGAAAAAATACACGATTATTTCATTTGAAGGAAAAAAAATCTCCTCTAAATCGCTTTATTCCTAGAAAAAAAATACTTTACTTTGTGCCTAATGAAAAATGTTTTATTTTGAAGAAATATGCTCTCCTATGACCAAAGAAACGAATTTTTTTTTTTAGCATAAATACTATTTTAAATCAGAAAAAGGGGAATCAGAGGGTTCTTTCCCATTCGAAGAATGCACCTTAGCACCGCCAGTGACGTCAGAAAAACCAAAACCCTGATGCCAGAAGTAAAGGGAAATGGCACCTACCGGGTCTGCGGATTAGAGAAATTGAGAAACACCCACTGAGGCCCACATTCTCGTAGTTTCCGTGGACCATTGTGATTACTTGTTCAAAGATCCACGAAAGTGCCTAATTTACCTGTCTAGCGGTAAAGGTATTCCAAAAAACAATTAAAAATCGAAACTTTTTTTCCTCAGTTGAGATATATAGTTTTTTTCCCCCTTAAATCTAAGCTATTAATTATGAAATGTTTTACTATGGGTAGTGGGTAGCTCCAAAGCAAATTTTCGCATGTCTGTAACACCTTCACATACAACTTCTTTAGATTTATGGCATGGCCATTTCGCGCGAATTTTTTTTTTTTTTAATGCGACCGCAGAACATAGGCATGCATTAACTTTTTATCTTATAGTGACACTGACCAATCTATTTCCTGGGAAGTTTCACACTCATACTTTTATTGTATTTAAGAATATTTTTTTTCTCTATTTAACACGGTTGCTACTGAGGACGTATACGTGGCGTCGTCACTTGGTCACTTATTTGACATTCCACTTTTAATCCAAAATTACGAATTAATACCGGAAATTTCGAAAGAAGTTTTTTTATTTTATGTAATCACGAAATGTCTGTCATTAAATAAAGCAAATATTGCTATTAGTATTTTCAGGTATGAATTCGGAATTTCTGAATAAAATAAAATTCCATTAATTTTAACCCGGTAGTCACTGTGTTAAAATATTTTGAAAATACATCCTACATTAAAAAAGAAATGAGAAGGCAAGTCATTTTATGCATGTGTGATTGCGTTCTAAAATCTGCATTGACGATTATTTGTCTGGCTATTAGAAATCAAAATTTATAAGTACTTCACACAAAAAATAAAATTTGTCAAAATTAACAAAAAATCTTAAACGTAATGTCCATACACCTTGTATACCATGAGTGTCATGATTAAAAAAATGAACTCGCGTTATACACATTAACACATAGTGGAAAACGTTAGCCCCGTCAAAAGAATAACATTTGAACCCGAACGCAATCTTGAGTACACACACTCACAAATAAAGAATTTTCAAAAAATTAGAAAAGAAAAATAAACTTACTTAACAAGAAGTGACAATAAATCTGAAACGTGTCTATTCTCATTATTTTCTCAAAAAGTGTTTTCTTCCGTTATATGCTTATAATAATCGTTTATAGGGGAAAATAACAAAATCCTATGTATGAAACATATTATGCAAATTATTTTGCTAAAACCACTGATTTCCAGCTTGTTCTCCATTTTGTGACGTAATACTGATGAGGTCCATTGGTATTAAAAGTAAATACGTATTTAAAATATACGTATAATTGAATTTTTCGTACACTTAAATTATACGTTTAACCGATATACGCTTATACGTATATGGATACGTTTAAACGTATATTTTAGGGTATACGTATTTCGTAAATACGTATATCGGTTAAACGTATAACTGATATACGTATCGCATCGGGAGCACTAATTTTTAGTCTAACACTTCATACAACATACAGATGGTAATTACTTTAACAGATATTTTCTAAAAAACTAACTAACTTTTACTTCCTGGAAATTAAAGTCAATAGACCCATTTCCATGTGAGAGTTGAGCTATTTTTAGAACACAACACCTCTGTCACTTCACTGTATTACACTCGGGACTCAAACAGATCTGGCCTTTTATTATAATGATTTGTTTATATGCTTATAATGTCTGTAACATTAGTGTAAGAATAAGTGTTAAACATGGAAATGTTTGCACATGGCCTTATTTACAGACAGTATAATAAACTTAAATTCTTAAGACCTTTTCTTACAGATGCTGTTGCCCTTCACTTGCTTTTCCAAACACGTCTGCCACTGAATGCAATAAATGCCCTTATAGCCAAGTTCAACACCACACAAAGTTTAGTATATGTTTATGTCCAAATATTAAGGCCAAAAAGTGTTAGTACTCGAGAAAATATTCAATTCAGATAGTAAAGAAAAGACAGAACCATCAATTTTTCAGTCACGCCTAATACAGAACCATTAATGTTTTAGTCATGCCTAATACAGAACTTCCCATTTCAAAATCAAGTTTTTTTTTCTTTTTCTTTTTCTTTTTAAAGGAGAGGAGGGGGGGGGGGGGGTGAAATTTGTTTATTTAAGGTTATTTACATATCCAAACTGTCTACTTTCTGACACATTCATTTTTGTTCATAAATGCATGAGATTTTCACAGATTCTGAATAAAAGCACCTACCAATATTATTAACAAATTAGTATTTATAAACAAAAATGAATTCAAGAATGTGACCCAGCCTATTTGGATTTGAAAACAGCAAAAGATCTGTCAGAAAATGCTGTCAAAGATTACATTTTGAACTGAACTTCAGGACACAACAGCTTGATAAAGGTCATCATGAGACAACAACCACTTGTAACTCAAGATTTAATTCATCTGGTTCTCAAGATGTTATGGAAAAATGAAAAAACTTTTTGATTCCAAATCACTTTCTGTAATCATACTTCTACATATAAAGAGGTGTCCTTAAATGTATCAGAAATTTTCATGAGAAAAAATTTAAGAACACAAAGTGAAGCTTTCAATTGTAGTAATTGGTAATCATATTGAAAACTAACTCTAAATAACTTGCACATGCTGAATTTTATTTTGATTTAATATAAAGACATTTTTCAAAAGTTACTGAGAAAAAATTTCGCAGCGTTCATGGCTCATCTCACAGGTATACAACATATCAGAGTGATTAAATTTTACATTTTACGGACCACCCAGAAAAAAACTTTTAACAGTGAACAGTTAAATGAAATATATATATATGTACATCTTATATATTAAAACGAAAAGGGATTTCTGTCAAATTCATTTTTCACACGAATTTGCCCCATTTACGCATGCGTAAACTTAAATCTAGAACCTAACCAGTTTCAGAGCACACTCAAATGCGAAAACGGTGGACGAGTGGTATAAAGCGAGTCTCTTCTCTGTTCCGATTATCATGTGGGTTCGACCTTTGCTATGGACAGAATGATTTTTCTTATTTTATTTGAATTATTCTTCAAAAATTTCAAACTTTTGAAAACAGCTATGAATTTTATTTTTATAGTACTATCAAGTTGTTTGCCGTCAAGTTATGGCGGGTTCCATCTAGTATGTATATAATTTTGATTACAGATAATTTATAAATCTGTCTGCATAAAAAATTCAGCAGCCATTTCATAAAAATAATTATAAATAAAAAGCAAAAATAAACAACTATAAATAGTTCAAAATAAAAAAATATATATCCAAATAAAGTTTTTATTTGTCAGTTTTAGAAAATTTTAGAAGATACAAAATATATTGTCTTTTGACATATTCATACAATGATTAAACATTTTAGTAATAAATTATATTCTACTAAATTAATTTTTTTTAAATCTCAAATTTCACTTTTTTTTTTTTAAATAAAAAATAATAATAAAGTAAATTCAAATAAGAAAACAGTACAGAAAAAAAAAATTTATGGTAAAATAATTTCATAAACCATCTTCATGACTTAAAAAATGAAGTAATTAAAAAACAATTCTTACCAAGTAACATGAAAGTACTGCTTACAACCTGATTTGTTACACTGCATACATGCCCCAACACTGGCCTTTGATTCTTTGCCCTGTTCTTCACATAAATAGCAGAGCTGTAAATCAGCATGAAAAAAATAATTATTATAAGAGATATTATTGAAAATATTAAAAATTAATTTAACATTGAGAGGATGACACTTTATATTTTTATAATTCCTCAACTTCTCTACTAAACGGTTTTAAATTTTGGTAATTAAAGCAAAATTTTACCATAAATTGATATATGATGCTAAATTTAGCTGCTAGCATTGAAAATTTTATTTCTATGTCCGTAGACCTTTAAGCTTATTCTTTTTTTTTTTTTTTTAAATAATTAAAGAAGATGGATTTCTCAGATATATAGGCTTCTCTGTGACAATTTTAAGCAATGAGAGAGTATATGGATTTTTCTTTCTAAAACAGAAAAAAAAAAACTTATAGAACTGATTTAACTATAAAATTTCTTGTTAAATTATGCAAGGCAAAATTCATTCAGTTTTTAAGAACATGTTTATTATGTTTAATTTATATAGCATATTCAAAATTTTGTCATTTATTAGATTTTTATTTTTTTCTAAATATTGATAATGCATATATGATAATATTCCTCAAATTACCTTATTATATCGATCCTGGGGAACTAACTGTAGAATGATTGGCTCCATTGTAGTTACGTTTCCAAATCTCACTTCAGGAATATATAGAGCGCAAACTACGTGAGCCCAGCCTAAAAAAATACAGAAGATAAACTTTATAACAAATTTATAATAAGGCAGATTTTAAGAACAAAATAGGATGAAGAAATATAAAAATAATTAAGCACACCCTTTGTACTCCTTTGTTGAATGTGACCCGACGTCGGTTTTTATAAAAAAAATTCCTATGTTGAAAACTACTACTTCTTTACAGCTTATTTAATTTTATCATATTCATTTTATTTTATTCCTATCATTAAATAAACGAATATTCTACTTGAAAATAGTGGTACTCAAAATATGGGAGACTTGATAGATATGTAACACCTTATGCTATAAAAATTCTGAGTGCAATGAGTTAAATTCAAGAAAGTCAAGAATCAAAGTTTCCATCAAACTCAATTAGAAAGAAAAAAAAAAAGTATAAACGTCGCAGATGCACCACTTTTTTTTTTTTTGGGGGGGGGGGGGAGGGGGGGGGGGGCACCAAAATAGCAATTTTTTGCTTAGCATGGCAATCCAACAATTTTGAGAAGATGCAAAACAGTAGAGCAGATCGTGTGTATTAATCAAAGCCTTCTGGTATTAATAGCAATGTCATTTTAAAATAACTTATGACAACATCACTTGCAATAATTCAGTGTATATTAGACCAAGTGTTAAGGTTGTATTGTATCTTGTTTTTGCTTGAAGTGTATGTAGAGCTGGAGATTTTAGTTTTAGTTATCAAATATGTTATAATATTTTGCATACTCTTTAATCTCTTTCTTTTCAAATTAATAAACTTTATAGTGAATAGTTCTACCAGTAATAGTAAGGTAAGAACTTTCGATACTTGTCTGATACTCTATCGATCACTTTCTATTACTTTTGCCAAACAATGGGATTTAACGCCAATAATACAAAAGTGTTGCGTCATGCTTGATTTAAAATGCAGCGCTAGCAAATGATGCATGTGTTTCATTTTTATTTATTTCGTGGACAAGCCAGTTTTACTTTTCTAATGTAGGATATGAGTTTACTGCTATTTCTCATTTTGAAAAAAAGAATGAACTGAGATCTTTCATCTACAGAACAGGATGCAATAAACTATTTTCAAGATTATGGAATTCTGCAATCAAAAAAGATGTGCATTATTGGGCAAGATGTGAGACATCTATATTAATATATATTTCTGGATGGTCAGATGAATTGACATCAATAAATTAGGTAAAAAACAGTTGGATTTAACGATTTAAGTAAGAATACAGTGATTAATTGGAATAGTTCTCAGAGAAGCTTGTATGTCTAACCTCCTAGGAAAATATTCCGTAAAAACTGGAGGGCCTAAAAAAGTTGTAGAAATTGACGAAAGTCTTTACAAAGTGAAAAAATCAATCTAGTATTTTTTAAATTTTCGGCAGGGTTTTTAATTTTTGGCAGGGAATGTCTGTTAAAAAAGAACATGGTTCAACAATTCCAAAATCATGTGTAACTATATTAATATATATTTATGGATGGTCAGATAAATTGACATCAATAAATTAGGTAAAAAACAGTTGGATTTAACGATTTAAGTAATAATACAGTGATTGATTGGAATAGTTCTCAGAGAAGCTTGTATGTCTAACCTCCTGGGAAAATATTCCGTAAAAACTGGAGGGCCTAAAAAAGTTGTAGAAATTGACGAAAGTCTTTACAAAGTGAAAAAATCAATCTAGTATTTTTTTAATTTTCGGCAGGGTTTTCCAGACAATCTTTTGTATTCAGGATACACGGACGAGGCATTTGGCCATGGTTATTGGCTGAAAATCGTGAATGTGTAACGAATATGGCGTCAAGTGAATGTAACAAAACAATTATGCCTTTTTGGCATTAGTTCTTGTTGTTTAGCGAGTTTTTTTTATATAGAAAGTGGTTGACACGATAATAGATAAGCATTGAACTTTCTTTATATAATCAGTGGACATAAGTTGAATTTTAGTTAAAGCTCTAGAACATACTTAGATATGAAATATAAAAGTTTAACTTCCTCCATTGCATTATAATTTTTTTCCCTCTGTTTAAAAGCATTCTAGTATATTTTGAAAATTTTGTTGGTATGCTAGGTAGATACATTGTACCACAAAAATCCCTCCCGGAGAAAAGTGTCTGAATTCAACACTGACCAAATATAAATAAACAGAATTACTTAAAATTTTCAAACCTTGTTACCATAGAAACAAATGTAATATATCATAAAAAAAAAAGAGTCAAAATATTTAAAAAATTCCAAAATCAATATTTTCTATGTTTTTGCCTTCCAACTGCCGTTAAATCTACACTTTATATTAAATCAAATTTTAATAATGTTAGAGACATTTTACATTTGGATGATAGTATATATAATATATACATTGTAATGTAGCCCAAAAAGATCTCCAAGCAACGATTTAGAAAATGTTTTCAAATATCAGAATTTAAATAAGAAATAAAAATATCTAATTCTTACAAGATAATACACTAAATATTTCTTTAACACAATAACAAGAGAGATAAAAAATATATATATACTTCCACTATCTGTTCTCTTTAAAGCACCGTCTTTAGATGGACAAAGTTCGCATCTCTAGAAAAATAAAGAAATTAAATATATCAAAATTTATTTAATATTAACAATTTTAAAAGCAAATACAGTAGAACTTTGATCCATTGTTTTTTCAAGGATGTTTGAAAGAAATGATGAATATAGGAAAATGATTAACGCAGATTAACATAGAATTCGTTGCAATTGTAATTGGACCATGGTATTAAAATGATGAATGCAGGAACAATGGATCGAGGCTCTACTGTATACAAATTTTTCATAATTCAATCAAGCATATCCCTATTTATTTCAATATTTTGTCGTAGTAGAATAATAGAAGTTATCTGACTACATTTTAGAAAAGTGGTGTTGGGACTAAACTTTAACCCATATTTGAGATATGAAATTCAAACCTTCACAACCATGCCATTATTTATAAATTACTTCCACTCACATTTTCTTAAATGTTATAAAATCAAAAACTATGCACAGCAATTTAACCATCTTTTGCCGACATATACTTGAAATGATTGTCGTGTGCAGTGTCCAATCATTTTTTTAATGTGTAATTTTTTAAGTTTTTTTTTCAATTTTTTATTTGAAATTTCATTATTTGAATAGAGATTTAATTCATAGTTTGAAAAAGCTGTTTTTATCTACCAGTTGCCCATTTTAAAAATTCTAAATAATATTCCAAACTATTTTTAATTAAAAAAAAAATATTTACACATAAATAATAATTTAAAAAAAAAAAGAACAAATTAAAAAAACTAAACTATTGTTATTGTGTGCTGAAAGAATTTAATGATGAAACTTACGAGATATTTAAAGCAATTTTCTGATAGTGTCTAAAAGAAAACTGTTCTTCTAGACATTGAAAATCCGGCAGGCAGCGACATTTTTTACCATTTTATGCCAGCTGATTTTTAAATATGCAATTTATATTACTTGATCAATCATGAAAGCTGTCGCAACACACAACCGCAGTAGATACGGCCCTGGGAACCAAAAAATCTTCCAGTCAAAGGGAAATTAATGGCAATCCGATTACAGAAGATCACCACTTGTCATGATAATATCATTCAATCTTCTGTAATCTTTTTAAAACAGAGCTAGATCAAATTAGCATGTTTTGAGACCTTGCAGGGTCTGGATAGGAGGGGGGAGAGGCATAGTTTATAAGGGGCACGGTCCCATAGTTGTTTTAAGAGAAAATGATAACAAAGAGGAGTTCCGATCAAATTCGTGAATGAATTAATAAGAAATATAATTTCATCATTAAGGCTATATAAGAATCGTATTCTAGAATATATGCTAGTGGGTGTTTTGGTAGTGTCATCTATAATTGTAGCTTTTTTTTTTTTTTATCTGCAATTTTTTCAGTTACGTGTTGGAATTTGAGTCTTCTGAATTTCGAGATACTGGATTGGTCCTATAATATATTTTTATCATTACAGAGCAACAGCAAATGATTATTTGAGAAAGGCATGGTGGTTAAAGTTCAAAATTCAAAAATCTAATGAGAGTGTATTTTAAAAAATAGAAGGGGGAGGGGGGGAGGTAATTGTAAAGTTGTTTTATATATTTTTTAAACAATTACTTGTTTAAAAAAAATAAACTGCATTTTTAAAAAGGGGGGAAATGAAACAAACTTACAACTCGAGCACTTCTTTCTTGAGATTCACATTTTCTACAAAACCAAGGACCAGTAGGTACTTGTACAATGCCATAGCATGCTGCAAAATATTTTGGAGTAAAAATCTTAACATTAAATAAATATTAATTCATAATTTTAAGAAGTATTGTTTTAAAAAGCTCTAAATTGAAACCTCAAGCATAAATTTAGCATAAAATATTCTATGCAGAGACATAAAAATATAGATATATTAAAATGCTAAAAATTGAATATATGAAGAATTTTTATACATAGAAATAGACTTGCAAATTCTGAGAGATTATTACATTCAAAACACACTTTTACTATCACTATAGAAATTCTGAACTGTCACAAGCGCAGTAGTATGTAACAGAAATAATAGTCAATAGCAAAGAGAGTTCACAGTTATAAATCATCAGTTTAGATCAGCGGTTCCCAACCTGTGGTACATCCACCCCTGGGGGTACGTGAAAATTACACCGGTAATAGCGGATAACGCAAAAAATATAATTTAAAATGAAAACAGAAAAATAAAACTGTAAACTTTTTGTTTAGAAAGAGCCACTTGTGCAAAAGTAAAATGGGATATTCGTATAAAATGTACAAAAATGCTTGAACTTAGTAATTGGTTGATCGTTTGTTGCCTTTATCTCCGTCCACTTCTAATAAAATCTTGTCATTTCGCATGTGTCACTCCCCCTTTTTTTCCCCCTAGTAATTCTGGAAGTTTCTAAGATAGAACATGAATCTTATTGGGGCTTCAGGTTTCGGCGATTTCATTTAAAATTCATTTGAAGGCAGGTCATCATTTTTTTGTCGACTGCTCAACATTAGCATACACCCCTTTAAGAGCCTACGCTAGTTACGCGAAGAAACGCTCAAGCTAATGTTAAGTCTATGGGAAGGTTCTTGCGCGATTTCTCGCTCGCATTTTAATATTTTTAAATGATATTTTTTGCATAGTATAGCTGAGGCCGATCCCTAACATTGTTAGTTTCTACTTTTTTTATTTTAGTTACAGTTTTTTTATAAGCGGACATTTCTAATTTTGGAACCGGTTCTGAAAGTGAAAGTACCCTTATATAAAAAAACAGGAACCAAAATCAAAAAAGTAAAAACTAACAACGTTAAAGATCGATCTCAGCTATCCTATGCAAAAAAATCATTTAAAAATATAAAAATGCGAATGAGAAATCGCGCAAGAACCTTCCCATAGACTTAACATTAGCTTACGCGTTTTTTCGCGTGACTGATGTAGGCTCTTAACATACATTGGTTTGTGCCTTTGTGAGTGCTTAATTTGAAATCTTTAGCTAATATTTAGTGTTGTAAGTGATTTTATGTTGATATTGTGTTGTGGTTTAAAATGGATAAGTGGTTTAAAATTGGAATTCGGAAGAAAACTGCATCTCACATAGGTACTAGCGTAAGAACATTACTAATGAACAAAGACAAAAGATATTTCGGACTGGTTTATCTGAGAAGGAATACGCATAAATGAAAAATCTAAGCAAGGGGCACGTCAGAGAAAAAAGGTTGGGAACCGCTGGTTTAGATAATCATATTACTATATAAAACTGTAATTTTGTTTGTCCATCATAAAAAAACTAATGCATGTTTTCTTTACATTTTTTTTATATAAAAATTTCCTGTTCATTTCCTAGATTTTAATCCTGAAATAGTCCAGATGAAAACTTAATAAAAATTACATTATTTTGACTCAATTATAATAAAAATGATTAATTTGAATTTATAATTGCTGAATGTATTTATTTATTTTATTTTATTTTATTTATTTATTTATTTTTTTTTTTTTTTGCTAACTCAGGCATGAAACTAACAGAGGGAAAAAGTGTTTAGGCCTAGGTTTGAACCAGGGTCATTGGCATTGTGTGCCAATGCTCCACCACTGAGCTACCCGGATGATATCCAACATGGCACTCCTCACTCTTATAAGGTGGGAAGGCGGCACCTGTATCACAAGATGGAATATCTTCATGAACCACGACTCTGTGGCAAGCATGAGACGCAAATCTCATAACCTATATAAAAAATCTTCATCTGCTGATAATCTAGAATGTGTGGTATATTTGCATCAATAATTTAGCATACAATATATATTTTTTTTAATCCATTTATTGTACTTTCTATTTCTACAAATTACTCTTTATCCAAATCTTTAATCTTTTTTCCTACTGTTTAAAAAATAGACTTATTTATATTAATTTAATCATTAAAATTTTGTTATATATTAATTCTACATATTTTTTTAACTTTTGTGAACACACATTTTTACGTAACTGGTAATAGTTTTTATGAATTATTGTGTATGTTACATTATTATATTGATATTTATATTTGAATCAATTTTTACAAATCACTTGGGTATGAATTTTTTGCCTTTTATGATCAGGGTTGTAGTGGGCAGCTGCCCGGGCTGGGTTTTAAAAAAAAAAAAAAACGGGCTTTTTAAAAAATATATTTCTGGAAAGGAACAAATGATGTGTTTGTTAACAGTTTATCGTTATTTTGTTTTATTTATTCACTTCTTTGAATCTTAGAAAATATATTTGTACTAATTTACCTGCACTTTTAGATTGGGATCCCTGTAATTTTAAAACGTTTTAGATTTTAATTTAAAACGCAAATTTAAGCTTTTCAGTTAGCTTCAAGAGTATTATATTTACTAAACTTATTATATTTATTAAATTAATTAGAATAGTATATGCAAAGAAAATATTTTATTCATAGTTATAAAAATAAAATTTAGTTACAGAAAATATTTTATTCATAGTTATAATAAAAAAAAAAATAGTTATAGAATTACCATTAAAAAACATTTTATAATATATTGCAATGCCATTAACCAATCAGAGAGTTGTTTTGGAATTTTAAATACAAGTAATAACAATAAGCAGTGATGATAATCCTTCTACAGATTGCATCATTTTTTAGTTGTTTTTTATTGAATAGTGAAGGCAAAATGTAAATGTTTAAAACTAAACTTAACAAATGATCATTTGCAATATTTAGTCTTATTGCATCAGCCTATTAAAAATTAAAGTAATCTACTTTGTGTTTGTGATATATATACATATATATATATCTTATTTATAATGGATATACTATTTTTTTTTAAAATTAAAATAAGAATAGCCTATTAATATTAAGGATAGTTGTGCACAACTACTGTTTTAATTCAAAAAGAAATGCAGGCAATTAGGCTAAGGCAAAATGGAGGTCACATGGTAATATTAGGTGAAGTTTTTGAATAGGAATAATTTCTTCTAAATGAATTGTATTAAAAACTAAAAATTTAACATATATGAATAGATTATACATACATATAAGAAAAATTTTTGTTGTAAGATATTTTCTTTTATCAACATTTGCTAATCTTATAATTTCAAAAGAGTAATTTTTTTTAAAGTTATATTTATATTTTATTATTAAATAACATGCAATTGATAGCTTTGCAATTTAAAATTTGTTTGTTATTTAAATTAAAGGGATCATATATGTATTTTAAGAAATATAATGTGTATTTTAAGAAATATTTTAAGAAAAATATTGAGATCATTATAATCATAAGCATAGTAATGGCAAATATATATCTTGGTTGAAATTTCTCAACCTTTCAATTTAGTTAATAAATTTAAAAAGATAATATAAACAGAAGTTTTTTAAATATGATAACCTATCATTGATAAGAAAAAACAATATAAAAATTACATCTCTCAAAAAATATAATATATATTACAAAGCTTGAATGAATAAATTATACAATATCATTAAAAAAAAATTGTTCAATCATTGTAAAATCATTATTAGTTTCCATACACTTATAGCATCAGGAAAGCATTGTAATCATGATAAAAACCATATTATGGAAATATTGGTTTATTTTTACATTTTGAGGTTATCTGAATCAGTTTTCACTATTATTACAATGATACCATACGTATGTTAATGATGGGTGATTATCGATAATTCAACAATCAAGAACAATCATCATCATAAAAAATAAGAATAGACAGTCATTGATTAATTAACAAATTTTACATCCAAGATATTCTACAATGGATTGTCTCACCAAGAATCTAAAAACTGCAATTGCAAAATTTACCGATTATCCCATCTGAAAATGTTATTGTAATAACGAGCGATTGCAGGATTATTCTATAGTAGAAACAGATTGCTGCTGATTGAAGTCTCAGAGAAAAATAAGGTTATGGCCATGCATGTGTTTTTCGAAGCTGTTTATTTCTGCATGGGATAGAACTGATTTTCTTTCATTAGACTCGGTACGAAATGTGCTTGCAAGCTTGTACGTACTTACTTTTTTTTTTTCAACAAAGTCAAGCAGTCTTGGCTTTTACTTTATTCTATTTGAGTCCATCAAACATTTTTTTTTCTGTAAAACTAACATTTGTTAACAGCATTGTTCATTGCATTTGTTCATGGAATCTTTAGAAATTTATTTCTCATTAAAAAATTTAAAGAGAAATTATTTAAAAAGTAAATTATATTTTTTTCTTGATAGAGTTTCCAAATTATGATTTTTTTAAACCCTCTTTTACTTTCTTCCGGAACTATGCTATTATTTTTATTTATTTATTTATTTACTGATTCTTCATTTGAATGCAATTGTCTATGAGTGATCAATAATGTTGCAATTCCATATTGAATATTGAATGCCTTGCAAACTTATAATCTGAAAAATGCTGTACTTTAATATTTTTGCAGTTGAAAATCAGCATTGATTTTTGCTCATGCCTGCTGGTCCAGGCTAAGATAGCTTTCATATGGGTTGAGGCGAGCCCAAGATTAAACATTTCGGCCCATATGATCACCTGTAGCATAGTTCAATAGAGTGAAATTTTGTACAATTATGGGTCTTCTTGGGACATTAAAAGTATATTAAGGAATTTTTCGAAAATTCTCTCTTTAGAGAGCAAGAGAGGGAGGAGAAAATAATTAGAAAGGAAATCTCTGAATCCTCACAATGTATTAGGATGTTGTAAAGTAGAGGTGAAAATTAGCGGTCGCCACTCATCACGTGGCGATTAAAAAATCAGCCATCAATCGCCACCCTAGTCGTCACTAGCCAAGTGGCGATTAAAAAATTTGTTATCTATTGCCAAGTGAAATACACCATTTTTCATGGAAATATGAATCTCTACATTGATTACATCTAATTAGAGAACTGGTTAATTCTTTTTCCTACCAGATGCAAACAGATTTCAACGACTTAGCTGTATTTTCAATATTTCGGCTTTTTCTCATATGCTTTCTCTTTAGTTGGGTTATTTTTTCAAGAAATACAGTTTTATTCTGCAAAATATATTCATCAGCTTTGATTCCATATGCATTTCAAGTAATTTATTGCTTTTTTCCCACGGGATACAAGTGGATTTTAAGGACATTTCAGTATCTTCAATATTTCGACTCCTGCCACATGCTCACCAGTTGGATTATGTTTCTTCAAGAGATACTGTTTAATCATGCGAAATACACTCATACTCATACAATAGGTATAAAACTCTTACAAAAAAATATGTTTATATACAACGATGATAATTTATCTAGATGTCAAGAAAGTTTGAAACATAATAGTGGCCACTAACTTTAAAAAGTGGCCACTAATGAAACTGAGTCTACCGACTACTGGCTACTAACTAAATTTCCCAGTTTTCACCTATATTGTAAAGGTAATTTTACATGTTGGTGGGTCTTGAATATAGTCAGAGGATTTTTTGGAAATTCTCCACTGCTGCTCTAGTGGTGCAATCTAAACTTTATCTCAGAAACTATCAGAGTTGTAAGGGGGACATTTTGTATGATGTTGTCTCTTGGAACATATGTTAGATACAAGAAATAATTCTTCAAAATTCACCCACACCTCTGTCGCTCTTGAGGATAAAAACTATATTGCAGAATACATTAGAGCTTTAGAGATAAATTGTTTTTAGTTTTTATGATGATGATGGGTATCAGGACATTTAAAAAAAAAAAAGAAAGAAATTTCCTTCTTTTCAGGTAGGAGGGATGAGGGGGGGGCGAGATGCAACACAATATCTTAGAATGTAATGTATGAAGGCATTAGAGAAAACAATTTCTATGATGATGGTTCTCTGAACACTGGAAAGCCCTGCATGGATCAGGTTATATCCAACCAGAATCCGAAAATTCTATTTGAAGTCAACCCAAACCAGACACAATTAGACCCGAAACCAGTAAGAAGAAAAATAAATCCACTTTTTTATATACAATTATGGGAAAATACTCTACAATTTCATCTCTAATATGAATTTTATCTGTTATATTAAAAAATAAGTATACATACATATATTTAAAAATGAAAACACATGTGAAAAACAAAGGATGAGATATTATAGAAAGCAATGGAAAGGATACTGCAGGAATTAAACTTAATACGAAAAAGCAAAAATTGGAAAACTATGAATACATAATTAAAATGAAATCATATGTTCAAAAATCAAAGGAAAATACAATACCAAAATAAAACAGTAAATTAAAGATGCAAATATGAGAAACTATGAATATCTTATGGAATCTTCAGGAGCTTCATAAGAATAATTCATAGTACCTATGTTATCTCGTCGAATATTGGCAACATTAAGCCTAAAATTAACAATATTAAGTTCCTTTATAACATATTGAAAAACCAATGATTCAAAGAAATTAAGATAACCAAAAAGTAATTGAAAATTCAACAAAAGGAAATAATAAACTTAAAGATATATTGAACAACTCACCAAGTAAAAAATAATTGTCAAAGATACAACCGGAATTAGATCAACTCTATGAACCATAGACAAGCAAGTTATCATATGACATGTTGGAGAAAAGAGCAAAAAATGAGAGGGAGAATGAAGTGAAGAAACATGTGCTGCCATCTAGAAATGGCATGAATAAGTTACACTAACTAAATGCAAGCTAGAAGGAAAGTCACTTGGTCAAAAATTGACAAATGAATGAATGACAAAAATTGGTTACAGTTTTTTTATAAGCGGACATTTTCAATTTTGGAGCCGGTTCTGAAAATGAAAGCACCCTTATATAAAAAAAACTGGCACCAAAATCGAAAAAGTAAAATCTAGCAACTTTAGAGATTGACCTCAGCTATTCTATGCAAAAAACAACATTTAAAAATATTAATATGCGAGCGAGAAATCTGCCAAGAACCTTCTCATAGACTTAACATTAGCTTGCGCATTTTTTCGCATGACTGATGTAGGTTCTTAAAAGAGATACAAGTATAGCCAAAAATAAGGTGCAATTTCAGAGCAAGAATAGTAACTAGAATGCAGATCCTATTGTTGTTTGGTGGAAAAGTTAAAACAAACATCAGGTCGGTTTTGGCGCTTTAAAGGTTGTCTTGTTTTGCCAGTAATTGCTTCCTGGCAATTGCTTGGCAACTTTGATTTCATTCTCTCAATAAAATAAACGTAAATATACAGACAAAAGTTAAACTACAAACTGTCGCTCATACTGCTAACTTACTCTAGGATTTTATCTCAGAGAAAGGATAGAAATCAGAAGTTATGAGAAGTCTGTGGATTTTATATGTGTAAAATCTAGAGATCGACCGAAACAGGTTTTAAGACCGAAACCGAAACCGAATTTCGGTGATCTTCCCACTTTCGGCCGAAACCGAAACCGAAAGTGTAAAAAAAATTAAAACTGATTAATACATACATAACTGCATATAATTATTAATTAATAACAAATAATTAATAAATACTTAATAATAACTATTTACTTTACTAATTAATTTATTAATTATATGTGTATTGAACCACATTTCTAACAAACAAACGTACATATATATGTGTGTGTATAAGTTTCAAACAAAAATGAAACGGGAATAATACAACTTATATATTTTATTATTTTATAACAACCAATAATTATAGGCATTTATCAATAATTAATTAACAATGCAGTTAAATAATGTAAAACAAATTCAATAATGAATATTTAATTTTTAAATATATTCATATTTTCAGATCGTTAATATTTTGCATTTAAATTGTTTAAGTATACAGTTAAGTATTGGTTAAGTAAAAGTAATTGTTTAAGTAAAAGTTTAAGTAAAGGGCACAAAAGTTAAAATAATTTGTTCAATTTGACTAAAAAGGAAAATTAGCATTAGGACAACATTTTAAGCCTAGAAATTATTAATTATAAACTTTATTTTCCATTTCAATATTCTCAAAGTTAGACATGTTTAACACTATTTAGTATTATCTAATTTTAAATATATATACATAAGGATAAAAATGTAACAGTTGTAAATTTCCTTTTAGGATGTGCACAATAAAATCAAAATAAATCTTTGCTCGCTCACCCTACCCCCCCCCCCCCCTAAAAAAATCTTTGCCACTCCCTGCCTCCCTAAGAAAATATTGAAATGGCACCCCTGTTTGGAAATTTTATCTCCGGTGCCAAGTTGACTCTCTGTGCCTCTTTCCAAAACTATTTTTTGTAAAATAAAACGTAATTAATTTAGCAATAAGACGGAAATAGTTTCCAATTATACGAATTTCATCTAATAAAAAAATATTTTAAGTATACTTATATCGATATATGTTTTGTAATAAATTTCGTAAATCTTCATATGTTTTAACAACACCTTTCTCATAAAGCATTCGAAACAATCTGGAGTTTTAAAGTAAAAATTGTCTATTACTGTTAAGTTTTCATCTTTTAAAGATCATGTGATAAGCGTCTTGTAAGTTTAGTCGTATATGCATTGCTTGCTTTATAATTTACACTCGCATCATGGATCAGTCATGATCGATAATGATAAACAGTGGAGTTCACAGCAATAAGCAGTGTCTCATTTGAGCCGATACAACTCACATCAATTTATAAAGTTGAAAATTTCCGAAAGAAGGAACGAGATTTTGAAATACAGATAGTTTCGGTCGAGTTTTGGTCAGACCGAAATTTTGGCAGCAGTTTCGCCGAAAACGAATATTCGGCGAAACTCCGATTTTGTGCCGAAACCGAAACCGAAATTTCGGTCGATCTCTAGTAAAATCTACACATGGCCGAAAGATATAATTACAGTAACAAATTCAACTGCTATAAAAATTTTATTTATATTAAATTTGTATATACTTAATAAAATATTATTTGATTTCATTTCATGAAATTACATTTCATTTCATGACTTGTAATTTCAAATGCTATTCGTATAATGAGCAAGCCGATTTTTTTTTTTTTTAAATATGGCCTTGGTACAAGAAACTTTTTTAAGGTACGATTCATTTTGTAACCCCCCCCCCCCCCCTTATATGGCATTGAGTACCTCCATTTTAATAAACGTTACTTAAAAATATTTTTTTATTAGTGATAAAAGATATTAATTAAGATAACCCAAAATATTTCGAGATTTCTGTTCATAAAGCTTTAATTTGACACAATCATTTCACAATACGTAACAATATTAATGTGAATTTTTTTAATTCTAAAAATGCACTAAATTTTGAAGGCATTATTAAACTAACAGGAAATTGAACATTTTTTATCATAGTTGGCAATTTGGGGAAAGTTAGCATGCTGAAATGTTATCAAATATTCTTTGATTTGAAAATATATTTCATAGCTTTTGAAATCAAACAAATGTCATTAATGGGTGGATCATGAATGGACATATTTTGTCTGTAGAATTTTACTAGATTCTACACAATGATTACCTGAAAAGTAAACTTGAAACCACATACTGTCTTTATTTAACAATATATTCAATTATACAACATATTTTTGCTGCAATCCAGAAATTTTTCTTTTGCTTTGGATATTCCTATAAAGGCATATTTTTTGCAACCTTTCATAAATTGTTTTTGAAATTGAAAGTATAAACGTATTACAATATTTTTAATCAAAAGGAAAACCTTTATTGATAACACATATCCATGTAAAAAAAAAAAAAAAAAAAAAAAAGAAGGAAAAAGAAACTTGCAAATTTACAGTAATTTACTTTTTTTTTGTGAAAAATAAAAATTTTAGGATATTTCAGATTTACCAAGTTATATTTTGTGTAATTGTTTCTCTGTTAAGATAACTATTATTTTTCATAAGTTTCTGTGAAAAATTAATGTGCAACTGTTCAATACCATAAAAAATTAAGTTTAACCCTCCAGTGTTTTTTTTTTTTTTTTTTTTTTTTTTTTTGCTTTAGAATTATTAAAAAGAATAACCACAGGCAACTACTGAAGATGTTGACTTCTAAACAATACCCCTTGCTGTTATAATTAGATAAAAGAACTTAAAAGAACTGTTTTAAAATTAAAAGGCACAGAAAATTAAAAGGTAAAGAAAAATGGCAGTCAACTCCAGAGGAACGTGAATGCAATAAAGTTTCAGCAGGAATCTGGAAATTGCAAGCAGATTTTGGTGGGGAAAATAATGGCTTGGCACGCTGAATTAGGTGGCATCATATCTGGTGGGCAGGTGATGTTGGACTCAAGAACAGGTTACCATTTCTTAGTATAGTTATAAGAAGTCTGTGGGTGCAATATGTATGATGCTGTATGATAGATAAATATATTATATATAAATGTGAGACTTGAAATGTAACAATGAGAAGTTAAAACAACAATAGTATGAACTCCATGAAATAATAATAATAACCATGAGATGCGATAAAGACGCACGAATAGGAGTTCACGCTACACAACGATGAACGTGTGAACGAGTGTTCTATAGATTTTAGCCACAGTTGTTGTTGGTTATTTTACGCAAGGCTCAGAGAAGATTGGAAAACTACGTCTTTAATGAACGAAGTCGGTAATGTTTAATACAAAATTAATAATCTAACTAGCTGGCTTCGCCCGCTAGCGGGCCCCTAATTTACATCGGTGCCTCGAATCTTGTGAAACCTCGAAACGAACGAACCTCCGGCTCGTGTCCTCCTCAAACTGAATGAACCTTCAATCCGGGTCCCTGCTACCTTCGGCACCGGATAATCCCTTAAGCGCTGCAAAATTCATTAGTTCCACCTTCCACTGCCAGGGGGCGAAATCTGTCCTATACAAACCTCAGGCTCGTGTCCCCGCTGCCTGTGGCACTATATAGCAGACGTGGCTGCAAAATCCATTAGTTCCACCTTCCACTGCCAGAGGGCGCAATCTGTCCTATACGAACATAACCGAAATCTATAAAGCTATCGAAATCCAGTCGACGGAGCCAAACCCCGTCGTAATCGGGCCCATAGAATCCGAGATAGGAAAGCGCCCCCTGGAGGTGAGACTTGGAACTAAAATTGATAATTCCTGTCGATGTCGAGTTGAATGAAACAAACCTCTTCGTGATGGGACCCATACAACCTGAGTTAGCTGCAAAATCCATTAGTTCCACCTTACGCCGCCAGGGGCCACAATCTCTCCTATACAAACATAAACGAAATCTGTAAAGCTATCGAAATCCAGTCAAATGAGGCAAACGCCGTCGTAATGTTGCCCATGGGATCCGAGATAGGAAAGCGCCCCTGGTGGTGAAATTTGGAACTAAAATAGATAAGTCCTGTCGATATCGAGTCGAATGATTCAAACCGCGTCATGATGGGACCCATTGAACACGAGTTAGCTGCAAAATTTGTTAGTTCCACCCTCCACCGCCAGGGGGCGCAATTTGTTCTATACAAACATAACTGAAATCTTTGAGGCTATCGATGTCGAGTCAAATGAGCCAAACTGTGTTGCGATTGGACCCATACGACCCGAAATAATTTGAAATGAAATAGCAAATTCCTAGATTTTTTTTTTCTGTACAAAAATCGGAATTTGCTAAAATAAAAAATTATGGGCTGATTTCGAAATTTTTTTGAATTTCTGAAATGTTAGCCCACTCTGAGCAAGGATGCGTACTCTTCAGATACAAAAATAAATTTTTAAAAATTTTTTTATATAGCTTTTAGAAACCGCAGTTCCTTTAAAAAGGAATTATTTTATCTCCAGAAATAAACGCCGTGATGTCTGCTAATGAAATATGACTGAGATATCAGGTGTTCCCAAATAAAATCTTTTTAAGTGGTCTAATTAAATAAAAAAATAATTGTAAATTCCGTCCTAATTATCGGAGAAATTCGAAAATTATATATTTAGAATCCTTGTGAAAATTTACTGATGGATGTATAATTTTCAAATCGATAAATGTAATATTTCAAAATAATTTGATAGACCTGGAATACTTCCACTATAAAAAAAGATGTTTTGTTTCATTATTACTTCAGCAGACGGTTTGTCTCTTCAGGGATTTGTTTAGGAAAAATTGGGTCCTTTAAAGGACCCTTCACAAAACTATTTTCCCTAAAACAGGACCCTTCACAAAACTATTTTCCCTAAAACAGGACCCTTCATAAAACTATTTTCCCTAAAACAGGACCCTTCACAAAACTAATTTCCCTTAAACAGGACCCTTCACAAAATTCTTTGTCTAAAAATAGGTTTTTCACAAACTTTTTCCATCTTTAAACTGAACATTTCACAAATTAATCATTTAAAAGTAAAATCTGACCTGTCATTTTTACACATATAAAGAAAATATATGTATTTTACATCCATATATCTTCTTAAAAATGTATAAACAAGAACCTGGATATAACAATCATTTCGAATTCACAAAATTATGACTAGATTTTTCACAAATATAAAAAGCTGTTCACCATTTCACAAAAACAGGACTCTGAGAAAAAAGTCTGCACAGATCCCTGCTCTTTCAGACGCCTGCTGGAGTATTGTAATTAAAACTGATCTTTTTTTCGACTTAGAATTAAAAGTTTGTTAATTGATAACTTCTCTTCTAATTGGTCAAATTTTATGAATTTTAGCATCCTGAATTCGCGATTTTTTTTTTTACGTCAGTCTGCAAATTTTCGTGCCGATGTGACGATTTTTTGGAAAAAGGCTGGAAAACTTCCAGTACGCCATGTTTATCAGAGTCGGAATGAAAAATATCGGGGTGCAGGTGGAAGACGAAAACTGATTGGCTCAGTTGTGAGCTTCGACACAGGGTCCCGTTCCAGTCAAAACTGAAATCGTTTCTTTGTTTTGGAAAAAATGCTGCTTTTTTGCTAATTTTTGAGACTTTGTTAATTAATAACTGTCTTAATTGAAGGCCGATTTCTTTGATACTGAATGTCAACAATTCTGGGATTTTTTCGAATTTTTTTAAACAAAAAGCGCTTTGCTACTCGCTACGGTTGCAGAGTTTTTCCAGACACAGACACACGTTTCCGAACATTAATAATATAGATTGTATGTTGAATATCTATTTTATATTTTGTTGTTTATTAAAATTTGTTGTTCATATTTGTACTTGAAGAATATCAATTGTGGTGAAGTTATACATTATTCACCTTAATCCCACTTCTGATATCTTAATCTATCCTTAATCTACCTTATCTAAACATATGTATGCGCGTGTATATAATTAAAATGAAATCACACTTGTTAAAATAACCAAAGACAAAAAAGTATAAAACGAGAGAGTGAAACTACAAAATAAAAAGCTATAAAAGTGATACGGAATCATTAGGGAAGCATCATATCCATAATTCATAGTGAAAATGAAGATATGTTATTTCACATATATGGTAAGTACAGCCATGTGTGGGTCGAGTAAAACTCATCCCAAACACAAAACCACAAATTTTATTCAAAGACAACTCAAATAATCCAAAGAAAAATTTTCCACAATTTAATGAAGTTAGGAAAAAATTTCCTATAACCATGTCTTTCCCAAAGCAGAATATGCTTAAAAGTGCAACAAACGTGGCAGAACAACAGACTTCTCTGCAGAACATTTATAATTTTCATTTTCAGTGAAATTCACAATTCAGTCATCAGGTTAAAAAAAAAAAAAAACGAAATTTGTCAGTTAAATGTCAGAGAAAAATCACAAAATTCTTCAATCGTTCATTTAAAAAGATTGCAAAATTCATCAGTCGGTCGTAGGAAATAATCGCGAAATTCATCTGTTAGTTGTGGAAAAACACCCGTGATTTTCGCCAATCAGTCGCAAGAAAAAGCCGCAAAATTTGCCAAACAGTGGAAGAAAGGTATTGCGAAATTCATCAATCAGCTGCAGGTAGAAAAACTGCATAATTCGTCAATGGATTATCAGAAAAAAAAAAAAAATTTTTCAATGAGTCGCACGGAAAAAAATTACGAAATTCGCCAGTCGATCGAATGAAAAATCTCAAAAATATTGCGAAATTTGTCAACTGGTCATGGGAAAAATTGCTAAACTCTTCAATCAGTCATGGGAAAAAATCAACGAAATTCTTCAATCAGTCGTGGTGAAAAAATTTGCACAATTTGGTCGCAAAAAAAAGATTGCAAAATTTTCCAGTCGATCCAGGGAAAAATATATATTGTGAAATTCTTCATCAATCGGTTGTGGGGGAAAAATTATGTAATTCATTGGTCAGTCGCAGGAGAAAATTGCAAAATTTGTCTGTCAATCGTGAAATTATTCAGGCAGTTGCGGAAAAAAAATGCGAAATTCATTGATTCAGTCGTAGAAAAAATCCTGCAATTTATGCCAATCGGTCTCAGGTAAAAAAAATCATGAGTAGACTGTCAGAAAAAAAATCGGGAAATTCTTCAGACAGTTGAGGAAAAAACAATCGCTTAATTCATAGATCGGTCGCATGAAAAAGTCTCAAAATTCGCCAGTCAATCAAGGGAAAAGTCACAAAAATATTGGGAAATTTGCAAACTGGTTGTAAAAACAAAAAATATTTTAAAATGTGTCAGTCAGTCGGAGAAAAATCATGAAATTCAGCCGGTCACAAATTTGTCGATTGGTTCCGGGAAAATATCGTGAAATTCTATTGATAAATGGGAACTCTAAACAAACCAGTTCAAAATATGTCTTTTGAACAGGATGCAAAGAGTGCCCTTTTTGAGAACAGTGTACCTTTTTAAAACTATTCCCACTTGGCAGCCCTTTTGTTCTTTAGTCAACACTATATCCATTACTTACTTTTCTAGATCATGGCAATCAAATCAAAAATTTGAAATCTCATGATGAAGTGGAGTTGCCAACTAACAGCAAATGTTACACATAACCTGTTGAATAACATGTATTCAGTAACGAAAGAAGGGTGCATGGGCCTCCCCCTGCACTGTTAAACTTCTAAAAGCTTCTAAATCTGTTAAACTTCTAAAAGCTGGACTTATAATTATGCATGGACCAAATTTCCAAAGACATTTCCTCCATAAATAAGTTATCTCAAAATATGTCATTTCTAAAGTTATTGACAGAACTGTAGATTCTTTGTTACGCCATGGTTTTAAAAATAAATCTTACCCCAAAATAATTCGTCTTATTTTGTGTGTGTCAGCACTTTACAAAAAGTCTTTTGCATTTCCATGAAAGTTAAAATTGCACTCCTGCATATGCAAGAACATCTCCCAGTGTTTTTCTTCCTGCAGAACATTTTTGATCAGCTGCACGCTTGTTGCAGAACATTGCAAAATATTCTACTTTGGGGCATGTCTTTAATATCAATTTTATTTTTTATGTACAAAAATGCACATGTAAAAATTCATTCATATTCAAATATATATTTTTTTAGTCTGAAACAATATTATGGACTTTAAATTAAAGTATAATTATCACTTAAAGTGATAAAATACATAACACAAAAGGTTTAAAAATACCTTTTAATATAGATGATGTTTGTTTCATTTACTCAAATGGCAACTTCTTCAGATCAAAATGATAAATAAAATATTCTCGCAAAAGTTTTAGAAAATGATAAACATAAATCATGAGATCACATGTCCAATGCAAGCAGGTGCTTAAATTGGTCAAACTGGAAAGCGTGAAAATTATAATTTTTATTTCTTTTTTAATTTGTAAAGCATTGCATGCCAAATTTTAGGTAATTCAAAAGAAGCTGATTTGTTGCAAATGTTATCACTTTGCAAATATATTTCTATTGATTCACAGATAACGGATGGAAAATAAACTCTTGATGGAAAAATTATTTTACTAGTCTTGAAATCAATCTGCAAAGGCTTTATTCTATGTAGTCTAACTAAAGCAGTAATTCTTCTGTCATATTTTATATCTGCCATATGTTCTTTTATTCTTATTTTAAATTTTCTGTTTGTCATTTCTATATAGCAGCGGTTCCCAAGCTGGGCTACACATACCCCTGGGGGTACATGGCGGTCCTGCTGGGGGTACGTAAAAATAGTATCGGTAATGCTGGATATCACAAATATGGCTCAACTGAAAACACATAAAGATTGTTGATAGTTTTGGATTACAAAGTTAGTCTCATGTGTAACTCCAAAATGTTGCTCTCAAAATGAGGATATAAAGGCCCACTAGACCTAATAATTCATTGATAATTCAATGTCATTAGCTTCGTCCACTGTTACTCATATTGCACCTGTACTTACCGTAAAATCCGATTGATTGTATAGTCCCCCTTTTTCAAAACCAAACAGGGTTGAAAGTGGGAAGGGGGCTTATAATCGGGAATTTTGAAAAAAAAAAACATTTAAAAATGCGTTTTATCATTAATTTAGAAGTAAAAAGGGGCGAGAATCTTCTGTATTTCGGCAGATTTTCACTCAAAAATAAATAAATATATAAAATCTAAATCTCCCCCCCCCCCCAAAAAAAAAAAATGGAAATCTTTGAAATTTTTTTTATAATATTTCCCTTTATTTGTTACTAGCTGACCCGCCCGGCGTTGCCCGAGCCCGTGTAATAAACTCAAATCTTTTAAAAAACGAAACACTGGACAAGGTTTCCGATGTATTCGACACCGTATACCAGGCACGCTCGCACGCTCCGGAAAATCTTTTATTTCCCCCTTCCAACGCCAGGGAAGAAACCCCTTTCGGAAAGAACCTCTGAGACAGGTTAACGTTGCCAACGGTACTGTATAGTAGGCGTGAGACAAAATCAAGCTGTTTTCGAGAAGATGGAAACATTATAAGCCGAGTTATTGAAATAAGGCACAGTTAGAGAAAATAATCATGAGTGAGGCGCCGGGTGAAGGGGATGTTCAAGTATCCTTCAGAAAATGACTAATTAGGAGGACTACGATGCATCTTTAAAAATTCGTTCGTTTGCTTAAGCTGAGAACTTAATTACAAATTTGCCTTAAATTATTCTTCGGAAATAGTGGTAACCGCTACTCATAAATTTACTTTAATGTTATAGAAGGTGACTATTGAGTTAATTATGTTTGGAATCAGTTGCTTTGAAATCGGAAAGTAGTTGCAGAGATACGAAAACGGGGCATAGTTAGAGAAAGAACTTTGAAGGAGGGGCCAGGGGGAGGGGGAGAGAGGAAGTTCAAGTTCCCTTCAGCAAATGACTAATTAGGAGGACCACTATGCATCTTTAAAAATTCGTTAGTTTCGTTAAGCTAGAAACTTAATTACAAATTTGGCTTAAACTATTATTCGGAAATAGTAGTAGCCTCTACTCATAAATTAAGTTTAATGTTATAAAGGCTGTCTATTAAGTTAATTATAATGTTTGGAATCACTTGCGTTCAAATCGGAAAGATAATTGCTGAGATATGGAAACGGTGCATAGTTGGGTAAAAAACCTTGAAGGAGGGGTCAGGGGGGGGGGGGGGGATGTTCAAGTGCCATTCAGCAAATGACTAATTAGGACAACCACTATGCATCTTTAAAAAATCTTTCGTTTGGTTAAGCTAGGAACTTAATTAAAAATTTGGCTTAAACTATTATTTCAGAAATAGTGGTAACTGCTACTCATAAATTAAGTTTAATGTTATAAAGGGTGTCTATTAAGTTAATTATAATGTTTGGAATCACTTGCGTTCAAATCAGAAAGATAGTTGGTGAGATATGGAACGGGGCATAGTTGGGTAAAAAAACCTTGAAGGAGGGGTCGGGGGGGGGGGGGGGGGGGGGTGTTCAAGTGCCGTTCAGCAAATGACTAATTAAGACAACCACTATGCATCTTTAAAAATTCGTTCGTTTGGTTAAGCTAGGAACTTAATTAGAAATTTGGCTTAAACTATTATTCAGAAATAGTGGTAACCGCTACTCATAAATTTACTTTAATGTTATAGAAGGTTACTATTGAGTTAATTATAATGTTTGGAATCAGTTGTGTAGAAATCGGAAATATAGTTGCGGAGATATGGAAACAGACGGGGTCGGGGGGGGGGATGTTGAACAGCAAATGGCTAATTAGGAGGATCACTATGCATCTTTAAAAATTCGTTTGTTTGGTTAAGCTAGAAACATAATTACAAATTTGGCTTAAACTACTATTCAGAAATAGTGGTAGCCTCAGGGTTGCAAAAAAGCCGGCTAAAATTAATAAAAGCCAGGCCAGTGGCTTTTATTGGTTTTAACAGGCTTTTTTTGGCCGAAATTGGCCTTTTTTGGTCAAAGGCTTTTATACGTTGAAGCAATTTATTTATAAACAGTAGATTTTTAAGTATTTTTTAACTAATTTAAAAGACATTTTATTGAGTTAGAATTTAATAAATAACTTAATTTCTCAGTAATGAAGACATTAATATTGAAATAACACATAGCAAACTGGTAATTTGAGTCAGAATTGTAAATATGTTACCTAAATTTTAACAAGGCATACTCAGTGCATAACTATTGTTATATTTTTTAAATAAAAGCTATTTTTTATTAATTTAATTTACACTTTTTTTTCAGCTTTACTTCTTTAAATAATTAAATAGGACAACAGTTGTTTAATTACATATTTTATTAATCAACTAATTTTAAAGGCTATTAACCCACTAGTAGAAATAATGCAACATGACAGTGGGCACTGCAGATTTTAGAAGATTTCTGAAGATTAATCTAATAGCTTAAAAAATACTGTACTTAAAAAAAAAAAAAAAAAAAAAAAAACTAAATTTTACTTTGTCTCTGGATTGCTGTAATCTTCTTACTGTATTTTCTTTGTAATTGAAAATTTTGCTTATTTAATGGGTTACTATTATTTCTTGTGGTAGTAGACATTGTTGTGTCATAGATAAATTTTGTTTTGCTGCAGATTGATACACACACACACACAAATAAGTTACTGAGGCTATTGATATGCAAGTTTTAATATTTCTCATATCTTTAAAATCATACATACAGCAAATTTAATAAAAACACCATTTTCCACTGTTAAAAACAGTAATATTAATAACATTTGTGTTTCATTTCAACAAGTTTTATTAATTTAATTTTTAACTGTTCTCTCTTTTTTATACACTTACATCTACTAAAATATCCTCAAATATTATATATTCTTCCTAATTCCTCTTTCAACATTGATCATTCCATAATTTAATCTCATCATATGGACTTATCTGGCATGAGTTTTATAATTGCTTAGTAGACATTTTAAACTTATTAAAATATATTTTTATAAGACATTAGAATACTGATTACTAACTAAATATGGATGCTCTCAAGTATTATATATGCTAATTTCATTTATTAAATATATAAATTATTAAGTTTTAATCCACAACAATTTTAAAAGTAAAAAGCAGTATATGTACGAATTTTTCATTTTTGATGGTGATGCTTTGTTATTGTTTAATTAAATATAATCTTTAAAATGTATAGTATATGTCGAGCTATGTAATACAGAATTTCAAAACACCACCTTGCAGTCTAATTTAATATATTCTTTTCAACGAGTATATAAATTTTTTAGAAGGAAATATTTTTTATTGCATTAAAAATAAATTAATGCAAATTTAATGTGAATTAGCTGTAAACCACTTTTTTTAATAAAAGCTGGCCTTTTTCAATTAAAGCCGGCTTTTTTTAAGTAGTTAAATCCAAAAAAAGCCGGCCGGCTTTTTTTGGCCTGGCTAAAAGCCGGCAACCCTGGGTAGCCTCTACTCATAAATTAAGTTTAATGTTATAAAGGGTGTCTATTAAGATAATTATAATGTTTGGAATCACTTGCGCTCAAATCGGAAAAATAGTTGCTGAGATATGGAAACAGTGCATAGTTGGGTAAAAAACCTTGAAGGAGGGGTCGGGGGCGGGGGGTGTTGAAGTGCCGTTCAGCAAATGACTAATTAAGACAACCACTATGCATCTTTAAAAATTCGTTCGTTTGGTTAAGCTAGGAACTTAATTAGAAATTTGGCTTAAACTATTATTCAGAAATAGTGGTAACCGCTACTCATAAATTTACTTTAATGTTATAGAAGGTTACTATTGAGTTAATTATAATGTTTGGAATCAGTTGCGTAGAAATCGGAAATATAGTTGCGGAGATACGGAAACAGGGCATAGTTAGAGGAAAAACTTTGAAGGAGGAGAGGGGGGGAGGGGATGTTCAAGTTCCCTTCAGCAAATGACTAATTAGGAGGATCACTATGCATCTTTAAAAATTCCTTCGTGTGGTTAAGCTAGAAACTTAATTACAAATTTGGCTTAAACTATTATTCAGAAATAGTGGTAACCGCTACTCATAAATTTAGTTTAATGTTATAAAGGGTAACTATTAAGTTAATTATAATGTTTGGTATCACTTGTGTTGAAATCGGAAAGATAGTTGCTGAGATATGGAAACGGGAAATAGTTAGAGAAAACTTTGAAAGAGGGCCCCGGAGGGGAGTGGGATGTTCAAGTGACCTTCAGCAAATAAGTAATTAGGAGGATCACTATACATCTTTAAAGATTGATTCATTTGGTTAAGCTAGGAACTTAATTTGAAATTTGGCTTAGGCTATTATTCGGAAATACTGGTAATTGCTTTTTAGAAATACACTTTGAAGCAATGAATGCTGATTTTTACGATAATTTAGTAAAAATGGAACTAAATGGAGAAGTTCGGAACATTATTACTGAGATTTAAAATAGCGGTAGTCTGTATATAAAACAACAATTAAACGCTACGGGTTAAAATTGTTAAATGTAATTAGACCCCTACCCCTCGCCATTCCCGCAAATATATAACAAATAATCTGTTAAATAAAGTTTTCTGTAATAATAGTCTCTATCATAATATATGTCGTGTTTTAAAGAAACCTTAAACACAGATAATTATAATGAAGAAAAACGTGCCTGTAAATGTCTTAAACAGGTGGCGTTTATGTAATTTGCCGTGAGTAGATGGCGCTGCATTAGCTTGGCTATATGCAGGTAACTGCAATCAATGTTGGCACTATTTCGTTATAAGTCCTTATTTATGCATCGTTACTCTGATTTATTTAATGTGTTCTGAGAAGATATTCTACACAACCAACCAACCGATGAAAAAGGCGTATTTTTAATGAGAGTTCTTTGTGAATTTTAATTAATATTTCAGAAAGTAATTAAAATATTAAAATTCTGATGTAATGTTGCACCAGGAGAGGGTTTGGACTACCTAAATCTGAATTTACAGCCTTCTAGGTGGGTTAGATTTTCCTAGACATCGCCAACAGACACACACACAGAGCGAAACTTTCTTTTATTAGTATAGATTTTATTGTAACAATGAATAATCAATCATCTAAATCCTCCTCAAGATTACTGCTTCCTCCCTTTGTCCCCCCCCCCACCCCACTCTAGTACCAAAACTCCATAGTTTAACCTTTATAACTCTTTAATTTTAAATTTCTTTTCAGACTTATTTAATACTCTATATTAACAATAAATAAACCTAATCTACCACCTAAATCAATCCCTCCTCCAAAAATCTCTGCTTTTCTCTCCCTGCACCCCCCCCCCCAGTCTCATTACATGAAGACCCTCCCCCTGCAAATGCATCTCATTAAACTTTAAATCTTTAAAATTATTAATTTTTTTCTGCTCTGTTTGTTATTTTTTTGTAACAATATTTAAATAGCAATCTAAATTATTCCCCTCCCCTCCCCTCAAAAGTCCTCGTTATTTTCTTTCCCCCCCCCCCAGTACATACTTTAACATCTTTAATTTTTCCTCCTACAATAATTAAATAATTTTTAACACTAATTTAAAAAATATCTAATTTGCCCCCCACCCCACCAAAAAAAATCTGCTTCTACCTTCCCCCCCCCCCTCCCCAGCACACAAACTTTAAAATATTAAAAATTATTTTGTAACAATTTTTATGCTTTTTTGTTATTTTGTAGCAACAATTAATAAATGATCATGTAACTCTCCATAGGCGTAACCAGGGCGGGTGCCCTGGGTGCCCGGGCACACCCCCCCCCCCCCCGCTCATGCAGATACACGCAGGATTTTTAAATCGAATTTGAATAATCAAAATTCATAAAAACCAATGAAAGCAAGGTTACAAAAAAGAAATAGATATTATTTTTATTTTTCATATATCATCACTCCTGTAGAACACAATCATTTCTCAAGTATCATGATACAATAACTGATAATTAATATTTTTCATTTACATTTGTGCTCATTCAGCAGTCAGTTTTATAAAGTAAAATATTTTAGGATGCGAAATATTCCGTACGCAGGCGCCAGACACTACTGGCGCGTCCTTTTGGTAACTTTTGCAAGGCGTCAGTCGCATTAGATGTTCACACTAACAATAGACTTTTTTTTTTTTCACTGAAAGTATTTGCGGAAAACAGAAGCATTTCTATTTACATATGGAAGCTATGCTTAATTATTTTTTTTATCTTTTAAGTAAAAGAAAAGAAAAGAAAAAAAAGACGCAACAAAGTGGTAAATTATAAAGCAAATCTTTTGAGGGTTTTCGAGAAGAGAAAATTCTGTTGTTTTGTTCAGTGTTAGTTTTTCATGCTCTTGTGCTTGTATCATTCCGAAATAGGCCAAATGAAAATTATATTTAATTTATTTAATACTTCACACTTTATCATGTGTATTTAAAAAATATGGGGCGGCCTGCAAAGAGAAAACAAACGTTAGAAAAATCTGCAAAAAAGTGCAAGACGATTGAGGATGTTTTAAAACAGAAAATAATTGTCTAACATTGTCAGAAGCCACAGTCACCAAAGAAAGTAAGAATAGTTTATACTCTCTTAAAGCTGTTGTCAAATTCCCTGCTCAACAAATGCGAAATTTTCTGACTTATTTTTAAACGTAAAGGCACAAAATTGGCAGGCCTGTCTATTGAAGCGATTTGGAATCTAATTACATTTTCCATTTTTTGATAAATAAAACACTTTTCGAGTTATATGTGACTTTAGTCATGTGACGGCAGGTTTTTCTTCTTTCTCTCGTTGTCACGTCTGGAAATTTGGTTCAAAACACCAACTTTAATAGTATTTTCTGAACATTGCGATTACCAATCAATGGAAAAAAAACTTTCGATTACAGCATTTCTGAATAACAACACCTGCCAGTTTCATACATTTTCGAAAAAAAAGAATTAAAAAATGTGTCAATGCATTTTCCAATAAAAAAGAATTAAAAAATATGTCAGAAAGTGTCCCTTTGGGATTTATGAACAAATAACCTATGAATTCTGAAGAAAAAAAAATTGAATTTTTTTTTAATTCAATAGTGTTTTGTTAATGTGGTCTGGGATAAATTTTTACATATGTATATTTTATTTATAGGTATGTTTCATTATTATTTTTTAAAAATCTACATATTCAAATCCTTTCCGAATGTAAATTAAAAAAAATAAAATTTAATTTTTAAAAACTAATGTATGCCATATTTAAAATTGATGTAGCGTAGATGTGCCAGTAATGAACGCTCTTCCAGTAATGGACACACCTGAATGTTTTTGGATTATAAAAAATAACCAATAAAAATTTTGTTTTATTTTATTTTTTCATAACTCCCCCTTGTATGTTTTATAATCTGGGTTATTGTTGACACTCTTAATCAAACCTATCAGGAAGCAGAACATAATGTTTCACAGTTCCACTGTTTTTCTGTGAAAATCTTGATGAACATGATAAGAGCTCACTTCATTTAATTTATATCTTCCTTATTTTCTTGCAAAAATTGCATGTTTTTGTTTAGATAGTAATATAAAACTTTGAATTTCATTTATCAATGGCCATTTACAAAATTTCATTTATTGTTAAGACTTTAGGACCGGTGTCCATTACTGGAATGCTTAATTAGTCTCTTTCCAATAATAGACACCCCATGTGGCCAATACTAAAAGTGTAATTTCAGTAATGCATAAAATCTTTTTATTTAACTGAAAAGCTAATTAATCAAATTTAATTTTAAAATTTTACTTAGTAGAATGTAATAAGCACTTTTTTTTTCTTTTTTTTTTTAGATTGTGTGTTTTTTTTATTATGCCAAATCAACCAAAAAATTTCAATATTCAACCTGACCATTTTGGATTTTAATTTTACCGTCAGGAATCATTCTCCCTGATAATATAAATGAGAATATATCTTTAATTATTTTTTATTTCATTAGATTTACAAACAATTTTTTTAATTTCGAAAAATCGTCATCTTTTGGCTTGCATAAACGTTTTTAATTTTGATTTTCTCAGATTGTATCAGGCGTAGGGTGTTGTTTGACCATCCATTTTAAAGAGAATTTCGCAAGGTTTCATTTGATATGCAAGTTGCTTGATTTAAAAAAAAAATACATTTTTAAAACTTAAAAATTTTTAGATTGTGTTTTTTTTTTTTTTAATATTATAAGTTTAAAATTTTGAAATCTTTAGAGTGGTATCTCAATGGGATCAGGAGTTATGAAATAAAAGCTGAAGATTGTCATACATACACATACGCACACACATGTATGTTAGAGATGAGATGGGCTCAGTCCGATCCCGGGCCCGACACGGGCTCGGGCTTGATTTTTAAACCAGTCTTCGGGTTCAGACTCACTTTCTGAAACTGACAATATTATTTATTCTCGTATATATAAATAATAACTTTTAATTTTTTTTTCTTTAAAAATTACTTATTGTAGTTGCAGTTATTTTAACGCTCTTTTGATCAGAATCAAGGGAAACAGACATCTTGTTTTTTTGTTTTTTTTTAGCATTAGAATGCTATTTCAAAAGAAAATTTTTCATATTGTCTGGCATTGACGGCAGCTGTTGAAATGATGCCAATCCGAAGAGCGGGAATAATTTTTTTTTTCGATTTTCGTTTATGACAGTAGGAAATGTTTTAATTGAAACGTTTATTTATTATTTTTTTTCTTTAGGAGATCTGTTGCAAAATGAATATTTTATTTCGTCTTTAGTCAGCCAGCATTAGTTTAAGGTTTGCAAATTTTTTAATCTTTTATAGTGGGCGAGTCATAATCGCTCTTCATATGAAAATAACTTTAGTGATTCTTACGTCGATTTTTCATCATGAACTCTGCTCATGCTGCGGCTCTGCTATGCACATTGTCGAAGTCACTTTCATTCGTAAGTAGATATAAGATAACTATTAACATGTATTGTTATTCCGATAGAAAGCAATAGAGCAGTGTTTTCTCTTTTCCTATAAAAGCATCGGATCATTCAGAAAACGTGTCAATTACAGTGTTAATATTTAACCTGATTTTCGGGGGCGCTAGAATCACAAAAGATTGTTTTTAGGAAGGAACCTATTAAAATTTAAAATCTACACAATTTATAGGAAATAGAAAAACACTGTTCGATTCTTCGGCATATTAATGGTAATTTCTACAAATATCATGCATTTATTCATAAAACGTACTTCGTTAATGTGACCTTCAGATTTGTTTGTTGGGGGGGGGGGGGGGGGGGGGGAAATATGAGAATCCTTTTACGGAAGTAAAATTTCATTTGGTACCAAACTTCTCTTTTGATAAGATTGAATGTAAATTTCCAAAAAAGTAATTATGTTCTTGAGATTAACAGTTATTTTCATGTAAGATGTTTAAAAATGAGATACTATCACTTTAAAATAAAGTTTAAATATTATGCATTTTTTTTTTCTATTGCATATTTTCAGTATTGGGCTCGGGCTGTAGGGACACAAAATATTGCGGACTCCGAAAAGAGGGCCCGAACTCATCTCTAATGTATGTATGTGTCTGTTTTCAGTTCCGTTATCTGTTTCAAATAAAAATCTGGGCACCCCCCCACGTAATAAGCTGGTTACGCCTATGCCCTCCCCTTAAATTTTCATTCCCCATCCTCAGAAAAAGGGGCGAATTTCTAAACATGGAAGAGCGAGGGGGGGGGGGGGGGAGGCAGAGAGAAAATTTTAGTCTTTTTTGTAGTTTGACTGTTCTCACAGCTGATATTTTGTTAATGGGAGGGGAGTTATTTTGGAGAACATATTTATTTCAAAACATAAAATATACACATGATCAGGGACCGATTTAGAAATTTGGGGGCCCTGGGCACAGATGCGTATGGGGGCCCCCTTGCACCGATGCTTACAGAGGCCTCGAATTAAAAAAATATAATATCGAAAGCAGTACTTATTAAGATAACCACTATTGACTTTAATAATTTCTTTAAAGTATCAATTAAAAAAAATAAATTTTGATAATCATTAATTTACTTTTAAATAATTATTTGATAATTATTAATTTTTAATTGAATTTTATAATAAACTGTGTGTGCTGATTACCTTTCTCTATGTAAGTCCATAATAAAGTATCCAACAACTAATAATAAATTTACCGCAGTACCAAGCTATATATTTTTTTAAATCTTAGCATATCCTATTAATCAAATAACTTTTTCTTTCAAATACAAGCTTTGACTGGGGAAAAAAAAAAACTAAATTTGTACAAGTAACTAGCAGAAGCATGTTAACCATGAGGGCCTTACATGTAAAATAAATATAAATAAAATAATATGGTATCCCAAAAATGGAGTTCTGTACATTCCTGACCATAAATTGTTAAAAGACAATCGACAAAAAATGAAGTTACTTTGACAAATCATAGACAATCTATGAACAAACAGATTTTTCCATTTTAATTTTGTATTTTTTACGGTTAAAACTGTTTTGGCCAATAATTGAAAAAATTTTAGTAGTATTTGGGGGCCCCTGAAAATCGGGGGCCCTGGGCCCGTGCCCCGAATGCCCTGCCGTAAATCAGGCACTGCACATGATTCAGGAAGGAAAAAATAGTCAAACTGCAAAAAAAAGATGAAAATTTTTGCTTGTTTCTCACATATTTAGAAATCCAACCCCCTCCTTTGAGAGAAAAGGACAGAGCAAAAATTTCAAAGGGATGATTATTTTAGATGAGTGATACTTATATGAGATGATGTAGATGAGCTGAGTTACCTTACTATAAAATAAGAAATAGAACAGCACTTAATCAAATATATATTAAATATTTTAAAGTATTTGCTGAGGGAGGGGGGGGGCAGTGGAAGAAATAGAACTTGTGGGAGAATGAAGGATATTTTAGATGATTGATTATTCATTAATTGTTACTAAAGATACACAAATACAGCAGATTTTTAAAAAAATAGTTTTAAAGATTTTAAATATTGTATGTGGGTGGGGTGGAGGGGGGCATTTTTGGAGTAGAGAGAAAACTTGGGTGACAAATTATCTATTTATTTTTACTAGAGAGCAACAAATAGGACGAAAGATTTCTTCAAATAAGAGTTTTACAAATTTTATACTTTGTATTCTTCGGGATGAGAGGGTAATATGAATTTCAAAGGAAGGGGTGGTTTGTAATTTAGATGATTTGTTTTTAATTTATTGTTAATAGAGAGAAACAAATAGGACAGAAGAATTTTTTTTTTAATGAATAGTTTTACCAAAAATTATAGGGGTTGTCAAAGAGAGAGGAAGCAGAAATTTTGGGGGTAGAGAGGTAATTATAATGAATGATTATTTATTTATTGTCACTAGACAGCAACAAATAGAACATATTTTTTAATAAAGAGTTTTAAAGATTTTAAACTTTCTATACTGAGGGGGGAGAGGGGAAACATAAATTTTGGACGAAGGGAGAGATTGCAGTTTGGAGGACTGATTTTTTACTTGTTGTTATGTTACTAGCGAGCAATAAGAAGGCCAGAAGAATTTAAGATTCTCAAGATTTCGAACTTTTTGTGTTGGGGAGGTCAGAGAAGGGGAATCAGAGATTTCATGTAGGGGGGGGGGGGGGGGGGTTCATTACAAAATATAAAAGCAAAAATGGAAATCTGCCAAAATTTTCAAAAGATTGAAAATTCTCTTCCTTGGATTTTTAAATTCAATTTTTTTTTGCGCGGGGGGTGCTTACATTTGGGAATGGAAGAAAAGAAAATCAAAATTGCTTAAAAGTGGGAGGGGGGCTTACTTTCGGGATTTTACGGTACATATTTTCCCCCAATCTTCGCGAAAACTTCCATTTATTATTATACAATGTTCTTTTTCCACCTCTTTTTTCTTATTGTTTCTTTTTAATAATAATTGCAAAATGCCTAAATTATGCCAGAGCTGTTGGTTTAAATGTTTTATTTTAAAACATTTTGAAAAGCAGGCCCTTATTTTCGTTTTCAAATAGGCGGAATTATATCACTAATGTATATTAATTGGAAAGCTTTCTTCCCTATAATGAGTATTTAATTTTAAGTGTTTACTTATTATTTAAATGATTTGGTTTTAAGTTTAAAATGGATAACTTGTTGAAATACGGAATTCTTAAGAGTTCTTCGAAACAATCTGATTATTTAGAATTGCAAGATAACCTGAGCTTAGCTGTTAATAGGCTTGTTCTGATAACTGATAAACCATGGGTGCAAGTTTGAAATGTGTCCAGCACTGAAAATATTTCGACCTGGCCCCCTCCCTCCTCCAAGTGCACACGTGTGCACACACAACACATGTTTTGACTTTGAGATGTGGCAAAGACTGAAAATATTTTGAATTCTCCACCCAGACTTCCTCTCCGAATGCACACACCATGCCCACTTAGACAAAATGTCGAAGAATCTTGAAAAAACTGTAGAACATTCGTAGAAGGCTCTCGAAAAAACGGCAAAATTCGTCGAAGAATCTCGAAAAAAGACAAAATTCGTCAAAGGATCTCGAGAAAACAGCAAAATTCGTCGAAGAATCTCGAAAAACGGCAAAATTCGTCGAAGGATCTAAAAAAAAAAAAAAATTCGTCGAAGGATCTCGAAAAAATGGCAAATTTCATCGAAGAATCGCAGAAAATGTGAATTTCGTCCACAGGCAAAGGAAAAAACGGGAAATTCATTAAATAATCGCGAAAAATGGCTAATTTCGTTGACAGATCGTGAAAAAACACAAATTTCGTCAAATGGCTGCCGAAAAAATTCCAATTTCGTCGAAGGATTGTGGAAAAAACTGCTAATTTCGTAGAAGGATCACGAAAAAATGGGCAATTTCATCGAAGAATCTGAAAAAATGGCGAATTCTATCGAAGAATCGCGAAAAAAACGGCAAGTTTCGTCGAAGGATCTCGGAAAAAGGCGAATTATTCAAAGGATCGCAAAGAAAAACGTGACTTTCTTCCGAAGGCCAAGGAAAAAACGTTAAATTCATCAAGGATCGCAGAAAACGGCAAATTTCGTTGACAGATTGCGAAAAGAAATTCATCAAAGGGCCACAAAAGAATGTGAATTTCATCAAAAGACCGTTTAAAAACATGAGTTTTGTTGAAGGATTGCGGGAAAATGCGAAGTTCGTCAAAGGGCCACGGAAAAAACAAAAATTTCGTCAAATGGCCACAGAAAAGAACACCAATTTCGTCAAAGGTTCGTGGAAAAAAGTGCTAATTTCTTTGAAGGATCACGGAAAAATGGCCAATTTCGTTGTAGGATTGCAAAAAACAGCAAATTCTGTTGAAGGATCTCGAAAAAACGGCATATTACGTCGAAAGATATCGAAAAAACGGCATTTGCCGAAGGATCTCGAAATAACGGCGAATTTTTTTCCGTCCCGTTTCCGTCCTCGGAAATATTCAAAAGACGGAATTCCGTCCTGTGAACAGAAAACTTGCACCCATGTGATAAACCTAATACTTTAAATAAAACTGAAAACACCAGTGGTCCCTTAATGAATAGAAAATATAATAACGCATAACTCTTGAAATATGGATTTTCATTCACGGGAGATGAAGATTTTAATAATAATATGTGGGGGAAGAGAGGGGGGTGGTGAGTGTTAATGATGAATAGGGGGTACTCCGAAATTAAAAGCCTAAGCAAGGGGTATGTGAAAGATAAAAGGTTGGGAAGCACTGCTATATAGCATTGTAATGTTCCTGATGAATGGGATTTCATAAACACTGGAAAGTTGATAAGGTTCTGTGGGATCTATTTTTCTACATACTATGTTTTCAAATTTTATGGAAGGTTTTGAGATAAGGCAGATATTGAATCAGGGTTGGGTTTTTGACATGACAGTGGTAAAAACCGTGTTTTTACCGGTTTATTCCGTCAAAAACCTATCATTTTCGATTGTACTCCAATTTATGGTGTAAGTGTAGCATACAATACATTTCTAGATTGATTTTACCTTGTTGTTCTTGTTATTATTATTATTTACAATTACATTTGTTAAATTTATTTAAAAGAAGATCATTTCCTAATATGGGAAGATTTAAAAATACAAGAGTAAAAGAAAAGAACAATATTTGTCATAATCTTCACTAATATAGATTCTACTAACTGCAATTAACATTAATATTAAATGATAATAAAAGGTTATTATAATTATTAAATAACATTCAATATACATTTTTAATAAAGTACATTAAAATTATTTTAGAGATGCAAAAATGCTGTTACATTGTACGACAATAGATGTTAAGCATAGACTGGCAGTGAATAAATTTGAATATTCTTCAATATAATATTTTAAAATGCATATCTTATGCACTTCATAAATGCAAAATTATTATTGCAATTATGGGGATTTTCATTTGCACTTCAATAAGTAGAATCTTAAAGTTTTGTTTTCAACAATGTAATAAATTGTACCGAAATTATACACATTGTTTAATCTAATACTTATAAGTTACAGGATTTCTTCAAAAAATTTAATTTTTTTTACTTTGCCAAATAGCTTAAGATTATTATAGAGATCTTCTAACAGAGATGTGCAGTACTCGTATTTATTCTAATGCAATTCTTTTTTGTTTTTCTTGGATGGATAAATATACTTTAGAGTATTTTTGATACTGAATATTTTATGTAAAACAACTTAATATTAAAGATAGAATGAAAAAAAATGTAAAAACAAACTACTAAAAAATGGGTTTTTGACATTACGGTAAAAACCATCATGCGTCAAAAACTTGCCAACCCTGTATTGAATTTGCTAAGTTTATATTTTAATCTTTCAAAGAACCCAGGAAAATATTGTAAAGTTGATAGCTTTGAGTTTTGTTCATTAAAAATTTTCTTCTTTTTATTATCTATGCTCGTAATTAATTTATTAATAGTGATGTCTTTGTATCTTATTTCTTGCAATGTCACATATTTTATTTATTTCATTGGTTAATTGATTAGGGGTACAGACAGTATTATGTTTTTTATCACTTTAAGCAATAATTATACTTTAATTTAAAGTTAACAAGTGATTTTATTATATTATTTATAGTATTATTGACTTTTTCTTTTTCTAAAATAGAGTCAACCCAAGCAAGAATGAAAACTCAACCCAAACCCAAAATTATTAATCAAACTGACCTGCAACAAAAAAAATTAGCACCAACCTGACACAACCTGCAGGTCGGGTCAGGTAAAACTTGGTTTTCCAACCCGATGCAGAATTGTAATAACAGGTCAATGATGCCGTGTATGCTCCATATCGCATCATTTAAGCAAAAAATTGGAGAAGGGATGCACAAAAATAGTTATGATGGGTCCTTCAGGATGCATAAATTTTCCATTTAAAGAATGTTTTTAAAGTTATAAAGAGGTTTTCTTTATATGAAATAGTACATTCACTATGTCTTATTTCTAAAAGGAGGACCCACTTTTGTAAAAAAGGACCCAGTTTTTTTTAAAGTGTCTGGGTCACATGGACCGAGGATTTCAAGAGCCCAGTGACTGTTGTGTGAAAGCCTTCTGTGCCGGGTGATTCAAAAATGGAGATTACGGTGATTATCTCTTAAACCACTAGTGATAGAAACATACTTTCAATTTCAAAAAGTATACAAATTGGTAGCTTTTATATATGGTATTTATTTTGCAAGTTGCTATATATATATGATTAAAATATGAAATTAAAATTTTTATATGGTTCCTGTTCCTGGGTCTCATAAGTGATATATATATATTAAAATCTCCATTCTCTGACTTTAAGTAAAACAGTAAAATTTCCACTCATTCATAAACTTACTGAATTTATAACACTTCGAATTTTATGAAATTTCTGAGCTTTCTGGCAGCAAAATATCGTTTTTAGCATTTTCATGAGTGAAAATGCATGCTAAAATGCTTTAAAATTCATTTGCACACCCAATATAAACATGTATATGTATAGATGAAAGTTAAGCTCACCTGGAAAATACTGCAGCTTTTCAAAACAAAGTGACTCTGAGAATTTGGAATTGTTGCTTTATTTCAATCCACTCAATACATTAAAGATTTTTCTATGGGGAACATAATACAGTTTTCTCTAATAACATTTTATATTATTGTATAGATAAGATTATTTTACAAAACATAGAACAGATAAAAGTCATCAAATTTTTTCTATTTAGCATAAGCAGTTATTTTGTTAAATGTAAAATTAGCATGATGTGGCCATCACAAAACTTTCTTCTACAATCTACATTATTCTAATATATTAATTTAAATATTGCTGTTATGTAACAACAATTATGAAGTAATAATGCATAACTTCAAATAAAAAAATTTGGTGAATTTCGACTCAATAGACAACGAGATACAGCTATAAAGTTCATAAAAAAAGATAACGTAGCCACGTTTCCTGTTGTGTAATGCAAACAACGCCAAAATTAAATCAATATAGTTTTTAATAAACAATTTACTTATTAAATGTCATCCCATAGATGCTGAGATTATGGATATCGCAAAATACACAGCATATCCAGTGGCACTTGTTGAGCGATTTACATCCAAATAGCACAAATTTATATCAATGTCTAATAGAATATGAAGTTTGATGAAGTTACGCACATTAGTTCTTGAAATAGAGTGCCCACAAAGTTTGTGACACATACTAGACAAAGACAACATATATTTTCCAAAAATAATCAAATCTTGTTCAGGACATCCCAAAATGTATAAGTCCATAAAAAACAGAAGTTAAAAAATTTTTACAATTCCAATTCTTTCTTCTTATGTATATAGAAGAAAGTAAAAAAGAAAAAAAAGAAATACTGAAAAGTTATGTCATGTAAATTTAATCTTGTTGTAATACATTTCCCAAATCCCTTCAAAAATTCCAAACCTATTGTAATTTAATTAATAATAATATTAATAGTATTCAAAGTAATTATATTCATCAGATTTCAGTAAATAATATATTCGTTAAATTTAAAAAAAACCTTTTTGTCGTTTGGATAACTAGTTTTAAATTTTTAAACCTAAAGATGTTTTTTCTTCAATATCGAAAGAAAAAAAGAACCCGAAAGAGTTACATATATCCATACATACATGTGCAACTAAATTTTATGCATTAAAACAAATGATTCCTTACACTAGGGATGCACAACCTGTTGCCCGCGGATCAATTTCGCCAATCGGACGCGAAGTTTGCCGATCGGGTGCGTAAAAATCGCGAATTTTGCCAAATTTCGCCGATCAGATGCATAAAAATCGCAAATTTTGCCGATCACGTGCATATAAATTGTAAATTTCGCCGATCGGACGCGTAAAAATCGCAAATTTTGCCGATCAGGCACGCAAAAATCACAAATTTTGCCGATTGGCACGTGAAAATCGCAAATTTGCACCAATTAGGCAGGTAAAAATCACGAATTTCGCCGATCAGGTGCATAAAAATCATGAATTTTACCGATCAGCAGAGTTGTATAATATAGACGCATGCGCGCATGTGGAAAATTTTCTGCAAAAAATCGGAACTTTGCAGAATTTTTTTTTTTTTTTAAATACCAAAAAATTAAAAATATTCCCCAATTTTATGTACGATTTATTTACTGTTTGCGCACAATTCAAAATTTAAAGATGCAAAACATTGTTGTGACATTACAGACGCTTGCGAAGAGTTCAAAATATTAAGGATTGGGTTGTTTGTAAATGCATTGACAAAATAATTGATAAGAATTCAGCTCTTCCTATCATGGATTTTTAGCTTTATTATTATTTTTTACCAAAATAATTATTCTTTAATTAATAAATTAATTTTAAATGGTAATTACTTTAAACTACTGTTTTTAATTTATATCGTCAAAATAATACAACACGTAATTGTATTAACCATTAAATTAATTTGCAGAAAGTTTTTGACTCAATATTTATGTGCGCAGAAAGTTTTTGGTTTTATACAAGTCTGCCGATCGGGTGCATATAAATTGTAAATTTCGCTGATCGGACATGTAAAAATCGCAAATTTTGCCGATCGAGAACGTAAAAATCCAGAATTTTGCTGATCGAGAATGTAAAAAACATGAATTTTGCTGATCGAGAACATAAAAAACGTGAATTTTGCTGATCGAGAACGTAAAAATCGTGAATTTTGCTGATCGGGGGCGTATAAATCGCAAAATCCGCCGATCGGGGACGTATAAATCGCAAATTTCGCCGATCGGGCGCATAAAAATCGTAAATTTCAAAGAAACACGTGTAAAAATCGTGAATTTCATCAATCACCAGGAAAAACTGCGAATATTGTCAATCGCGCGTGGAAATTTTTTTAAAAAGTTTTTTTCCATCCTTGCCAACTGAATTGTTATACTGACTAAAGAGTTGGTTGAGTATAGGGGGGTAACCCTCCTTTTAAAATTAGGATTTTTATGAACTTTTAGGCTGATGCTCCCCTTCTTTCCCTGAAAAAAAACTTTTGTCCACACTACGGATGTTGGCTCTCGACAATTCAGTCATTTTTGTGACTGGCCCTCCTCTTATAAAGGTTGTGCACCCCTACTTGATATCCACATTTTATGGCTGAATATGTTAAGTAGTACAATTTACAATAATATATGTTTCTCCTCCTCCCCACCTACATTCATGAAAGCACAATTTGTTTTCGGCACTGGCAACCTTTAACGCTAAATTTACTCCTTCAAATAAAGTCAAGGAGTATTTTCCCTCTTTGAAAATAATCTTACATATATCTTTTTTATAAATACAAACATAAACTGTTGATATAGCCTTGCCAACTGAACTGAATATGTTGAATGGGAAGGAAGGAACCTAGGGTGGTAAAACTACCTTTCCGAAATTGATGTGTTTTGTTATCTGATTGTAGACTTAGATCCCCCCCCCCCCCCCCCCCGCCACACTTCCTCGAAACAACATTCTCTCTGTGCTACTGATGGTGGCCCTCGACAACTCAGTCATTTTTGTAAGTGGCCCTTCGCTTAAAAAGGTTGTGCACCCCTACCTTACACAAAAAGACAACATGATTATCGTTTGTTTTAAAATATTTGACACACAACACAAAAAAGAGATTAAATACAGAACATTTCAAGCAGATGATTGTTTGCTGTATTCTAAAAAAAAAAAAAAAGCCCAACTTCACATTAATGAACGTGAATCATAACACGGGACGAAATGAAATAAAAAAGTCTGGTTGTCAGTGTCTGTCTCCTTCAAAGGTTCTGTTTTCTCGATTCTACCATCACAGACAATTCTTGATACTATCGGATCGAATACCAATAGCAATTGGTCAACTGAAGAAACAATTGAAATGTCCATACAATCAAGAGAATCAATAAAAACATCTCATTATTCCCCAACACTAATCACCTAACCCGGCTCACTAACACTTTTCCAAATTTTAGTTTTGTGGATGATTTTAATTCTACTCACTCATTCTTCTTAAAATCTCGGACCAGCAAATAGCTTTGGTCTTAAACTCAGAAGATAAATGGATCAAAATTTTTTGCAAATTATAGTGTCCTCCTTTTCCACCTTAATCAGTTAATTATCTGGATTTAGCAATCATCTGCAATTTTCCTTATCCTTAAAGCAAAGCATTCAAATGCTGAATGGTTTAAGTTCTGACCATTTGCTTGTGATCCTTCCTTAGATATTGAGCTGACTCATACGACTTAGTATTAAATCAGTCCCTTTCCACCAGATGACAGGACTGTACTTTACTGCTGGAGCAGAGGGAAACCCCGTCCATTATCCCAGCAGCAGGCTGAAGAATCTTGTCAATCAAACACGGGAAAATCATGAATATTGTCGATCAGGCATGTAAAAGCCATAAATTTCGTCTATTGGGTGCGAAAAATCACAAATTTCGTCATTCGGGAGCATAAAAGCCATGAATTTCATCGAGCAGGTGCATAAAAATTATGAATGTCATTGATCGGGTGCATAAGAATCATAAATTTCGTCGAACAGGTGAAAAAAGAAATGAATTTCATCGAATGGGTGCGGAAAAATCATGAATTTTGTCAATCTGCACATAAAAATCCTGAATTTCGTCATTCGGGAGCATAAAACAGCCATGAATATCATCGATCGGGCGTGTAAAATCATGAATTTCGCCGATCAGGTACGTAAAAATCATGAATTTTGTCAAACGGGCGCATAAAAATCATGAATATCATCAAGCGAGTGCATAAAAATCATAATTACATCGATTGGGCACGGGAAAATCATGAACTTCTTAAATCGAGAGCATAAAAATCTTTGAATTTCATCGATCGGGTGTGTAAAAATCATGAATATTGTCGAACGGGCACGGGAAAATCATGAATTTGTCGAACAGACACAGAAAGATCGTGAATTTTAGGGAAAAAAGGAAATCTGAAAATCCTGCATTTGGCCGGTTCTTTCCAAAATTTTAATTGCCAGTTTTTCAACTTTAATTGCCAAGTGGCGACTGCTCATTTTCACCTTTAGCACTGAGGTAAAAAGTTTGGCGACCCAGCTTTAGGGATAGTTAAAATCACGTTTCAGCACTTACACTTAAATACAATCTGAATTATGCTGATCCAATTTTTAGGATATATATTTAAGAAACAATATGATTGGTCAAAATGTTATTATTTTAGAACTATTTTTCAGATACAATTTATCTTTTGGTTCACTGTTTGTTAAATATTTGGAACAGATGTCTTACACTCACGCACAATTTAAAAAAAAAAATCGGTTATAAAAAGGAAAAAAGTCGCCAAATTGTGGGATTTTTTTCCTTTAATGGTAACCTGGATATTGTATTAAGTTATTGGTTTGGCAGTGGGTTGGAAACCGGGCCAATCAAAAAGTTGCCAAACATCGGTGCATGAGTGTAACATATCTGGGTACTTTTCGGTTAGCCAGGCGCCAGTGATATATATACATGTATATATATATACACACACTTACATACACATATCTACGTATACATATATATACATACACATATATATATATATATATATGTATGTATATATACATATATATGTATATACATATGTATTTATATATGTACATATATCACTGGCGCCCGGCTAACCGAAAAGTACCCATATCTGTTCCAATATTTGTATTTCAATGTATCTGTACAAATTTTTCATCTAAATTTTTATCCACACCCATATGATTTTCTAAAGACGTTTTCCCTATTTGCTTTTAAAATTGTTTTGATTGCATTTTTAAAATCTGATATTCTCCTTTTTTTCGTTGAGAAATTTATCAAATTAAATGTGAGATTTCTTATATTTTATAGTAATTTATGTTTTTAAGTTTGATAAAATTTGTTATTTTAAGCTTTTACGCTAAACATATTTTATGATATTTTCTGATATGTCATCATCATTAAATGTGGAGTTTCCCATAATTCCAAGGTGGTAGCATATCAGTAAACAACAGTCTGGCACAAATTTGAAAAGTGCACCAAGGAAAAATCACCAATTGATAATCCATTTGTTCCTATCACAGAAGATAAAATAAAGAGATCATTGAAAATTGCAGTTGCTGACACATTGGAAGACAAAAAGTATCGAAAAATCCATTCAGATATTAGAGAGAAAGGAAATTTTGCAGAGTGATGAGTCTTGGAGTAAAAGTATGAAATTAAAAGATTTTTCTTCTTTTTTTTTTATTTTAACATCTCTAAACTGAAGGATCTTTGAATTTTGGCTGCTTCACATAAAATGTTGAACAACCTGGTGTGATACACAAACATTTTGCCACATTGGTAGACAAAAAGTATTGAAAAATCCATTAGAAATTAGAGAGAAAGGAAAATTTTCAGAGTGATGAGTCTTGAAGCAAAAGTATGAAACTAAAAGATTTTTTCTTCTTTTTTTTTTTTATTTTAACATCTCTGAACTGAAGGATCTTTGAATTTTGTCTGATTCCCACAAAATGTTGAACAACCTGGTGTGATACACAAACATTTTGTCACATTAGTAGACAAAAAGTATTGAAAAATCCATTAGAAATTAGAGAGAGAGGAAATTTTTCAGAGTGATGAGTCTTGGAGTAAAGGTATGAAACTAAAAGATTTGTTCTTCTTTTTTTTTTAATATATATATCTCTGAACTGAAGGATCTTTGAATTTTGTCTGCTTCACATAAAATGTTGAACAACCTGGTGTGATACACAAATAAATACAAAGAAAAAAATCTTTAATAACAAATTTATGGTGTTCTAAAGAAGCCTTTTGCTTTTATTTTTGTTTGCTTGCCAGTGGTGGATGTCAAAAACAGATTTCTGGACCTACATGGGCTAGCCTAGCAACAGTGGGTAGGTATCCAGCTTTAAAATCAGATAACCAAAAATAATCACTAGGACTTTGTTTTTAGTCTCCACTACAAAATCACTTTCTATTATATCCTGTATATACATGTGTGCACATATAGTGAAAAACAGCAGTGTGTAGAAATATTAGAAACATTATGCCTTCATGACTATATAATACACATCCATCAAAAGTTTCTTATCCAGCTTATAGTTGAAACAATGTTAATTTTTCATAAACAAGCCTTCTAAATGGGTCAATAGCAAGAGATGTTATGAACAGGGTTATATAGTAACACTAGTGATATTATTTTTTCTTCAGTTGTTTATTTATTTTGGGAGTGTTAATAATCTCATTATATAATCTTATTAGAAGTATAATCTCACAAATAACATATAATATAGTTAGAAACTTACAAAAACATGATATTCATAGCAAAAAAATACATAAAAATTACACAATTATAACCCACTCATGAGACAGACAGACATAAAAATATAATATGATTTACTTTTAAATTTTTACCTTGGTGAACAGCAACGTTACATCCTTGACCATCACAATACACAAGAGGATTTTCTGTCCAGCCACGCTCATCTGAGCAAACACAACATCCACCAACCATTTCCTTCATCTTGAAAATCCTAAGTCCTAAAAAGCATGGTTGGTGAATGCCGCATCTTTCTTAAGAAAGATTGCATTCCGATCTTTTAAGTCATTGTTAAATTTATAGTAGTTTCAGGTGAAAGAAGAAATTGATCGATCATGTTATTTAAAAACTGATCTTTAAAAACACCATGAACAACCAAAACAAACGCTCGACTTTGCGCCTATTTTATTTCTGTGAATTATTCACAGATGCACCTAAGAATAGACACAAACCCCCAGGAAAGCGTGAGAACGCGCGCATGTCTTCGGTTCCAGATTCGATTTAAATGTCCCTATGGGCGGGTCTTTGAAATAAGGAGAAAATATTTTCCCTATGCTTACCCATAAACTAAAGAATAAAATCCCTACCCATCATGAAGTGGATTAGCCTACAGATGGCGCTAACTAAGATGTCCGTGCAGGAAAATCGACTGCTTAACAAGAAAAAAATCTAATTGAAATCATTTTTTATTATAAACTCGTTTTAAAATATTAGATATTTAAATTCGGAAATTTTTTACCTTGTCATCTTACACAGAACATTAATCGCGACTCAAACGGATCTGAGCGGGGCCTCCGAGATGTCGCTGTGTGTCCTTCACCGGGCCTGCTACAAGTATTAGTGACGTCACAGTATACTGTGATCCACTTTGGCCAATGTACAGCGACATCTCGGAGGCCCCGATCTGAGTCGGCAGTCAAACAACGACTTCTAACTCCAATATAAATTTTTTCTCGGTACTTTTTTAGGTTAATATTGGTCGCATTCATAAAGTAGAAACTCGTTGAACTCGTGCAGTTAGTTTTCACACTAGCCATTCGTAAAGTCACTCGGTGCACTCAGCCACGGCCAACTTCAGTGCTGGCCTAAAAAACTCCTGTTTGTTAGAACTGTGGCTTTGGACGGAGCGAGGCTAACGTAAAAGAAAGGCTATCGCGGTGCTTTACTCATATCTTTTTTTACAGACCGCGGGAGTCACGTGATGCACCAGTGGTGGTGTACGAAAAGAGCAACACGTCATTCTAGCGGTCTGTAAAAAAAGATAGGTGGAATGCACCGCGGTAGCCTGTCTTTTTCGTTAGCCTCGTGCATGACGTTTAAAACGTCACATGGAGTGGATCGTTTTTATACGGCGATTGGTGCAAAACGGGAGGCACGCCACTTTGCACCAATCGCCATGCAAAAATGATCCACTGCATGTGACGTTTTACACGTCATGCATCGGCCGTAGATAACGAAGGTCGCGGTCATATCACGCGACCTGACGTCATGAACTCCGTCCTGAGGTGGGAGAAACAAACAAGAGTTTTATCGGCCGCTACTAAAGTTGGCCGTGACTCTGTGCGTTTCAAAACTGCGTTCGTAAACAGAATCCAGTGTGTTTAGTTTTAGAACTAAATACACTGAAGAAAAAGTCAGTTTGTTTCTAGTTCTAGCGGCGGCGTGTTAACTGCGCAAGCGCGTGCTTTTCGATTTACGGTTGTGAACAAATAGTTTCTGTTTGTCGTGTTAGTAATAAATATTTTGTACGGAGAATAATCAAAAGTTTTGGGGGCACTTCAGGTCTTAAATAGTGACTTTTACAAATAAATAATAAATCAAAGATAACTATTTTTTTTAATGATTTCAAATAAAAAAATACTTTATTTTTATTAATGACGATCATGAATCTGAAAGATTTAGAAGTCACTCGTAATTAAATGAAATTCCATTTTGTCTGCCTGTAGCTTTTGTACCAAAATTATTTTTCTGCTTTTCACATGTTAAGTTAAAAGTCGAAATATATGTTTATGATTTTCATTTCAGTGCTATGCTCATTTTATTTGCACAGTTTTGTCTGCATTGTATAGAATTTTTGTAAATAAAATTTAAATAATTCTTGAAATAAATACTGCTACAGTTATTTTAATAATTATTTGCAATGTGGCCTTTATAGTGTCGCTTAAAATTATTTTACAGTAATTAATTTAGTATTAACTGGAACCAGTTCTTCTTAAATTTTTGCTGTAAATTTGTTTATTCTGAATACTGTTAAATTCTATGTTGCAATATATTTTTTTTAATTTTGTGGCAGTGCAGTTATATTCTTGATATAAACGAAAACACTACCTATGATTTCAAAACGCAGAAGCGATTTTTCACTTTTAAGATAAAATAATGAGTGAAACACTTTGCCAAGGGTTGTCACTGTACATATGAGGCTACTTGAAGGTAGCACAATTCTAATTGGAGATGTGTCAGTTCATTTCCACATTTTTATAAGTACATTATGTCATTAGAAAAGTTAGCAAACTATGTAGTTCCTGCCCTGGATAAATATTTAACTTTACTACTTATTAGCACTATAAAAATAATCAGGCTTAAGGATGAGTGGAAGCATTTTAAAAATAAATAATTTATTTACCGTAACCGTACCGTAACTTATTAAAGTTCAGTATGAGAAGTTACTATTTGATTGGCCCTAGACATACTGACATCTTGTCTTACCATATCATCACTACATTGTAGAATTATTAAATGAGGTTATATCTACATTTTGTGAGCAAAAGAAAACTAGTCGGATGTGCCAATCCCAAAACTTTCTTCTATCTCACACAGGTTTAGCATACACTAAAAAGAATCAGCACCAATTTATATCAAGGTCTAACTGAATCTAAAGTTTTATTAAATTCCGTGCATTAGTTCTTGAGATATGACTACTGCTAAAACCGTGTAAATCTGCAAAATGCAGCATAGCAGCGCCACATAATGGGAGATTTAGACTGAAACCTAATCAACAACAACTTATGTCAACGTCTAACTGAATCTGAAGTTTGATGAAAACCCGTGCATTAGTTCTTGAGATATAGTTATCGTGTTAATAATGAAAAAGTAGCATAGCAGCGCCACCTGTTAGGCTATTTACACGAAAACGTAGGCAGCATCTATTTATCTCAAGGTCTAACAGAATATGAAGTTTTATGAAATTTCTAGCATTCGTTCTTGAGATATAGCTATCGTAAAAATCATGATAAAAGTAGTATAGCAGCGCCACCTGTTGGGATATCTACACCAAAACGTAATCAGCATCTATTTATGTCAAGGTCTAACTGAATCTGTAGTTTGTTAAAAATAATTACATTAGTTCTTGAGATAGAGCTATTGCGGAAATCGCGAAAAATGCAGCATAGCAGCGCCACCTGTTGGGCGATTTTCACCAAAAACTAATCAGCACCCATTTATATCAGGGACTCACTGAATATAAAGTGTTATTAAATTTCGTGCATTAGTTCTTGAGATAGAGCACCCACAAAATTTTTGTCACATACAGACAGACATTTTCTAAAAACAGTCAAATCGTGTTCAGGACCTTCTAAAACGTATAAATCCGTCGAAAACGGGAAATCGAAAATTTTCATGAATCCAATAATTTCTTCTTGTAAAGATAGACGAAAATAAAAAACCATAATAAAATACAAAATAAGTGTACTTAAGATTGTACATGACATCTTTATAATCTTACATCAGGGGTCGATGCAGTTTTTTTCCTTGGGTGCTTTTTCTTTTAATTATAGTTTTGATAAAAATTAAATTGTATAACGGAAGACCAAATCAAGTTATTTAGTCCTCCTGTTAAAGTTAATCTTTCTTGTGAGCTTGTTTTGTTTCTAAATAACACATTTTAAATCCTAACAAATTGTTTAAAAATATGAAGAGTTTGCTTTTATTAAGAAGAATTTTGTGAAGGAGGCTAAAGTGTTGGATGGATCCCTAATTTTGTCAAAAAGTATATAGAAAGTGTACTTTTATGTTAATCTGACATAAATATTACCAATAGCATTTCCCCCTTCCTCTGCACCTTTTATTTTCCGTGTGTGTAAATTAAAAAAAAAAAGCCTTAAAATTGAAATAAAATGTACTTGTTTGTGACGCTATTTCTTCTAATTACTTTATTTTATTTTAAATGAAATGAGTGAAAGGCATGTAAATACATTTTTCAAAGCCCCCTTCAAATTTTAGTATACAATAAATATAAGGCATAATAAATTTAAATAGCCCTTTTTTCAGGCCTTAATTGGTGTAGCCCACCCAAATTTTAGTGTAATTACAAAATAAGGGCTCCAACACTATACGGAACCGTAAAAGGCTTTCGTTTAAGAGAGGATTCCGTTAAAGACATGTTCCGCTTTCACATGTCGGAAGGAATGTCATAGTTTATACCTGTTATCGCGGAGACCTGGTTAAAACAGAACTTTTGTTTAGTCTCGAGCGATTCCGACTTGGCAAGTTTTATTGTGCTCTATTACATTCGAATACTTCATTATGAAATAATTTAGCTCTTTTAAAAATGGAAAAATAATACTGCGGACTTTCGTAGAGCTAATAATTTTATTCCAAATATTTAAAAGATAATCTTGATTTTTGAAACAATTTCAGTAATATTTAGAGAGTAAAATCAGTGAAACGGAATCTGGCTATAACAAAATCCTGTCTAAAACGGAAAAAAAATTGATGGTCCCGATAAAAAAACATTCGCATTCCATACAATTATACTTGCTAAGATAGAAACATGTCTAAAACTAAAATGGATTATTTTTCCATCTTGGATTATTTTTCGTTTCTGTTTTCACACTTTTTACTATATCATAAACAGGGTTTGACAAATGGGGTCGTCAAGTCGCCACTGGTGACTAACATTTTTTTTTTTTTTTTATCTGGCGATCAAGTTATTTAATATGGTGTTTTATTTATTTATTTATTTATTTATGTATAAAAATTGATCAAAGGCATAACCACAAACTGCATTTTCTCCCCCCCCCCCCCAATATTAAGAAATAAACTTAGAAACTATATTTAAATATAGTATATATATATATATATATATTTAAAACGCTAAGCGATTTCTTTCGACAATCCGTCAGAACAAACTACTGCATCAAATTACACCATTCTTTTTTTTAATGAAAGATATTTGGACACAGATTTGTTATAGTGCATTCGTTTGTTCGAAAATTTAATTAATTAGCTGAAATTTTCAATTAAACATTTACTTCTGCTTATGACGTCATAAGTCGGCAACTCCCACTTTTGACGGCATAGAGTTTATTCCCTGAACTCTGTGGTTCACCAATCTTTTGACATTAGCTAATATCAACTAGGTAATATTTTAACATTGTAGTATAAATTCTTTTAAAAAAAACTTAATTAGCTAGAATATAATCATAATAAAATATCTAAACGTAAACATATCAATATGAATAACAAATCTCACGTAAAATGCTGCAATTTAAATGATTCCAATTGAAACAAGATTTGGAGAGTTATCCTTCACGCCAGCTAACATAAAAGTACCTATTTTATTTTATTTATTTACACACATATTCAAATTTATTATAAAAGACCAGGTTGCCATACAAAGCAAAAATCGTCATTTAGGCGCCAAAAAATAACCCAGGTGAGTCTGCGATATATGTACTGATTTAATCAAAATTATTTTGGTTGGACCGCATATTGCAAAATTAATTAAATCCATGATTATTGCTTCTTTCTCAGATTAAAAATAAGAAAATTGGTACTTCTCTATTATCCCGTCGACCACTTTTCATAACAAAAAACTATCGCCAAACTGTAACGCCAAATAAACGGGAGACCGTTGCCACTGAAATATCAAAATAAATAAATAAATAAAATACATGGATTTATGAACACAATTGTTATTTTAATTAATGAAATAACTAATAAATCAGTAAAACATAAGGAAAATAGACGCAAATCTCGAATTAAAAACCACTTGATGACGTAACAAACACGTATAATGCTTCTGACATCAAGTAAATCGCACTTCATTTTCGGCGTTTAATTTTACAGTTCGGCGATAGTTTTTTGTTATGAAAAGTGGTCGACCGGATAATAGAAAAGTACCAGAAAATTTAATATTTAACGAAATTCAATTATTTGATCGATCGCAAATTTTGGTTCTTTTCCGTTTTACCGACACCATGCCATACATGTAAATATATGCTTGGTGACAATGGTGTCCGTATAATGGAAAAGTACTCATTTTTTTCTTAGTTCGGGCTATACCAAAAACAAACATTTTACGGGTAACAAAAAAATCGCCGAAAATGGCTGCTTCATCAGCTGTTATGACAGCAAAGTTGGATAAAATCTAATAACCTGAATTTTACAACGTTTATGCGAAACGCCACAGAGAACACAAGCTATTTTTATATAAGTAGGGTATTAAAAGAGAATTTCGTAAACTTTCTTAAATCATACAAGACAATAAAAGTAAATAAAAGGTTTGATCTCACCTAATTCTCTGGTTCGTGTTCTATGAGCTTCTCTAAAGGTAGAAACATCTTTTACTAATGAAGATTATTTATTGGACAGGTAGACACACTTAATGACGATACAGAACGAATGCACGACAAGCTATGTACAAACGTAAAGTAAACAAAACAGTCAGTCAGTCTAAAAGTTCTACGCGCTTAGCGCCATCTGGTGGTTCCTTTTCATTTTGCAACAACTTCCGCCGGGCGAAGTTCGTCTGGAGACGAAAGTGTTGAAAGTTCAATAGGGCAAAGAAGCTGCACCGGTCTTCTGATGATGGCTCCGTTTGGCAACCTCACTGTGCATGCTCTTGTCCAACCATCACGTCCGGGATGAGTCTGGATTATAACACCCATTTTCCATATGAGGCGTGGGCTGTTTTCCTTTATAAGAACGACGGTGTTTTCCTTAAGTTCACTTGGTCGATCGACCTGTTGGTGCTGGTGAGCAGATTTTAATTCTAACAGATAATTGGATTTCCATCGTTTCCAAATTTGAGTCAAAATATTTTCTTGATATTTTCTTATTTTTCTTATTTGGTATTCATTGGATTGGGGAACTGTTATCTTTGATTGAGGTAGAGTTAGCAATCTTCTGCCAATTAAGAAATGACCAGGTGTGAGGGGTTCTGGCTCCCGAGGATCGCTGAATACATAGGTGAGAGGTCTTGAATTGAGAATCGCTTCTACTTCAATCACAATTACTTCCAGTTCTTGAAAGGAAACTGAAGTTTTTCCAAGAATTCTTTTTAGAGACGTTTTAACTGATCTTACAAGACGCTCTCAGAAACCTCCCCACCAAGCTGCTCTTTCAACTATGAAATTCCATTTGATGGACAATCCACTAAACAAATCTTTCACTTCTTCATTTTTCATAATCTTCCATAGTAAATTTAATTCTCGTTTTGCCTTATGGAACGTTTTCGCGTTATCACTGTAGATAGTGCTGCATATTCCTCGTCTTCCTACAAATTTTCGGAACGCTTGAATGAACGTTTTTGTGGTCAAGTCCGGGGTTAATTCTAGGTGTACTGCTCTTGTTACAGCACATGTGAAGAGCAATATGTAAGTTTTCTTAGTCTCATTGTGATCTTTAATGTACAACGGACCTAAGTAATCTAGGCCTGTAACTTGGAATGGATAGGCTTCATTTATTCTGTCGGCAGGTAGAGATGCAGGAATCTGGGTGGCAGGTTTAACACGAAGTTTTTCACATAAATTGCATCTAAATATGAAACTCTTGATTCTTTGTCTTGTTTTCAATATCCAAGTTTTTTCTCTGAGTTGTGTTAAAGTTTCCGATACACCACCATGCCTTGTTTTTTCATGACAATCTTTGATGATAAGATTTGATAAATGGGATTTACCAGGTAGTAAAACGGGATGAGCTTCATGGTATGAGATATTAGCTTGCTGTAATCGTCCACCAATCAAGATTATTTTTCTTTCATTTAAAATTGGATTGAACGATCGAATAACTGAGTTTGCTGGTACTGGTTTTCCTTGCGTCAGCGCTGAATATTCTTCGGGAAAATGCTCCATTTGTGTAAGTTTAATCCAGTATTCTTCGGAAAATTCAAGTTCTTCTGTAGCCAAGGGACCACTTCTCTTACTCTGAGGATTCCTTGTATTGTGGATGAATCTTTGAATCCATGCAGTAATTCGTAATATTTGTTTAAGTTTGCTGAATCTTCGGATATCGAAAAGATCTTCAAGTTTCGTTGTCAGGAGCATATTCACCACTTCATATTCTTTATTTTCTAAGTTGGTTTCCTGATCGGTATGAACGTTGAATTGTGGCCATTGACTTTCGCACTTCCTTAGCCACGGTGGCCCAAACCACCAAAGCTCCAGGTCCTTTAGACTGGTTAAGTTTTCACCCCGTGTTAAAATATCAGCAGGGTTATCATTCCCAGGACAGTGGATTCCAACAATCAGGTTCAGATATTTTCTTGATTTCATCTACTCTGTTCTTGACAAACATCTTCAATTTTCGAGAATTATTCTTGATCCAGTGAAGAACAATCGTGGAATCTGACCAAAATATAGTCTTCGTATCCTTCGGTGTACTTGAATGTAGTCGAATATGATCGAACAATCTGGCTCCTATAAGTGCAGCAAGAAGCTCTAACCTCGGCAGAGTTATTTCTTTAACTGGTGCAACCCTAGTCTTTGAAGTGACTAAATTGGAATGGAAAATTCCGTCAGAGTTGCGAAAACGTACATAAATAACTGCTCCGTAAGCTCGTTTGCTGGCATCTACGAAGACGTGAAATTGACAGCCCGTAAGTTCTTCCATTCCTTTCATTGAGAATAGATGTCTTGGTACAGATATCTGCTTCAAATAAAACAATTCTTCACACCAATCTTGAAATATTTTTGCTAAGTCGGTTGATAAAGCATCATCCCAATTGAGTTTTTTCTTCCATATGTTTTGCAGTAGTATTTTAGCTCGAACTGCAAATGGTGATATTAAGCCCAATGGGTCCTAGATTCTTCCCATAGTTTTTATTACGCTTCTCTTCGTAAATTTTAATTCTGCCATATCCTTATCCCTTAAAAGTTTATCACTATCAATGCTTAAGACATCATCTGATGAATTCCAGCAATAGCCAAGGACCTTGCATAACGTGGATTCATCGTTAACTTCTTCCTTAAATCGATCTTGCAATGAGCGTACATTTGTTTTCCATTTTCTCATATTAAAGCCTGCTTCTCTCAAAATGAGCCTTATTTGTTCGTGGACGGTGTACGCTAAATCTGTGTCTTCTAAACTGTGTATAAGGTCGTCTACATACAATCTACTGTTCAAAACGCTGAAGGCAGTTGGATAAATATCCTCATACTTCTTGATGTGATGTTTAATTGTCGCGTTCAGTAAAAATGAGCTCGATCTTGCTCCAAAAATTACACGCGTCATCCTCAAAACTTCGGGTTCAGCGTCTAAATCTTCCGTAACCCATAGAAATCTAACTGCGTCTCTTTCTTCTGGCGCCAGGGCAATTTGCAAAAATGCACCTTCTATATCCGCCGTTATGGCAACCTTATTCAGACGGAACTGCAAAAGAAGTATTAGGATATCGGGCGTTAAATTCGGACCTGGATTCAAGCAGTCATTAAGGGACGGAAAATTATGTTCACTCGAGGAGGCATCGAAAACTATTCTCATTTTCGTTGTTGTTTTATCTTCGCGTATTACTGCGTGATGTGGCATGTAATAGATCTTAGAATTATCACCACATTCATTTTCATTGACCCTTTCAGCTATTCCTTGAATTAGATGCTTTGAAATAATGTCCTTGTACTGACTATGAAAATTTCTATTTTTCTTAAATCTTTTGACAAGTGTTCGCAAACAGTTGTTAGCATTACTATAGTTATCATGTAGCGACTCAGAATGTTCGTTCCATGGTAGTTTAACTTGGTAGCGACCTTCGATTAGTTTCGTAGAATTTTCAAATTCTTTCATAACTTCGTCATCTTCATTCAGATTGTCACTACGCGATATTCCTAAACCTTCTAAATCGAACAATCTTTTCAAAATGTCTGATTCTTCTAAATTTTGATTACGCACTATAACATTCATTACGCTAACATCCTTAAAATCCTTGCGTTTTGCTTCAGAACCATTAAATACATAACCTAGTTTCGTTTCCATTCCTACTAAAGCACCGGAAACTCTTTTGACTTTCCCTGTAGCTATTTTCCAGAAATAGTCTGACCCAATTAAAAGAGATACCCTTAAATTTTCAGACCCTTCAATATCAGCTATCTGTATTTTGGCTTCATTACAAAATTTGTGAATTTCTTTACTAGGGCCTTGAATTTCAGCTTCAGATATCGAAGATGTTTCAATGGCTTCTATAGAAATAATTTTCTTTGGATCATAAATGCTTCGTAAATTTACTTTTACCCTATTTCTTACAATAGATTTCTTTGGTTTTGACCCAAAAGCATAAATTGCTAATTTTTCTTTTCCTATAACTTCTAAATTAAATTTACGACATAACGTTTTATCGATGAACGTATTTTGCGACCCCGAATCCATGATAATTTTTATTTTTCTTTCCTGAGAATTATTACTTAAAAAGGCGACAGCTGTTTGTAAAAATACATTTTCGTTTACTACAGTTGTTGCGCAACTCAGAGCATTGGAATCATTTTTTCTTTCGGGAGACTTTGAGACGCCTTCCCGTTTGTTATTTTGCTTTTCAGTTTCGTCACAAATTAAAACATTATGTCTTCGAGTACAAATGTTGCAACGCATTTTTTCGCGGCAAAATTTTGATACATGTGATTTGCGAAGGCAAAGAAAGCGATAACCCTTTCGTAAAAGACTTGATTTTCGTTCATTAATGGTTAAGGGGCAGTTAAAATTTTCGTGTTCCCCATTGCAAAATAAACAGTCTTTCTTGATAAGAGTATTTAATGTAGCTGCGGTGGGTATATTTTTATGAGTTTCATGTTTTCGATAAGGTAACTCTTTAATTTTATTCCTTTCAAATACTTCATCATTTCGAAACATATACGTTTTTTCTCGCGTTTCGATTTCATGTTTTAGAAATTCTAATAATTTGGCACAGTTCCAAGAATCTTCGCCTGTAGCGGAACGATTAAATCCGAAAACAATTTCTTCAGGGATTAATTTGACTAAAATAGCAAATAAGATTCCCCCATAACTATTTAATTCTACCCCGGCTGTTTCGAGACTTCTGATTTGAATAATACAGGTATCATGCAATTGTCTAAGCTCTTTTAAATTCGCTCCAGATTTTACAGGATTTAGGCTTAATAGCTTGTTTACATGCGATCGTATTATTAATTCATTTTTTCCGAATCTTTCTTTTAACAATCCGATCGCGACATCGTAATTATTTTGTGTTAAAGCTAAACCTTGAATACATTTTAAAGCTGCTCCTGTTAAGAAATTCTTTAAGTAATTTAACTTCTCTATGTTAGTTAACTTTACATTTTCATGTATAGCTACTTCAAATTGCCCCCAGAATTCCTGCCAATTTTCATATTTCCCATCGAAAGGTTGTATTGTAAGCTTCGGTAATCTTACGTGAGAATAATTCTTTGATTCATCAGGTTCTGTGGACAATAGAATAGAAGAGTTTATTTTACTTTCGTTAGGAGCATTACGTTTTAAATATCGATCAATTTTAGCTTTCGTTTTTGTAATTTTTTCGCGATATTCTTGACTGGATGATACATCTTTTTCTAGCGTTTCTAAGTTATCTACAAGTTTCTGAATTTCTGAATCTAATTTGTAAACTTGTTCTGCATTCTCGATTAATTGAATTTTAAGATCTTCAATTTCGTCTATAGGGCAGTTGCAATCAGCTGATCAACCATTGTATTCACTTGGAGGTAAGGGTAATTCCACCAATCAGAACTGCCTATTTGTACTGTTTACCTCCAAGGTGACGTCAATTGCAACTGCCCTATATCTTTTTCGTCTCCTGCCAAATATTCAGTTATTTTGTTAATAATCTTCGTTAAAGATGTTCTAAGAGACTTACGCATACTTTTTGATTTATCTAATTCGCTAGGTAGCGCCATTTTCTAAATTTCAACTCTTGGGAATTTCGGCACCATAAAAGAGAATTTCGTAAACTTTCTTAAATCATACAAGACAATAAAAGCAAATAAAAGGTTTGATCTCACCTAATTCTCTGGTTCGTGTTCTATGAGCTTCTCTAAAGGTAGAAACATCTTTTACTAATGAAGATTATTTATTGGACAGGTAGACACACTTAATGACGATACAGAACGAATACACGACAAGCTATGTACAAACGTAAGGTAAACAAAACAGTCAGTCTGTCTAAAAGTTCTACGCGCTCAGCGCCATGTGGTGGTTCCTTTTCATTTTGCAACAAGTATATTTAAACGAGAACTAACAACCTATAATAAGAGAACTAACAACCTTCAATAATATAATGCATGAAAAAGTAAACAAATAAGTGATTCAGCAAATCATAAAAATATGTATTTCTTAATATAACTATAGAATACAGAAAAATATTCTGGTACCATCAAAAATATTCATTATCCCGTCGAAATTCCGTGCATTATCCCGTCGTCCCATTAAGAAAAAAAACTATATGCAAATTAGGTACTTTTCGGTTAGCCGGCGCCAGTAATATATATATATATATATATATATATACATAATAATAAACTCCAATGGAAAATTACTTGCAGAATCATTATCACAAAAGCCAACCAAAATCTATAAACCACATAAATTCAATACTAGAAAAACAAAACTATATACATTATATATATTTGTATATATGTATGTATATACTATATATATATACATATATACTTCATTGGCGCCCTGCTAACCAAAAAGTACCTCAAATAATTCGCCAAACTGTAGCACCCAATAAACAAACGGAAGAATGTTGCCATTAAATCTCAAAAAAAGAAAAATAATAATAATAATAATAAAATAATTAAGAAAAGCCCCATTTACTAAAGTATCATTTATCAGTAACTTTTAACAATAAAATTTACAATATATTAATGAAAACAGAATCAAAAATAATCTTGGATATTTATTTATTTACATTATTTCTCTTAATTATGGAAAAGGAACTATCATCCTGATTATGTAAAGGAATGAAGAAACCATACAAATAAATTACACTTGAAAACATTAAAAATCTCCTTTATCTGCAGATTGATTTATTATTGTAAAAAAATTCTTCATCTTTACATAAAAATTGATTAGCTTAAAACAATGGATGCGTTTCAGAAGATATGGATTTGAAACGAACAATGATTAAAGAAGACACTTTAAAAATTTTGATCAAAACATTTTAAAACTTTTTTTAACGTCGAATTTCGACGGTGCGTTTGGGGAGATGCAATGCACATGCGCATAGGAGCTCATTCGGTTGCATTATCACAAGAGGGGGGGATGTGTGCCTTATTTAACATGTTCTTTTATTGACTGAATATGAGATGAACGTAGGGATATGCTATTTGTATGATACTTCATAGGTTCAGGAAATTTTCTTTCTTGCCGTGAGGAATAGGGCGGTAATGTCAAACTGATTTCCATTTTGTTTACGGATTGTTTGTTTGGAGTTTGCATCGGAAATAATAACGTAATTCACTGGGGGATTTTTTTTTAAAATAAAATATTTGAAAGATTGTTTCATAAGCACCCCACCCCTACTTATGTAATAAAGAAGCTTATTTTACTAATATTGTTATTGTAATTTTTCCGTCAAGTTTTGACGGGTACCATCTAGTATATATTTAACTGTTATTTTTAATTTGGCAAAAATAAGTTCATCAAATACAAATTTTAAAATAATAAAATCAAAATTATTTGATTGACTTCGACAGAAAAATATGCAAAAAATTGTTTTCCCTCTTCACTATTTCATCGATACCCCCCTCATCAGATATAGATTTTGTAGCACTGAACTATCCGGATCTTAAAAGCATTCTGCAATCAGCATTTTCCGAACATGCTGTTTAATGCAGCCTTTACAATATTTCTTTTCATTTCCTTTTTTTTTCTTTTTTTTTCTTTTTTTTTTTTTTTTTTTTTTTTTTTTAGAGATACACATGATTTTTGATAAGTTTCATTAGAAAACTTAGTTTATATTAACTTTCTAAATTATGTGCTATTCTAAACTATGTAACTAATAATTCTAAACTACGCTTGTTATTATCTTTTCTCAATTAATTAAAAAAAAAGTTTTGTGCATTTTGAAAAAAAATCAATGGGGGGTGGGGGTGGGAGTAAAATATTTTTTACTGGCCACTATGAATTTTTTGCGGTCTACCAGATTTCATTAAATTTGTAAAGTCCTGGAACTATTTTATTACAATTAGAATTTTTTTTATGATATAATTTTAGTTCTTTAAAATTAAAAGTAGAGAATGTATATGCTGCGAATCTGCATTGAGCTAATAGTAATTCTCGAAATATAGTAAACATACGAAAACGAAAACTATCTATAAGGGAAACCGACCTTAACCGGAAATATTTCATAGTTCTGGCAAAAGGAGTACCATGTAATTATACCTGCTACGACAGAAAGCTGTCTACAATGGACATTTTCTTGGACCCTAGTTATTCCATCTTAGCAGTTTTACTGTAGTTACATTGGATCACGGAAAGGGAGGATTTAAGAGTTAATAGGTCAATTAAAATAAATCACAGATAAATACAAAAACTCTTGTATTGTGATGTGTAAAAACAATGAAAATAAATGCAAAAAAAATCTACAAAAATTAGCATGATGTTGTTTCAAGGTTTATCCTTTCAGTGCAAAATACAATATAAAAGATACTGAAAGAAATAGAAGCAGCACACTACTTTGCTACTGTGTTTTTTCATTCTGCTCTAAAAGAAGGAGAGCTTCTTTATGAGACTGTGAAACAGCTACATACTCATCATCTATATGATTTCATCTTAAAGATTGTGTGTTTATCTTATTCTTATTGATTGTGTGCTATATGATTGTGTGTTTATCTTATCACCTTAATGATTGTGTGTTTTATTACACATCACAGTAAAAGCTGTGAAAAGTGTGTATGTCGTTAGGGATCGAAAAAACACCTCTGTTTTAACAGGTATAATTGTATAGCATTCCGTTCGTTTGGATCGTGAAATATTTCCGTTTAAGACAGAATTCTGTTACAGACAGGTTACGGTTTCACAGGTTTTACTGTATTTGGATTTTGTCTCAGAAAAACATGTTTCAAACAAAAGCTCAGCTGGAAGAGGGCAAGGGTTAGATTAAGCATGATGTTGTAATCTGATTTGTTTTGTATGCATCTCACTAGATGGCGCCAATCTGCGCCTGTAAAATTTTTCTTTGCCGTGATCGGCAATTGTCTGGGTATAATTCCAGCCGTGATGTACGAAGGTCGGATATTGCACCCGCTAATAAAGATAGTAATCTCATTGCATCCGGCGCAGTTCTTTGATAAATTACAAAATACTAGCAATAGATGTTTCAGTGTCGACGAGGATCAACTTCATCGATATATTTTACAAAAAAATTACCGTTTTTTCACGTATTTTTTGTCGAAATAGCGAAATCGGCAGATGACGGTGTACTAAACTTAATCGATGTTTTGCAACCACGAAGCTGGATTATTTACATTCCGCATGGTTTCTTTAGGCTGCATTAGGGAATTCAATTATTTTATGGAATGTTAGCAGTTTTTCATCGCAAATGCAGATGTCAATAGAAAACGTGCTGTTTTCTTAACAGTGTTTCGATCTACCACTTAAACTTAGTTCACACTAGAAGATTTAAATTACTTAACTCTAAAAGTGACATAAATGAACGCTCTCAAAGACCGTAGCAGTGCATGGAGAAGACAAGCCTCGTTCCGGATCGGCCGCTTCAAAAACGTTAGTTAAGTCACTTAAATGTACTAGTCTAAAAAAGTTGTAAAACTGAGCTGCATCGCCAGGTGCCTGGGAGCGCCCGTCAGGCACGTCAACCGCTGTTCCAAAGTTCTGACGAATTTTTGACGCGCATGACCAGGAGAGTTCCTAGCGCCACCACTTGCTGACCACTCCCATTTTCTCAAGGAAATGACGACAAGGGTAGCTCCGATATGCGGTGATGCCTATCCTCTTAGATCACGTCACCACCACATTGCACTTGGGGAGTACGCCGTATAAGTCCCACGACAGCTTCGGAGCCGGAGACCAAAGGAGTAAACCGGATCCTAGGCCTTATGCCGAGCTTCCCGAACGACTCTTGCTATATCCCATTTTCGATCATCGAGCTCCTACAAATGATACGACTGGCGACGGCGGCGGTCTGAACAAGGTATTACGGATTGCACATAAACTTATTATTGCCGGCTGCATACACCTTCAAGGCATTATAAGAGTTAATTGAGATCCTGAATGGACATTATGATCCAGTGATCTCAGAAATCGTTGAAAGATTCAAGTTCTACAGCCGCGTGCGGCACGCTTGCGAATCGGTCGCCTATTATGTCACGGAACTTCGGAAAATAGCGAAATAATGTAACTATAAAGACTCTTTGGATATAATGCTGCGTGACAGAATAGTCTTTGGTATACAGTGCGAAGAGATTCAACGAAAATTGCTGCCTCAATCGAAATTAACCCTTGTGCGAGCATCGGATATCGCCGTTTCTATGGAAGCAGCAGCAAGGGATGGTGTAGATTTAAAGATATCTCCATGTTCATTCGTACAGAAACTTAAAATTACGGCGCAAAGGCCGTGGAAGAACGAAAACACTAAATTAGCATCCACTTCAAATGCTTTACATGCAGGAAAACATTTTTTCGTTGTGGAGATCCCAAACACCAATCATCAGAATGCAGGCAAAACACAATCTGCCATAGCTGCAAGAAACGTGGATGCCTATTGAAGGTATGTATATCTAAAAATAAAGGTGGTTACAGACCAAAAGTGAATCTTGTATCAGAATCTAAGGATCAATTAGAATGTAAATAGTACACCATGTATCATTTAAATGAAGTGAAAGAAAGTTACCCTCCACTTAAAATAAAATGTAAAATGTAAAGACAGCCTATTAATTTTGAAATTGACTCTGGAACTCCATTTTCTCTGATGCCTGTAGAAATTAATAGTACTGCCTATATTTACAAACAAGGGACATCACAAATTATTCCTGATAACCAGTCGTGTACTTTGACACTTGGTCTGCCACCACATTGGTACCCTCCCAAAAGATACAGATAGTCCTTCCTCTTAAGTCGGAATGTCGATCCTCGCCTCTCCCTCGCCTTCGTTATTTTGTCTTTACGACTCTGCCGAACTGGGGGGTTACCACCCCACCTGTGGTAAGGTTCGTTCATCCTTAGAGTTGCTATACAACTCCTTACTACTTCTTCCTTCACTACACATCAAGGCCTTCGCAGATCTGGACTGGACGGTGTCTCACTCCCGCCATTCCACGCTGACCCCATTGCACCCGTGAGAGTTGAGTGCCTGGAGTTCCGCGGTTGTGGATTTGTTCATAGCTCACAACATATAATTACAACTAACTTCATATTACTTCACAACAACTACCTTTTATGACTAGAACTTTCACTAAATGTTGCTTCACACTTCACAACTCCCAGCCGTAGCTTCAGCTACGTATTATTTGGTATTCTTTAGTTGCTAGTGCTCGTCGTGGTCGGGTTGAGTCAAGAACACCTGGATGGACATATTTGCCCCCTTCGAAGACCTCGCTTTGGCCAAATCTCATTGAAACCGTCTGCTATGGCGTCCTCTGCCAGGCACTTGGTCTTCCTTCCGATCAACACCACTGCCGTTTACCAACGCTTTGCTTTCAACTCCCAACATGTGCGACTTAGTACCAGTCGCTTTCCTTACGATCGTAACAAAATCTGTCACTAAAATGCGTTCAAATGAAACCACATGGTTGTGTTTGTGTTTAATGCGCTAAAAAACATTAATTGATAACCATTTTATTTAATGGACTGTAATTTTATTTCGCCCAGAGGGCTGCGAATTACTTAATGCTTTGGTGGCATCTACACTGACTCATGATAAAATAAGATAAAACATCTGAGAGTGGGCAGATACAAGACGAGGTCTGTGACATCAAACAGTGACGCGCCAACATACCGTCCCACGTTGAAATATAATTTCAATATACCATAACTAAATATACAATGAGTAACATACAGTAAAAATATAACACACATAACAGAATAATAATGAAAAGACTAATATGCTTTAAACACTTGGTTACACAATAATAAACTTACAAGTGAATGTTTATACAGTGAATTTAACTACATTTAATGATAATCTGTCTGTTTTACTGACATGGAAGTAAGCACAACTTGGCTATACTCAGGGCTACACTACATACCAGGCTTGCTCATTCATTATGATGACGTCACAAAAGGTGGCTGACTAGGAGGAAAGACATTCAGCAATTGGCACAAAACGATGGGCGCGTTGCTTTGGACCAATCGCTGGTCGCGGTCAGCCACCATTTGTGACGTTTTGAGAGTGAATGAGCAAGCCCGGTATCTAGTGTTACCTTGCTATACTTCTCTTGAAAATACCGTGAGGAGTTTTTACAAAAACCACTCTAACCTTACCATCTGGTCCATTAACTACCCTTTCAACTCTACCCATTGTCCACCTGCAAGGCGAAAGATTGTCCTCCATTAAGAGAACCATTAAATTGGGACTAATGTTGTCTTTTTCAAATTGCCATTCATGCCTGGCTTGTAAGTTGTTGAGATAATCCCGTTTCCATTTGCACCATATAAATTGGACCATTTTGCTTAGCCTTTGCCATTGTGACAAATAATTATCGCGTTCGCTAGTAAGGTCAGGTTTAGACACACTACTCAGAGGTCTACCTATGAGAAAATGGCCTGGTGTTAGAACTGCAAAATCATTGCGGTAAGAAGACATTGGTGTGAGAGGTCGACTATTTAAAATGCCTTCAATTTGCGTGGTAATTGTTAAAAATTGTTCAAAGGTTAATCGCGAGTTACCAATTGTTCTTTTCAGATGGTGCTTAAACGACTTCACATCAGCTTCCCATAAACCACCAAAATTGGATGATCTGGGTGGAATCGTGGAATGAAATTCCAGGCGACTTCCTCACTTGTTAGATAATGACCCAAAACCATCGGAAGGGTTTCTAATTAAGTTCCCCAAACGTTTTAATTCTGCACCTGTTCCAACAAAATTTGTGGCGTTGTCAGTACAGACAGATGAACAGATTTCACCTCTCCTACTGAAGAATCTCTTCAGGGTAGCTATTACTGCTTCTGAAGTTAAGTCAGTGACCACTTCTAAATGAACCGCTTTGGTTACAAAGCAAATGAAAATAGCCACATAACATTTATGATAAATGCCTTTTCTTTGACCCTTATATATTTTATATAAAACGGGTCACAAAAATCTATTTCTACATTAGTGAAGGGGGGATTGGGGACAATTCTTTTCGAAAGAAGAGTTCTCATGATTTGCTCAACACATTTTGGTTTGTTTTTTAAACAAATTACACAATCATGAACTAATTTTCTGGCAGTATTTCTATCACTCAGTGGCCAATATTCTTGCCTTACAAGATAGAGTAAAGTTTGGGCTCCATTGTACAAATACTTAAGATATATTTCGTTTTAGACAGGTTCCTTTTTACAGGTTTTTCTATATTAGCTTTATGTTTATTATCTGGTGATACGTTGAAGTATGAACTTTGATTCACTGGTACGTCCGTCTAAAATTTTGGGAACCCCTGCTCTAACAGACATAAATTTGTGGACTTTCTACTCGCCAGTACTGTTATTAGAACCTCGAGTTAAGAGTGTGAATGTCCACACTCGGCCATTCACACTAGTCCGCACACTGGACTGTCCTGGTCGTGCCGTTAAAAGTTCGTCAAAACTTGGATACGGCGGTTGACCCGCCTTGCGGCAGAGCTCAGTTTTACAATACCAATCATTCTTTTTTTTATTGTTTATTTATTCTTTTTTTTGGCCATCGATCATTTTCTGGGGAATTTCTTTTTTTCTCTTCGTCATTCTTTTTTCTTTTTGCTGCAAAACATCATGATTTCTCTAACAAATAAGTGCAAAGTTCTCTTATGTTATTTAATTGTTTGGTATTTCTTAATTAAAATTAAAACTTTTAAAGTTCCAAAATAAACGCAAAATATTTATTCAATAGAATTTATTTCTGTTTCTGCACTTTATGAATTTTGTGAGAGAAAAGGAGTGACGGGACGGGGGGTGGGGGGTTGCGCCAAATTGAAACTTTGCCCCGTGTACAGTTTTTCTCTTCGCTCGGTCCTCCGTGTCCATAAACGGAATCATATCTGAAGTACACGAGCCATAATCAATGCATAGCCTTTCTTTTTCTACTTTCTTTATTCACGCTATTGAAATGGAGGAAATTTTTGAACAGATCTATCTGCATTTTTACACTTTTCTATTTAACTTAACTTGGTTTTTGTATGTAAAGATGGAATATTCTAATCGATTTTCAACTCATTTCCTCATACATTAGAATTATAACAAGAACGAAAAATCATGCGTCAAGCATAGATTATGAAGCACTTTCCAACGCAGCCAGAAAACTGTAACAAAACTTCACCGTTAAATAAGGTGAAAGAAGATATGTAAGTAAACAATTTAGAAAACATATAGCACATTGAAAAATACAGTTTTCGAAATTTCCTGCCAGTGTCAAAAGAGTAGTCGAATTATTTTGTGCAGCTCTGTATATGATCAATAGATGTGGATATATGGCATGATAAAATTTAGTTCTATTAAAATATTCACATTTAGCAATTTTCGCCAATCGATGAAAATGCACTCGAAATCTTTTGTACAGCCCTGTATATTATCTGAAGACTTTTGTATACACCACCTATTAAGCTAAAAGGCAACTTAAAACTCATTCGCAGAAATTACCAACCATAAACGATAATGTATCTTTTTATTTGCGTAGCCCTGTATATGATTTTATTTATATTCCAAAAACTTCTATTAGTCTACTAAATATAGTTCAGAAGGAAAATACGGAACACAAATAAAAACTACTCTTAAGCAATTCACTCCCATAGTCTGTAATACTTACGAATCCCCTTGTGTTGCCCTGTATATGATCAACCGAGTGTATAAACGCACACGTACTATGAAACAATTTAGTTAAACATAAAAACACAAACCAAAGTTGAAAACATACTTATCACACATAGACTCTAAATATCGACCATATACTGTAACCGATATATTTTGTGTGTCCCTGATCCCTGTAAATAAACGCAATGCACACAAGAGAGCAATCTATAGTGCACCTTAGTAATGCATATAATTTTCATTATGTTTGAAATAGTGAAACATCATTCAATTACACTGTAAACGATTTTTCCCCCGTAGAACAATGTGTAACAGAATTCTTTTGTTTGACCCTGTAAATGAATAATAAATGCTTTGCACCCCATATTCTACAAAAAGCATGTTTTAATGCGCTTCATAATTATATATCAATTCCATCACGTTTTTAATGACGTAGCATCCTCAAAATGCACTTGAAACGATTATTTCCCATTGACTGTAATGTAACGGAATACTTTTGACTGTTCCTGTAAAAAAACTATAAGTGCTACACACTTCAGTTGAAATAGGAAGCATGCTATAGTAAACGACAATAACATACACAAATTTCAGGGCAATCCCAGTATATTTACGTGAGTTAGAGCACGGTTAGACGGCAGACGACAGACAAACCGAAGTCATAAACACTTTTCAACTAGGTTGAAAAGTGTTAAAAATTGCGTACAGACTACAGTGGTGCGTTTTCGATGACAATACAACATTTTAATATGTTTAGAATTTAATTATAAATTAATAAATTAATTTTAAGGCATTTTTCTGTTAGCCGGAGCTGGCCGCTGGTGATAAATCGCCAAATATTTTTTAATGGTTACAACTGTTCACGAGTTACTAAACAATGCAGTTAATTATGCGCCAAACCAAGCTCGCCAAAATAGGCCAAATGGTTGTGCAGCTGCCACAACATTTTTAAACACTGAAAAGCAGAAAATATAAATGAAAAAGTAAAGAGAGTAATATATTTAAAAATATATACATTCATTTATCGTTTAATTGTTAAATATTAATTAAATTATAATTATACGTTGAGAAAACCTGAATGGATAGTTTAAATAATGCTTTCTTTTCTTTTCTGTTGCCATATCTTGAAAAGAAAAAAAAAATATTTTTCAACAAATTCACTAGATTCCGAATTTCTGCTAAGCGTAAAAAAAAAAAAAAGCGACGTAGTATTTTTAGTAATCGGGGCTCATGAAAACGTATTGTAACGTAATTTTTTTGGAAATACACGAATTGCAGTCATGAAATTGGGCGTAATTTTTAAGATAAGAATTAAATGCCTATAAGAGTGAGTTTTTTTTCCCACTACGATTTTCAAACCATTTCGAAAGGAAAATGTTGCATTAACCTTCAAGATTCTTTGCGGCAAGATAAATCAGTATGATGCAATAGTATATATGGTACGGACGTTTTCCAACTATATATTAAGAAGCCCCACTCACATTTTTTTTAATTTTCTTTTCTTTTCTTTTTTTTTTTTTTTCTTACACTGCGTGAAATATAGTTACTCCCATGAAAACAGGTATTTTGAGAAGGTTCTTTTAAAACCGTAAAGTTGCAAGCTTTCTAGAAAACCTCTATGCAAAATCATGAAAAAAAATGTCGTCGAAGTGAAAAAAACATCCTTGATTTTGATTCGAAACCCATTATGGGTTCGTTCTCATAGTGTGTGTTGGTTAAAAAAAAAAAAAAAATCTCTAGGATGTAAACAAGTTGTTACCATTTCAGTTTATTTCAAGGAAATTTTAATATATACTAAACGAATCCTTTGCATTTTGATTTAACACTTTCAATATACCATAATCCGGGACTATTTTGCACAGTTTTTGAGAATTTATTAAACAAACTTGGTATAAGACACTACAAATTTGTAAAATGCAAATAAAGAAAGATATTATTTTGATAATATGGTAGTAGATGGCAGCACCAAATCATTTCTGGTGTTTTCCTTTTCTTTTTCTTTTCTTTCTTTCTTTTCTTTTTTTTTTTTTTAAAGTTATATTTGTCCAATTAAATAAGTAAGAGCAATAATATTAATAATAATCACACTATTATATAGAATCAAATACTTTCGTTTTTTTTTTTCGTTCTTTGTTTTGTACAAAAATCCCATTAAGTGACGGGAAGAGAAGAGACCAAAATTTTAGAGGCTGACAAGATGATTTTAGCCAGACCTCACTCTATTTTGATAATTGGTAACACTTTATTAATCATAGGGCTCAATTAAGGTTGTGTGGAGTAATCCGGGAGTGTTTTATACCGTTTTTGAGACAAATTGGTAAAATGCAAATAATGCAAAACAGATATTATTTTTATAATATGATAGTAGATGGCAGCACCAAACCATTCTAGTCAAGATTAAATTAGTTCAAGTTTTTTCTTTTTCTTTTCTTTCTTTCTTTTTTTTTTAGTTTCATTTGTCTAATTAAAACAGTAAGAGGAATAATAATAATACTTTCTTTTTTTCCCCTTTTTAGGTGCGTTCGTAATTATATAAATACGTAGCACCTATTGTCGTCGTCTGGTCCGTCCGTCCGCATATAACAACGCAAAATCTACCCAACCGAATGGTTTGAAATTTAAGATATATTATCTTTGCAGAATTTTGTCGAGACATTTCAAATTTTCTGAAAATCGAATCAAAATTTAAAAGATATTAATAAAAATATTTATTATGAAATTTGATTTTTTTTTTTTTTTTTTTAAATCGGTGCTTTCTTGTTATGTGAGCTTCCGAGGTTTAACTGTCAAGCGACGAGATACTTATTTTATTACAGAAATTAATCTGCAGACGATATAATTCATTTCACAGAATTAAAAATCATCAAGGTCTGAATATTTATATAACTAGCTATACTACGAACACACCTCATTTGTCACGTTTGACGTACAATTTCCAACTTGTTTGTTTTGTATGAGCATCATATTCATTTGTGGGGCGAGACCAGCTTCCCCTCTATTTTGATAGCTGGTGACATTTTGTTAAAGAATAACTACTTTTGAAGGGCTCTCGTTTTCCAGAATTGAATAAAAAACGAAATAAGAAAAATATTTTTCTCATTTACTGATTGTCATTAACACACATTTAAATTTTTTAAAGGTCTACTTCACTCACGAAAACACCCACTCGCTAATCTGAATCCTATGGGAAGTTTTGTTTAAATACCTCGTTTGCATTTCCGTAGTTTTATTTTATTTTATTTTTTGCATTGGATTTATGCTGAGGTCGAACTCTACAAAGGCCATTTTTTATTTTTTTTATTTTGTTTGTAGTTTTTTTTTTTCTTATGGTGATACATTTACTTCCGAAACTGGTTCCGAAAGTGAAAGTATTCTAATTTTAAAAAAAAAATCCCTGAGGGCTCGGCCTACAGGCACAGGTAGATTTCGAAAACGCAGACCGTGGGGCGCCTGTTTGTCGGGAATTGCGGAAGAAATGGCCTTTTTGCGATGATGTGACAGTTGGAACCGCCTACTTCAAAACCTAACTTGTTTGCAGGCGGAGCCAGCAGGGATTTTTTATTTATTTATTTTTTTTTCGCTATAAGAGTTGGTCCTATAAAAAACTTGTCAATATAAAAGTTTTAGATAATATTAAGAGGATTTATAATAAATTTAAGCGGATTTGAAATCTTGGGAGTTGACGAAGTTGTGATTTTTTTTTTCTTCTAACCCCCCCCCCCACCTCCCTTGGGGCCATTTTTAATGATATGAAAAATTTGTCATACATAAATTGTCGGCCCTTTTCCTATAAGAAATAATAACTTTAAACGTATTCGATACGTATCATAATTAAGAAATTAGTTTTTTTCTGTTTTCACAACCCTCCCCCACCCCATTACCCCCCCCTCCCCTGGTTTGATTTTAACCATTAACGAACTTGACCGAGATTTTATGCCCCTTAATTTTATGTATCAGTTTGGAAGAGATATGTGCAGAATTATTGCAGTTCTTGTGTCCATAAAAAAGTGACATAGATAGATAGATAAAGTTTTGAACTGGGGGTGGTTTTGGGTTCTGGAAGTTATGATCGGCGTAGATCTGCAAATTTTTTTCAAAATTCCAACTTAAGGGAGAATGTAATAGGTAGTATTTCTTACGGAATCTACCTAAAACCTGTAAACAAAATCGAAAAAGTAAAAAAAATGGCCTTTGTAGAGATCGACCCCAGCTATCCAATGCAAAAATTATTTAAAAACATGGAAATGCAAACGAAACATTTAAAAAAAAAAAAAAAAAAAATCGCTTATAGGATTAACATTAGCGATTAGGTGTTTTCGCATGAGTGAAGTAGCCTCTTAAGAGTCATGTGTCTAGTCATGCAAAAAGAGTCGAACGCTAATGTTAAACCTATGGGAACGTTATTTTCAAATTTCTAGCTTACATATTAATATATTTAAAAGACTTTTTTGCATAGGAAAGCTGAGGTTGATCTCTAACCGGGCTAATTTGTACATTTTCGATTTTGGTTGTAAATATATATATATATTTAAGTTACTTTCATTTTTGGAACCGGTTCCGAAATCGAAAAAGTACAAACTAGCCCGGTTAGAGACCGACCTCATCTATCCTATGCCAAAAAAAAAAAAAAAAAAAAAAAAAAAAAATTCATTTAAAAATATTAATATGCAAGCGAGATATTAAAAAAAAAATGCTCCCATATGTTTAACATTAGCGAGCAAGTGCCTTCACGTGACTCTTAACATTTTTTAACATAGCTAAAAAGTTTATAACTTCCAGTTCGTCTCTGTTTGTTTCTCTAGCCCTGCCCTCGTAAATGTACTTAGATTACCACGAACTTTGTATGTGTTAGTGAAATTTACTAATTATTGAGTTTAATTAGTGAGATTCGCAATTATTTTTTGTAGGATATTCCCTATTGAAAGTGGAGTGTGTAACTGTGTAGTATTTATAGTTTACAGCGACACATACACACAGAGCCTGATTAACGCACAGGCCAACTAGGCCGCGGCCTTGGGCCCACTGCTGTTGGAGGCCCTAAAATGAATAAAATAATTTGGAAAAAGTTTCTTAAAAATGTTTTCTGCAATTATTTTCTAAAAAACAAAATAAAAATATTTTGCTTAACTTGACAATTGTATCATAGTGTCTAATAATAATCCTCGAAAAAATTTTTAGGTTGTATTTTAATTTGAGGGACCTCAAAAAGTTGATGGACCTTGGGCCCCAGACGACCTAAATCGGGCTCTGCATACACACACACACACACACACACACAAACATCCGTTAGATTGTTGTATATGGAGAAACATTATTGTCCGTACATTTTAATTATAGGGTATTGGCGTAAGGTAGGAGATCATGAGCGAAGAACAAAACAGATAAATTTATTGCAATATTTAAAAAAATTAATTTATATATTTCAAATTGTAATTGCGAAAATGATGCGTAAATATAATAAAAAAAGAAAATAAACGTTTATTTGTCGAATAGGTACATTTATAACTCTTTTTTTTTTCTTTTCCCAATAATAAAAATATATATATATCATAATATTATCTCATATATCTCATAAAAATATATATCTCTAAATATTATCTCATAGTATTATCTTATATTATCTCATATTATCTCATATATTTCATAATAATATATATATACAAATTCTTCTCTCTTATCCGGATTGCTTTAGTCCACATTTCTTTATCCGTTTTAAATTATAAAAACAAACGATCAATGTAACATATAAAAACAAGTAGTATTAAAAGTAATAAATATTGTATAAGTAATATATTAATAGAACTCTTAATGCTTTTGTGAGGTTGCAAAGTTTTTTACTCGTCGATCTTGGAGACCTGTCGATAGCGAAGTTAAAAAAGTTTCTCTTTAATCGATATTAGAAATGCGAAGTTTTCCTGATCGTCAGTTGTGAATGTATGAAGTTTTCAGAATCGCGATAGTAATTTGTTAACTGTAATGAAAATTAACTGTTTTATTTACAACAAAATAAGAATTGCCGGGTTGACCACAAAATGTACATAATAATTTTTAAAAATTTTTGTTAGATATATTTTTAATATTATTAACGATTGATATTTTGTTAGTTTTCTCAGAAGTAATAAAAAATCAATTTTTAAGGCAAAACATTTTACACCTTTACATTTCGAATTTTTAGTAGACTGTTTATACCGACAGTCTGCACGGGGCCTCCGAGATGACGCTGTGTGTTTTCTGAGCCGGGCCTGCTACAAGTGACGTCACAACCTGCTGACGTCAAAACAGTGTCCATACTAACTTAAAATTTTTCATGTACTTTGTTCGTTTGTACGGATTGTTTACGATAGTATTTTGATTTTATTTATTGTTTTATATAGTAATTAATAATATTTTTCAGTGTATTTAGATTATAACGCTATCAATAATTATTGATTATAATTATTAAAGAAAGTGTAGATTATATCTATAAAATAATGAGAAGAAAATGTTGTGCTCCTAGTTTCTAATCTAAGTCTTCAAATTCGCTACTGATAATGAAAAGAAGAAATTTTAGCTACGAAAATTACCTTGTGATAATTTTACTTACATTTCAACAGAAGTGGTCTGCATTAAATGTTTCGATATACGTTTCATAATTCGTGAAGCTAGAATTAATATGATGGTATTGAACTTGTTGTGCAGAGAAAAAAAAAACCCTAACAACGAATGTCTATCCTTCTGTAATGGAAATATTCTGGCATATTTGAATGAATTTGTACTTCCAAATCGAAAAAGTCAAATGATCTTTAGAAAAAAAATAATAAAAGAAGCAGACGATAAACAGTTTAAAAAATGATTTTGAAAGAAATACTGTAATAAATTGAATGAAATCTGGATACATTTAGTTAGAAGTGAGTGTGCTTTGTTTATAAAATTAAAAGTAATTGATTTACACAACTTAGTAGTTCTACGTAGTTCCATTTAACAATTTAGCTAACTTAAGTGTACAAATATATTATGAAAATAAATCTTTTGATAAGTTAATTTGAGTGGTTATTAGGTCCTAGACCCAAGTACAATAAATAGACAATTTTTAAAATATTACAAATCAGTTACAAAGTTAAGATAGAAAATTGGGTACTTTTTGGTTAGCCGGACGCTAGTGATATATATATATATATACACACACACACACACACACACACACATATATATATATATATATATATATACACATATATCTACACACACACATATATATATACACACATATATGTATGAATTAATATATATATACAGTGTCTCACAAAAGTGATGGGACACTTGTGCTTTATAAAAAGAAACTGCAATAAAATAAATAAACAAACATGTGCAAAAATTTTTTGGGTGTGTTTCATATTTAAAGTTAGTAACAATTATTACATAACATACATTTTGTCAAAATATTAAAATATTAATTTAGTAAAAATACAATTGTTCAGAACGGAGCAAAAAATGGCTCACATAAGTGATGGGACACTTACTTTTCCATCAAATATTTATCCAAAAATTTTACTTTTTAAAAGGTTTTAATATTTTGTTGGATTTCCTTTTACTTTTAAAACATGATTTAATCTTTTTGGGATGGATTCGACTAATTTTTTTGTGATTTCTGGAGTGATTTTACCCCATTCTTCTTGAAGCACCGATTTTAGTTGTTGTTTTGAAGAAATGGTGTGTTTGCGAATTCTTGATTCCAATTCTTGCCAAATATTCTCTATGGGATTTAAGTCTGGAGATTGTGGTGGTGTTTTTATTATTTCAGGACAGTTATATAGCAGCCAGAGTCTAACGTTCAGAGCAGTGTGCTTGGGGTCATTGTCCTGGTAGAATTTAAAATCGTTATGAAGGTTCAATTTTCGTGCTGAAGATTTCAAATTTTGCTTTAAAATATCAATATACTTGTACTGATCCATTATACTGTCAATAAAAACAAGATTACCAACTCCAGCGGACGACATACACCCCCATACCATAACTCCTCCTCCACCATGTTTTACTGTTGGTACCAAGTTCTGTTTGCGAAGTTCTTCCCTGGGTTTTCTCCACACCAAGATTCTACCGTCAGAACCAAATATATTAAATTTACTCTCATCAGCAAATATAACTTTATTCCAGTAATCAGAATTCTTATTTATGTTGGATTTTGCGAAAGCTAGTCTGAGTTTTCTATTCTTTTCACTTACGAAGAATTTTTTCCTGGCTACTCTACCGTGATATCCAGCAGATCGAATTACCCTTCTAATAGTTTCAGGATTAACAATTATTCCATATAATGCTTGTAAATCAGCAGCAACTTTTGAAGCACTAATTCTTGGATTTTTTTTAATATTTCGAACGATAATTCGCTTTATTCCATTGGATAGCTTTGATGGTCAGCCAGGTCTTCTTTTATCCTGAATCATATGATTCTTTTTATATCGTTTAATGATATTGAAAACTGTTGAACGACTCAAGTTAACTGTTTCAGCAGTTTTTCTAATAGATTTTCCACGTTCAATATGCAAATTAATAACTAATTTTCGAATTTCAGGCGAAGTTTCTTTTCGTTTAGCATTCATGACTACACAGAGCTAAAAAACACAAAAATTCCAAAACAAACTGGAGAGAAATACTGCAGACGATTTTATAAATTATTGCCAATTGCTTTTAAGTAAAAATAAAACCCCAAAAAATATTTTTATTGCTTATTTCAGACGATTTTTGTTGCATATATAATGGTGTCCCATCACTTATGTGAGCTATTTTTTGCTCCGTTCTAAACATTTGTATTTTTATTAAATTAATATTTTAATATTTTGACAAAATGTATGTTATGTAATAATCTTTACTAAATTTAAGTATGAAACACACCCACAAAAAAAATGTGTACATGTTTTTTTAATTTATTTGATTAGTTTCCTTTTGTAAAGCACAAGTGTCCCATCACTTATGTGAGACACTGTATTTATATATGTACATGTATCACTGGCGCCCGGCTAACCGAAAAGTACCGAAAAGGGCTTATGGCGAGAGAAGGAAAGTTGGCAACATATTTTCTGGCAACCTATTCGTAGTTTCATATAAATAAGCCTTTTTTTTTTCAATATTTATATAATTTATTTAATATAAAGAAGCCATTTATCTCTTTTTATATACAGGTAGAACAGAATTGTATATATAAATAATTTTATATATAAATGAACATAAAAGTTCATTAGGTTTGTTTTCATAATTGTGTATATAATTTTAAAACATATCTAACTTTCTGAAGCCCGGATTACGCCAAAGCGTAAAAAAAAAAAGTGCCAAGGTCTCTTTAGTTAAAAAATGTCGATTTCTCTATTTAAATTGACATTTATTGAGTTTTGGTGGTTAAATTATGGTATGTAGTTGTAAAAGGGAGGAATGGGATTGATTTTGTAAAGTTTTTGGTAGATTTATTATATTTTTTGTACGTATATTTATTGTAAAATAAAGTTTTTAGGAAAAGGTAAGTCAATGGGTTCAATCTGATCTATTAATCTTAGCAATTTTTTTAATTTAAAACTTTTAATTTCGTTTTATAAAACAAGTGTATTAATTCCCTTTTATTTCACGATTATGAAATTTAATATTATTTATGTAATCACAAATTATAAGAGCGGAAATGCTCTTTTTATTACATCTTTCTGCTGCGATACATTGACCAAAGTGGATCACTATTGTGACGTCACTAATACTTGTAGCAGGCCCGGTTCAGAAAACACACAGCGTCATCTCGGAGGCCCCGGTCTGCATCTTAAAAGTTACAACTATACTAAATTTCCAGTTTCTAACCCGAATGCATCCAATTACATCATAATGTAGAACGTTTTTAGACCGTTTTTTGCTCATTTCAGCCGGGTAAATTTCGAATTTTTTAGAAACCGGTCTTAGTGAGCATTTGCATTTTAAGAGTAACCACCATGCCAAATACGAAACTTCTATATCAGCTGTACCACATAAATTGCAATTTTAATACTTTTTTTTCCGTCCTGTCCTTTTACATTTCGCATTTTTAGTAAACTGTTCTGGGTGAACATTTACGTGAGTAACAGTCAGGCGAAATTGCAAGTTTCTAGCCTTAATAGTTCCAAATAAATCGTAATTTAGAACGGTTTTTACAAATGTCACTCTTTTAAATTTCGATTTTTTTTCAAATTGGTCTGTGCGACCATTTATGTTTTAAAAGCAACAGCCATGTCAAATTTTAACTTTCTACCCCTAACAATTCCATAGTAATTGCAATTTAGAACGCTTTTTAAACGCTTTATGCTCATTTCACGCTTTGAAATTTTGAATTTCTTTACAAACCATTGTTAGCGAGCATTGAGCATTTGTATCTTAAAAGTAACCGCTATGCCAAATTTGAAGTCTCTAATCCTGTCAGTAAAAACAAAAAAACAAAATCGTAATTTAGAACTTTTTTTTTCTCTTTCACCCTTTTAAATTTCGATTTATTTTAAAAAACTGTTCTGTGTGTGCACTTGTGTCTTAAAAAGTATCAGCTATATCAAATTTCAAGTTTCTGTCCTTAATAATTCCATATAAGTCGTAATTTAGAAAGTTTTTAGAACAGTTTTCCCTCATATCACTCTTTTAAATTTCGAATTTTTTAGAATCTGTTCATAGAAAGCATGTATATCTTATAAGTTACTGCCTTGCTCAATCTCAAGTTTCTAAACTCTTCAGTATCATAAAAATTGCAATTTTAGAACGTCTTTCGTTCCTGCAACCCCCTGAGGGTAGTGACACTGACATGAAATATAGCCTGTGTTAGAGCAGAGGCTGTCACCATAAATTTGCGACCATTACGTTTAAAATCAGTTCGGTAGTTTCAAAGATTCCATAGAAAATGTAATTTAGAATGTTTTTAGAACACGTTTAGCTCATTTCACCATTTTAAATTTCGAACTTTTTAGAAACTGTTCTTAGAGCACATTTACATCTTATAAGTAATTACTATGCCAAATTTCAAGTTTCTACCTTCTTCAGTATAAAAAAAATCGAAATTTTAAAACGTTTTTCACTTTTTCAACCCCTTGTGGTAGTGGCGCTGACATAAAATATAGCCTATATTACAGCAGGGACTGTTATCATCAATTTGCCACCATCACTTCAGAAAACGGTTCTTTAGTTCCAGAGATTCCATAGAAATTGTAATTTAGAATGTTTTTAGAACGCTTTTCGCTCATGTCATCCATTTAAATTGCGAAATTCTTTAGAATTTGTTCTTAGAGAGCATTTACATCTCATAAGCAATTACCATGCCGAATTTCAAGTTTCTAGCTCCTTCATTATAAAAAACCCGCAATTTTAGAACGTTTTTCACTCTTGCACCTCACCTGGGGGTAGTGACACCGACATAAAATATATCCTATGTTTCAGCAGGGACTGTTACCATCAATTTGCTACCATCACTTTTGAGAACGGTTCTGTAGTTCCAGAGATTCCATAGAAATCGTAATTTAGAATGTCTTTAGAACGCTTTTCGCTCATCTCACCCTTTTAAATTTAGAATTTTCTTAGAATTTATTCTTAGAGAGCATTATTTTATAAGTAACTACCACACCAAATTTCAAATTTGTAGCTTCTTGAGTATAAAAAAATCGCAATTATAGAACGTTTTCCGCTCCTTCCCCCCGGGGGTAGTAGCACCGACATAAAATATAGCATATGTTTGAGCAGAGATTGTCACCATCAATTTGCCTTCCTCACTTTTGCAATCGGTTCTGTAGTTCCAGAGATTCCATAGAAATTATAGTTTAGAATGTTTTTAGAACGCTTTTCGCTCATCTCACCCTTTTAAATTTCGAATTTTTTTAGAATTTATTCTTAGAGAGCATTTACATTTCATAAGTAACTACCACGCCAAATTTCAAATTTGTAGCTTCTTGAGTATAAAAAACGCGAAATTTTAGAACGTTTTTCGCTGTTGCACCTCATGGGGGTAGTGATACCGACATAAAATATAGCCTATGTTGGAGCAGGGATTGTCACCATCAATTTGCCACCATCACTTTTGAAATCGCTTCCAGAGATTAACCCCTACAAACAAACAAACAAACAAAAAACAAAAGTTACTTCTGTATAATATTAGTATAGATAAATGCATGTAGATATGTGAATCTAGATCCACGGCAGGGTGTCAGCCAAGTTCGCAAAGCAAAAAAGTCGACCCACCGGCCGTGGGTATATATTTCCACGAACCATTTCGAGCTGTTTTCGCCAAATTTCGACACTCTACTACTGAAAATCTGTTTGACCTACGTACTTGTAATTTTAGATGTGTAGTAAAGCCCCCTTAATTATCCAAAATCCAAAATTTTATAAATAACGCATAATTAGTTTCCGAGATAATGATATTTGAAAATGTCTGATAATCGATAATTTTATCACTGACTCACTCACTCATCAAAATGATTTCATATATCTACTGCACCTATGCAGACTTCAAATTTGGTACGAAGTTAGTTTATAGTATAAGGAATCGATTAATTACCCATTTGGGGGTGTCCATTTTTACTTTAACGTTACGTCTATTAGGCGAAATTTTAATTTGCCAAAAAAAGCACCAAATGTTGAATCCGAGCCGACCTTGTAGCAAAATCACCTGATTATCAGCGATTTTTGGCTAATTTCAGAGAATTAACTTTTTGAGTAATGGTGCATAAAATTTACCTTTTTAGACACATTGTGAAAAAACAAAAATATCTTGAGATAATACATATATCGAAATACGCATATATTTCGAGACATCCGCAGTTGAAATTCGTCTAATCCCAGAATTAAAAATGTAAACAAAAGAGAGCCATTCCTATGATTTAAATAAATATTGATCATGGATGTGTGGCTACCATGGGTCTAGGCAGTGTAGCTGTGGACAACCTTGTCTCGGACACTCAACGTTAGTGCTACGGGTACTCTATCGATTTCTGCTGCGGATAAAGGTACTCTACTATTTGTTTGATATTATTTGGATAGCTTCGTCATTTTATTTGTAAATATGAATCGGACTGTTGATTTATATGGTAATGAGTCTGTAATGGTAAAACATAAAATTATGTCAATATGATTATTGTTATTTCAGAAATAATAAAAATTTCGAGTATCAAAACAAACTTTAAATACAGCAGTATTAAAATACAGATTTCTGTCGCAAATTGACAGCCAAATATTTTGTTAAAATTCATAAAGATACAAATAAATGTAAATATATTGCTTGAAGGTGCATAAAAACATACATAAAAACATTTAAAAAAACATTAAAGTCCTTTTAAAATCAAAACGTTTTCAACCGAACTTACTCGGTCATCATCAGTAAGTTCGGTTTAAAACGTTTTAATTTTAAAAATACTTTAATGTGCTTTTAAATGTTTTGATGTATGTTTTTTCGCACCTTCAAACAATACATTTACATTTATTTGTATCTTTATGAATTTTAATTATTAAACAAGGTGAATTTGCACTGAAATTTTAACTTTTTATCAAATATTTTGTTGTAGGAAATTTAAATTAATTGAATGATGCCCGGTGAATAAAATAGTCACCTCTTGGATACTTATAGTACTAACCAGAGGACCCGTGCGAGGATTTCACACTGCAATCCCATTTTTTTAGCATTGTAGTATTTTTTTTTTATATAGATTTAAACTTCTAAAGCAACTTTAAGAATAAAAATACCTGTAAACTACATTTGTACAGGTGTCGCAAACGCACCGGGATTTCTTTTTGGCGCCAAAATGGCGATTTTTTGCCTGGCGGGGTAATTTGGTGACTTTTGCTTTGTATGGCAACTTGGTATTTTATAATAAAATGAAATGTGTATGTAAATAAATTAAAAATAAAATAATATAAAAATAATTAATAAATTAAATTAAAATATGTGTAATAAAAATAATATGTGTGTTAAATAAAACTGTGTGTAATAATAAAATTTAATGTGTGTGTTTTAAAGTAAAATTATAATACAATTTTATTATAAAATAAAACTAAGATGTTTCGTAAGCTAGGCCTAACAGGTATTCGAAAATGGGGTTTTTCTCGCCAAAATAGCACCACAAAAAATTTGCGCTAACCCCGGTGCGTCTACGATATCTGTACCCTAACATTAATTAGTCAAGCCAAAATATCAGCTCATTTATTCCATTAAACTTACAAAAAGGCAAGCGCGAGAAAAAATAAAATAACAATCGTATTTTAACTGCATCGAAAAAAATATGGGGCAATCCATGGTGTCTTTCTCTCCTAAACATTGCATTTTCAATTTTGCTTTTTAATCATAAAATATAAAATAAACACGTGCGGAGATGTCATGCTTTATCTCTTTTGTGCTATTTATTTTTTTTTATAATCATTGTTGAGCATGATATAATCCAGAATTTTATTTTTATGGCAACACTAATTTGAGGAAAATTTCATTTCATTTATGAAAACAATGCCGATTTAATTTTCAGTTATTAGTAAATTTTATACTATTTGTTTGATATTATTTGGATAGCTTCGTCATTTTATTTGTAAATATGAATCGGACTGTTGATTTATATGTTAGTGAGTGTGAGTGTGTAATGGTAAAACATAAAATTATGTCAATATGATTATTGTTATTTCAGAAATAAAAAATTTCGAATCAATACATTTCGTTTCAAAACAAACATTAAGTACAGCCAGGGGACGATGCAGGTTTTTTTTCTTGGGGCCCATTTTGTGAAAAGTAAAGGTTATTTTTGTGAAATTTATTATATTTTTGTGAAAAATAACATTTTGTAGCGAAAGTTGAAATCCAGTTAATCAAATTCGAACCAAGCATTTATAAACAAACAAAAACTTTTTAAAATCCTTTTGGTGAAGTTTTCTTCTCTGGTGAACTTGTTTGTTTACAAATTACACATTTTAAAACATCACAAAACAATAAATTAATAATAAATAGCAAGTTTTTATGGAATGGAATTTTGTGAAAGGGCCTATTTTAGTAAAAAGAATTTTGTGAAAGGGCCCATTTTGTCAAATTGATTTTTTAAAAGGGGCCCATTTTATTAAATTGATTTTTGTGAAGGGACCCTAAATATGCCCCAAATTTTGCCTGGATCGACCCCTGACAGCTGTATTAAAATACAGATTTCTGCCGCAAATTGATAGCCAAATATTTTGTTGTAGGAAATTTAAATTAAATTGAATGTTGCCTGGTGAATAAAATAGTCACTTGTATAAACACATTAAAAACCATTAAGTAAAATGTTTAAGTATATTGTAACTGTACAAAAAGTAATGAAATCTCATCAAAACATACATGCGAAAGAATGCCAAGTTCGTTAACGGTTTCGCTAATAAAAGAAGTCAGATCTAACTGAAAACCAAATTCTTTGGAAGCTCCTTAAATCATAGCTCCTGTCATGCATAACGTTCTTCAATTGCTTAAAATGATTTGTTATGTGATTTGCTACTCAATAGAGCGACTTGGCAAGTTTTCTCTTATTCAAATTTCTCTACTTGATTGATCTGAACTTAACGTTAATCACTCCCTTAATTTATCAATACCTTAACTTCGACATACTTATTCGAATACTTGATTGACCAGATCTTTGCCAATGACATACTAGACTAAATTGTACTCAGACTCAAAGATTAAAGTTGGTGGGTGAAAACTTGCCAAGTCGTTCTATTGAGTAGCAAATAACATAACAAATCATTTTAAGCAATTGAAGAATGTTATGCATGACAGGAGCTATGATTTAAGGAGCTTCGAAAGAACTTGGTTTCCAGTTAGATCTCACTTCTTTTATTAGCAAAACCGTTAACGAACTTGGCATTCTTTCACATGTATGTTTTTGATGGGATTATATTTACTGAATTATATTTAGTACACTGAAAGATGTAAGTAGACTAAAAATAAATTCATATACAGAGCTACGAAAAGAACTGGATACATTACAGTCTATGGATGGTAGTTGTTGGAAGTGAGTTTTTAGTTGTGTTATGCGTTTTTTTACTTGGCTTAAATTTTCGCTTAATATATGGTGCGTATAAAAATCTGTATAGATAACATACCAGGCAGTACAACAAAAAGTCGAGTACATTTCTGTGTATCGGCGGAAATTGCTGAAGGCGACTTTTCAGCAGTGTTATATAAAGTTTTCTAAGTGGACTGAAATATGAAGTATATATACAAATCTATTGATCGTACACAGGGCTGCACAAAAGAATTCGAGTACCTTTCCGTTTCAAATGTGTTATGCATTTTCTAAATTGTTTATATATATATGTAAGACATATTCCTTCACCTTATTAAGAGGCTACTTCACTCACACGAAAACACTCACTCGCTAATGTTAATCCTATGGGGGACTTTAAGATATCTCGTTCGTATTTCAATATTTTTAAATGATTTAATTTAATTTAATTAATGTTTTTACTTTTGCATTGGATATCTGAGGTCGATCTCTATGCAGGCACTTTTGTACTTTTTCGATTTTGATTACAAGTTTGTTTCTTTTTTTATGATACTTTCACTTTCGCAACCGGTTTCGAAAGTGAAAGTATCCTCAATAAAAAAAAAAAAAATTCAACCAAAATCGAAAAAGAAAAAAAAAAGCCTGCATGGAGATCGACCTCAACTATCCAACGCAAAAAAAAAAAAAAAAAAAAAAAAAAACGTTAAAAAATATTGAAATGCGAACGAGATATCTTAAAATATTACTCCCATAGGATTAACATTAGCGAGCGGGTGTTTTTGCGTGAGTGAAGTAGCCTCTTAAATGGTGAAGTTTCCATTTCATTACAATATTCTGGAAGTCATGGAAGTGTTTCATAATCTATGCTTGACGTATGATTTTTCTTTCTGGTTTAAATATTACAGACTGTTCACAGACCTTTTAACACAGGGAAAAGTTATATCTTCCTGCAAGACTATCTCTGGTTAGGTTAGATAAATCAACCTGATGCAATATCATTTACGATATATAGCAATATCATTTACGACATATAGTGGGCATTTCCGAATTTCAGATTATTTTTAGAAACAAGATTTAATTAGTTTCAGAGTGCGTGAAATATAATTACTCCCGGAAAAATAAAACACAATGTTTCGAGGTGGTTCCGTACAGACATGCAGAGTTGCAAGCTTTCTAGAAAAGCTATTAGCAAAAACAGGGGGAAATATCCTTGAAGTGTAAGAAACATCCTTGACTTTGATTCTCAGTCCTGTATGTGTTCGTTTTCACAGCGTGTGTGTTGTTTAAAGATTAAAAAAAAAATCTCTAGGATGTAAATAAACTATTTTTATTTTAGATCACTTCAAGGAAATTTTTATTTATTGTAAAAGAATCCCCTGCATTCGGCTTTATCCTTTTTAACATAGTTGAAAAGTGTTTATGACTTCAATTAACCTGTCTGTTTTCATGTTCATTTGTCTGCCCCTCTGCTAGAGATCTGCGTCAGATCGGGTCAGGCCTGGCCTCAACTGAATTCTTTCTAGGCCAACATTCTTTTTTTAATTAAAAATTTTTATTTTTTGTAAAAATAATAAGATGAGTAATAAAAATATTTTGTTAACTTTGTAACGAAATCGTTGTAAATCTACAATTATACTAATAAAAGAAAGTTTCGCTTTGTGTGTGTGTGTCTCTCTGTCTGTCTTCGACGGCAAGCGAAATCTAGCGCACCTAGAAGTCTGAAAATTTAGGTGAGGATAGTCCAAGGACTCTCCTGATGCACATGAGTCTCAGAATTTTAATATTTTGAAAATTAACCAAAATATTATCTAAAAACTGACCAATAACTCATCTCTTTCTTTCCGAGCCGGCTTTCAGCATTCGCGCATGCCCAGAACCCGATTTACTGCAGCGAACGAGAATAAAGAACCTTTTAAATGAGAATGCGTTTATTTCGCAATTCTGATTTAACTTCTATCGACTAAATCGTTTGGTCTAGTTAAAAACGAAAAATATATTCTGAAAGATCGCGTTCTTACGTCTCAAATGGCGCAATCAACTCGAAAAAAAAAAGTTAACCCTTTGAAAACATTTTTGAAAAGGGCACGGCAACGCCCTTACGGCAATGCCCCTCAAGAGCGCAAGTTTAGAGATACAGACAAACCGAACATATGCTCTTAAAGCATAAACCTTCCTCTAATAGACGGTATAATTAGTTTTAAAAAATACGAATTTTAACCCTTTTAAAAACACTGGCAAACGAGAATTTTTTTTTCTACGCTAAAAGTTACTAAACATTCGTATTTCGACACAATCTTTTTAGAGCATCTCGGTAGACCAGATTTACATCACCTGCAACAATTTCGAAACGTTCGGACGGGAAGAAATATTAAAAAAAATAAAATCTGAGAAATTTTCGGTGAAAACCCATAATAACGGGGTGTTTCTAAGCTTCGGATAACGTTTTCACGATTTAATATGCATATCTTTTCACATAATTTGATAGAGGACTTGGAAACAGTTAGATTTATAAACGACTAAAATTTCAGAGTTCCGATGACGAAAACTATTTTTTTTTTTTGTATGTTAACGGACCCGACGAGAAAACCAAACAAAGCGAAAAGAAAACATATTTATTTTACAACCAGATAACACTATTTCTGATGTAATTTTTACACGGGCTGTAAAACCATTATATTTATGACCGTTAAACATTTCAAAGGGTTTGGACAACAAAACATATGTATTTTTTAAACTATGAAACGATTCTACGTGAAAAAAGTAGAAAATGTTTTCTTACGAGCACTTTTATCACTAATTATCAGTATTTTTTTGAGATTTTGTCATTAAACATATACATTCATACAAAATCGGGTTAAAGATATAAAATAATACAAATTTGGGGTTTATTTAAGGTTTTATCACGGGCCCGGGCAACACCGGGCGGGTAAGCTAGTTAGTTTAATAAATTACAGAGAAATATTTTTTAAATCTATTTTTTATTAGAATGAATAGGACTTAAAAAATTTAGAGATTGAGTCGGGCCTGTATCATTGTTTTTTGCAGAGGCTTGGCTTTTACACCTGATCAATCCTGGACTGAAAAATTCGGCCCGTGCAAACCTCTATACCTTTCGAGTCTTGAATTTTTGAGAAAAAAATGCTGGAGATAACCACAAAATTAACATTTAATAGATTGATTCATTTTTTATTCTTTTGAAAAAATTATAAAATGAGTAATAAAAATATATTGATAACGAAAACGTTTCAAATCTACATTAGTTTAATAAATTACAGAGAAACATTTTTAAAATCTATTTTTTTTATATATATATTAGAATGAATAGGCCTTTTTTTTAAATTTAGAAATTCTATTGGGCTTCATTTCATTGTTTTTTGCAAGGGCTTTGCCGGGTGATTTGCTTTTATACCTGGTCAATCCTGGACTGAAAAAATCGGCCCGTGCAGACCTCTACCCTTTGACTTTTGAATTTTCGGGAGGAGTGGGGGGGGGATGCTGAGGATAACCACTAAATAAAAATTTAATTATAACATAGTCCTAATTAAAAAAATAAAAATAAAAAAACAATTTTCATTAGGGATAATAGTTCTTTTGATGATAATGACATACGAAAAAGGAAAACATTATCATTTAGAAGAAATCGAGAGTGGAGAATTAAAATAAGAAATGAAGGTGTATATGGGTTTGATGACATTTTTATTCAATTTTCTAAATAATAATTATATGCAATGGACAAACATTTAAACTCAATGCATTTAAACAGAAATATCAACAGCATTTGCATAGGAGATGTATATTTAAGAAACCAAAGTGGCATTTCAGCAGTGCCCATTGTTCTTCATTTTCAGGTAGAAATATGAGTGATAAAAATACAACATTTGCACTGATAAAATATGAATGAATTATTAAAGGAGTCAGCGTTCGTAAATACCATGATATTTTCGAAAATATCAAAAATATCCAATATTTTAATATATATCCAATATTTTCAAAATAGTCCACTTAGTGCTGATTACAAATATTTTCAGAGTTGACATAAATTAAAAACTAAAATATATTGCACTTAACATTAAAACTTAATAAAACAATATTCTAAATATCTTTTTCTTTCCCATACTTACAACAAAACTGAATATAAACTAATTGAAAACATAAATAATTTTCTGAAAAATTAAGCAATCTGCTTTTTACACTCATCAAAATACAAACTATAGAATTTAGTATCAAGTATCAAGAAAATTTTATGTTTTATACAACAAAATTTAGATACACAATTTTTTTAATTCAAAATTTTGGAAATAAATATAAGCTTGTCTGGTTTTTTACTCCTTGACCTGTTGTGCAATTTAAAGTGAACTAAACCAAAACCTGAAAAGATTCTTTCTAATTAAGTTGTAAATATAACTGATTATATAAATTAGACAATTTATCTTTCAATGGCTGTTATAATATTGTCCCACATAATTATTTGTTCTACATTTAAAAAATCAGCTTCCAACGTAAAACTTATGATTTTTTTTAATTAAAAAGTCACTGCCAGAGGCAAAAGTTCTTTGTCTGTAGAATGACACAGTCAATAACAGTTGAAAAACTTTGTCAGGTTTCTGACTTTAACAAATCCTATGTTGTATATTTCTAATTAATTTAATTAATTATATTTAATCATTATTATATATTACTGTATTCTGATATATATATATATATATATATATTCTTTTTCTGTAAAACTTTCGTATGTGAGTGACATTGGAATTTCCCTGATCCGCTTATGTATTTGTAGGATGTTCACGAGATCATTGTGAAAGTAACTAATCTGGCTTTGGAATGAGAATACAATGAGCACTGGATTCCTAGCGAACTGGGTCCAGGAGATAAAAAAAAAGGGGGAATGTTCTAGAGAAATGTTTCGACCGGTGTAGAAACCTCGTGAAGGAAGAAAGACATGCCCCGTTGATTTGGAGAGTGGCGTGAAGTGTGTGAGACGAGGCAGTCGCTGTTGTGCAGTGTAGTTAGGAGGTACGTACAGGCAGTGTCCTGGAAGAGAGAAGCGGCGTAGCGAGCAGAGCCTAGTGTGCAGAGGAGAGGGTAGACGAGCAGAGCCCAGTGTGCAGAGGAGTGTGTAGAATAGCAGAGAGAACGTGCATCGGAGAGCTTGGTCCGGGGTGAACTAATTACAGCGTAGACGGAACGGTGTGTATGAGTGGTGCGTAACGAAATAGAGTAAAACGTGCGATCAGGGAGATTGTCATTCGACAGTCGCATACGGCAAGTGATAATAAGCTGTATGAACCAATAAGGACTATCACTGTAACATTTTTTTCATGCTAATTTAATCAATAAATTATTAGTTGATTATTTACGTGAGAACTTCTTTGCACAACGTGTCCGGTATCAGCCTAATACCGGTGGTGGCAGTAAATACCATACGACTAAGGTCTCAGGGCTAGGAGAAGTACTTACGGTGGCCGCAAAAGGAGACATGACCGTAACAAACTTATTTACACTTATTTTGACTGCAAATAGCAGAAATATCATGCACAATGATATTTTGAAAATGAATGAATGGTGCAGATGCAAAAGTCACATTATCCACTTTTTTAAGGTATTGAGCTATTCATATCAGAGTTCGTCTTTTTAAGGCGAATCGGACTGTAATAGTGATTTGGACCATAATGAACACATTAAGGCTAAAAAAAAAATTCTGAAAATCTCGTTTCGATGCATAACTCACATTATCCAACAACTGTTTTGCAGAAAAACTCATACTCTCCAATTCAACCAATCAGGGAGGCTTGCAAAGGATCATGGAATTAATAATTTGTTGAAGAAACACCATGGTGATCAGTGGAAAGAAAATGAAGATTTGTTTTCTTACTAAAACATGATTGATGAGGCAACTACTAATAACAGTGAAGATGAACCAACTTGTGAGCCAAAAACAGAAGTAAATTACGTTAATGTTTAAAGAAGTAAGAAGTATTGTAAAAAAAAAAAAAAATGTTCCACTACTTTAATGACAGTGAAGAAGTTGAGCCATGTCTAATAGTAAAACGTTTGAACAAATTATTTTTAATAAATGTTTTTGGCGTTTTGATTTTTGTCGTTTATTACCCTTCAAAATAACATAATGAAAAATAATGTTATATATATAAATGTGATTGTGCGTTGCCGATCACATATGTTTAGGGTGTCATTGATGAGCAGTTTTCATACATTTAAAATTATACATGGATAACATTGGTTATTATAACTCACAAACATATCTATTTTCAAAGTGTATAAATATATATATAGTTTTTTATTTTTATCTATGAAATTAAATTTAATAAGTAATTTTAATTACTGCATAGCATAAATTTGATTGAAGCACAGTAGTGATAATAATAATTATTTAATTTGATATTAAATTAATCTCTGAAATCTAAAATATAATTAAGTATAAGTATAAACAATACATTAATTATTTAATAACAAGTCTAAAATATATTTAAGTAGAAGTAACAATAAAAAATTAATAATTTAGTTATAAGTTTATAATATATATCAGTGGTTTAACACAGCTGGCAGCAAAGCACTTTGTTTTAAAATAATATCTCTTTTACAAAATATACTTTTGTTAAGAATATCTGAAATGCTGTGCAGGATGAATAAATTCTGTGTATATTTATTCATATTGTAGGATTTTATTCGAATTTAATATTAAAACTACAAGGAAGTATTGTTTATTAAAATTTATATATTGATTAAATTTAATGAAGTGATTATGTTAATAATAATATGGATATGTAACTAAATATTAATTATGAATAATTATAATACCAATAGATGGCGACACTTTACGTTTTAGTTAGTTGATGATATTATAGATATTATTTTGAATTTAACTATAGAGGGAGCTATTGCTTGTATATTAATTTTACTTTCAAGAATTAAAATTAGATGGAGTAATTATATATTCACGGATATAATTTTGTTATAAGAGTATTATCAACAGAATAGTTTTGTGTGTTTTTGAATTATATTGTGTTGGGGTGTCATTGATCGAGTTGTGTTTTTAAAAAAATGAGCTCTCAACTTGTCTTTCAAATCATTTCTCTCAACTCGACTCGAATGTCAACATGTTTGATACGTGCCATGTGGAATTGATCATTATGAAGAAGTTGCTATATTTTGAGGATACTGTATCATTCTTGTGAGTAAAACATTTTTTCTACAATTTAAGGGTTCAAAATTCCAATATTATTTCAAAAATGATATCTGGTGGTTATATAGTGTGGTGATTTATAAAGATTTTAGGATAATCGTTGTAAGTGATATATTATATATTTCTTAATGGTTTTTTATTTACATTTTACATATTTCCAATTTTAAATTTTTCCAATTGTTGTCTGGTAATAATTCAGTATACTTGGCTGATTCTACTGTACTTAGCATCATGCCAGTAGAATTATGAAATACTGAATTATTTTTAAAACACATGTGGGTGCAGCCAAGCTGACGAGTACATCCACATATGTTTTTTCATATCCAATTCTTGATTGGTTCTCTTGTGGTCCAGTTTTTCCACTGAATAATGTTCATAATTAATTTATTAATCCATTTGTGTTTACATAATAGCAACTCCAATTTATAATTTTTTTCCCCTTTCTCTCTCTTTCTTTTTAAATGTTCTTCAGGTATGAGTAAATTTGGCTAATTACCATTGAAGCACATGCTATGGTAATTTTATGATTGCACAAGTTAATTATTAGCTATGTGGTATTCTGATTACACAATATCATTAATTATCTCTTAGTAGATTTTAGTAGAATGATATTAGAACTTGATATGTTTTTGAAATTCATAGATATTATAATTATATATATATATATATATATATATATATATATATATACTGTTTCTTGTTGTTTTAAATTCATAACTATTTTGGGTTATAACTAACATCACCCTTAAAAGTTTGCTGCAAAACTCACATTTTCCATATTTAAATTTAAATTATGGCTTTACCAGAATTACTACAGGTTTAGGACTATGTGCAAGCAGTTGTTATGGCAACAAATATATCACAAAAAATTGTACCAATATATCATGTTTATAAATAATAATCAGTTTCTTGCATTTTCCTAAAAACTAGGTTAAGTGGAGAGTGTGAATTTTGCATCGACACCCTTCAAATAACAAATGTATGAAAATATCGAAAATATTAGATATAGTATATCATGATCATGACATATATCACGACGAATCCTGATTACAATGAAAAAGAAAACTCAATGAAATAATCAGTTATCTTTCTTTTAATATCAGATGGATTTTTGCTTCACTAGCATAATCATGAACATAGAAATAGATTTCTCTGTTCTATTTCTATGTTCATGAGCACATGTAACATAAACATGGGCGAACGCAGGAGGGAAGAGGACGGCCTTTTTCCAATTTTCTTAAAATAGTAAGATATAACTTGAAATACTATGTGACATGCGCGCCCGCAGAAAGAAATCTAGAAAGAAGCAAGACTTTGAAACAGATGTGCCTGTGGTCCATAGCCAAATCTGCTTTTTTAAAATGAAAAATATGTACATGATATAAGCTAAACTAAGAATTTGTCAGAACTCTCCGTGGAAGACAATTTTTAAATATATCAACATGGAAAACTATACAAAAATTTAATAATTAAGAAATATTAAATATTCAAAAGTAAGTTTCAATCAGTATTTTTCAAAATGGAGAATTGAAACAATCCTCTTTTTTTTTTCTTTCTATCGTCAAGGGGCAGAGTCTCTCAATCCTCCATTTAACATTAATTTGAAACAATGAACGCAAAAAGAAAAACAGAATTAAAAACTGTCTTCCACAGTATGTTTAAAGGGCAGAGCTGACCTGACAAAAAATTGTTAGTTTCTCTTGCTCTTAGTGTTTTATTATTCTAAAGTCACTTGTAAAGAATAAATATTATCATTTACAAAAAAAAAAAAAAAAAAAAAAAAATATCAGATATAAATAAAATTTACTTAATTAAATTTTTGAATCTAGGCAGAGTCAACACCTCCTCCCTGCCCTCACTTGCCTGCGCCTTTATAAAGAGAATGTGCCAACTAGGTATACCATTCTCTCCCCCCCCCCCACCCGCCCCTAACAAAAATCCCGCGTATGTCATACATAATGCAGTTACATAAATAACCAAAATCTTTGAGAAAACACTGAGGTTTTTTACCACATAAAATTCAAAAACTACAAAACATTAGAATTGAAAAATGTCAATGTCTTTAGAAACTTCTAAATTCTACTTTTGCAATAAAACAACTTTCAACCATGGCTTCACATATCTTTGGTGTCAAATTACTAATAGCAGAAATGTAATATTCCAGTTGAAAAACATTATTCAGCCTATCTACAGCTGTCTTGAATTTATGATTCTTTGAAAGTAAAATAAATACAAGTCAAAATGGTTATAATTAATCTTCATACACTGATACTTTCACTCTATTCCTTTAAAGTGCGTGATAATGATAATTTCTTCAGGAAACACAATTCAATGCTCAATATCACTATTAAAATGCAAATTATTAAAAAGAATGGCAGCCATCTTTTAGGGTTAATGAACAAGCCATTTTTAACGTTATTTCAGCACTCCTTGCACGTGGTGTTTCAATACATATTTTGTTATTAAAAATGAATGGGTATCAGCAGAGGTTATTGAAGATTATTATTTATCGTGCTTGAGCATACCAGTTGTTTGATAGGGTTCGATTCTTCTTCGACGAATTCGTCACACCACAAAGTATACCTTTTAGCTTCGAATTCTGTCCGTGAAAATTCGTAATCATCAGGAAGTTGTCAAGGTAAATTTGTAAATTTCTGAATGTTTGATTTCACTCGATTTGATAGACAGGTTTTTCACTGCCAGGATTCCATTATGGACACATTTCATTTTCACTGATTTTAACTTAACAAATTCTAATTAAACTTTTTACAAAAAGCGAAAGTACAGTGTAACTTGTTAAGACAGCATGACAAGAAACCCGTAGAAAAATTTCGTTTTAGACAGCGTCTCCTCTGAGCAGTTATAAGTATTTTTATAGCAGGATCCATGACATTTTTCGTTTAAGGAAGAACTCCGTTTAAGAATTCCAATATTCCGCTATAGACAGGTTCCATTTTCACAGGTTTCATTCGACAAATAATTGTGCATAAAAAACGGCTCAGAAATTAGAGACAAATCTAACAAAGGGCTAGCACGAGCTCCCTATATAGCTCACAAGTAAGCTTGACTTGAAGAAAAATTATTTATATACACTGAACTCTTGTTAGTACGGACTTCAGGCCAGCCATTTTCGGCTGCACTAATCGAAACCCGCATTAACTTAAATGACCTGTTTATCACATTATTTTTTAGTTTTGCGACACACTCTAAAATTTGATCTGTTATATCACATTTTTATTGGTCAAAAAATGGCCCATCAATATTCGGAGAACAGCCATTAACAATTTTTGAACTTCTCCTTTTTTCGGTGGTTGAAAGAAAGTTTTCTTTCTCTTCATTAATGTCACTGACAATTTTTTAATTTCTCAATAACCAAAATTACATCAAAGTTGCTTTTGAAAAAAAAAATGTACAAAAGCAGTTTTGATTGGATTGAAACTGCTCGGTCAGTTTGTGAAAAAAAAAAAAAAATCCGCTTTATCCGACGAGTAGTGCGCTTTAAATGATGTCTTTAACATTAATTGCTAAATAGGAAATGATGGGGAAAATGAAATTGTTGAATTCACTCAATCAATTGAAATCACTTTTTCAGCGCCAGCTTGACGAACTGTCGAAAGAGAGAAATCGCAACCAGGTTTATCACCAATCATCATCCATGTTTTTTGTTTTGATCTGAACTTGAATGTGAAATGGCGGTGGATGAAATAGTCCCTCTGCGTGTTGTAGAGAGGTTATGTTTGAATTATATGTATTGCGAAATTAAAAGCATTTAAATCTTATAAAGCTTTTTGTTTTAAAACAATGTATTACATGTAAATCACGGTAAACTAACATTTCCTCATACTATCTTCTCCTCTTGATAACATTTCAAGGGAAAAAAAAAAAACCTCTCTTTGTCTTTCAAAGTAGCAAAAGAATAAGGTTGTGTTTACTATACGCATGGTGTCACAAACAAGAAAGGGTACATTACATATTCTGTACGTATCGTTGGATTCAGCAACACGCCAATCATTGCTCTCGTGCCAAGGTGCTGGAAACGTGAGGTTTTCTGAAAAAGCAACCCGGAGACACGTCTTAAGCGAAGACGAATTAATGAGAGTTCACTGTATTTAGATATAAAACATAAAATATATTTTTTAAATTTCATAAAATCCACTTTTTTACTTTCATTTCAGATTGGGTCTGGATCCTGTGGTCTCTTTCGTGACTACATCACTATTCACGAACATGAAAACACAATACTGGATGACGCGGGTATCTTGGAAGTTAAGGGCATGATATTTTCTTTGAAACATTTTTGTATGTTTTACACACATTCCAGTTTATTCTGTAAAGGTCATTGAAGTTGAGGAAACCAGTTGAAATTTTGAAGATTATCATTACTCGTACATCAGGTAAGTCTGATATAAATAAGGTCGCCCCCCCCCCCCCTTTAAACATTAAAAAGTAACAACATTTCAAAGTGCAACAATGAATTTACATTATGTTCTCTCTACTATCGATCAAAGATTTTTCGCATCGAAAACGGTGTAATGTCACATGTCTGTCACCATCATCTTGTTTCCATTTTGGGAAGGAAAAGTCCTCACGATTCCCTCGGCTGCTGTCGTCAGATCTTTTTCGAGTCTTTCCGAATCAGCTGTCAGATTGGTCGATTGAGTTTCGTTCGGGAAAGAGGCGTCATGTGGCGTCGCCAGCGTGAAATCAAGAGCATCTTCTTCTTCATCCCCTGCGCCTTTACTATCGACTTCATCTATTGCACATTTTTCATACTTAGCACATGAAAGTGGAGGCGATTTGGATTTTTCTGGACCAAATAAGACCTTGATGTCCTTCTTCGACCAACTAGAGGAGACAGTGGTGCCTGCTCTCTTTCGACCCGTTTCTTCATCGTCACTCTGCAAAAAAGACAAGCATATATATAAACATGGGAAGATAAAAAGCAAGCATTCAAAAAAAAGAAAATACTCAAACGTTTGAAAAATGAGAAAAAAAAAGGAGAAGAATTTATACTTATAAAATATGCACACATAATTTTCATAACCGACTCCGTAACTTTAAAATAAAACTAGAATAAGTGCATCCAGGACTTGCACAAAATTGAGCTGAGCGAAAAACTATTCATTCGACGTCGTCAAGCATACATTGATAATTGACAGCAAGTATATTTCTGCAATAGCCTTGGCTGACGAAAACAAACAAGAGTGGTCGAGGAAAATTTTAAAGTAGATAGTAATTTCAGTCGGGTTCTAAAACGCATATGAAGTTTCGTACAAATCGGTAAAAAAAGTGTAGATTGGTTTAAGTAACATATATTCACACACACTGATTTTTATATATAGAGGTTATGTGATATGAAAACCAGTGACCAGCTGGTAACTTTTAACGGTAAGTCTATAGCACTTATGTTCTATAATTATTCCTCAAAGACAGAATTTTTGACAGATTTTTTTTACGCTGGCCATGAAGGCCAAGGCATATCTATCACTACGTTGAATCAGATGATCATCGGCCGAACAATTTAGGAGGAGTAGAGTTACAAAAGTACCATTAGAGTGGTGGCATTAGAGTTGCAAGGGCTAGAAAAAACCCGGTTTAAACCTGGTAATAAACCGGGTTTTTTGGGAATAAACCAAGTATTTTGGGAAAAACCCTGGGAATAAACTGGGTCTATTGGAAATAAACCTGGGAATAAACCGGTTTTTTTGCAACTCTAGGTGGCATAAGGGCTTCGCTCGCTACATTTGCTCAGCTCAATAATTTATTAACTAAAGCTATAGTAAAGAGGAAATAACGATATGTCTATCAAGTAGCGCTCATAAATTTTGTGTTCAGTAATTTAAAAAAAAAAAAAAACTTCTTTGTCACTAGATGGCGCTGCACGTGCGCCCTTTAAAACTTTAAAAATGTTCGAATTAACTTCAAAATTTCAAAAATGCAAAATTTATTTCGCGTATCAATAGTTAAATCGAATATAAGGTGAACACTGCGACTACTTTGATGTAATTTTATGGTTAATTTGGGCGTTCTTACACTTTGAAACATCGCATATCGTAAATAGATGCAGCGTCATCTATTGACGAAAACTGAACTATTTTTAAAATTACTGTATACAAAACTTTTGAGCTACTTGATAAACATTTCACATATTTCATCTTTATTATAGTTAATAAAAAATTTAATTTTAAAGTTAGAGAATCCTTTATGACATACCTTATATCTATTTTTAATTACCAACACTTTATTTACCGGCAATGTTGCCAATTTAGCGCGTTTTTTTTTTAGTAGAAACATCTACCAGAATTTTTCAACAGTATTTTTTTGCTTTATTTAATGACAGACATTCAGTGATAAACCAAAGCAAAGATTAAAATTTTTGGTAGATATTTTGAATTTAAAAAATGCACAAAGTTAGTGACGAGTATATTCCTCACTGGTGAACAAAGTGTTAAAAGCCTACGCTAAGTCTATGGAAAGGTTATCGCGCGATTTCTCGCTCGCATTTTAATATTTTTAAATGGTTTTTTTTGCATAGGATAGCTGAGGTCGATCTATAACGTTGTTAGTTTTTACTTTTTCGATTTTGGTTACGGCTTTTTTTATAAGCGGACATTTTCAATTTTGGAACCGGTTCTGAAAGTGAAATTACCCTTATATAAAGAAACTGGAACCAAAATCGAAAAAGTAAAAACTAACAACGTTAGAGATCGACCTCAGCTATCCTATGCATAAAAAACATTTAAAAATATTAAAATGCGAGCGAGAAATCGCGCGATAACCTTCCCATAGACATAACATTAGCTGGAGCGTTTTTTCGCGTGACTGATGTAGGCTCTTAAGCTGACACAAAAGGCATCAAACAATGAAAATTTGTCCTTCATACTTTTAGAATTCTTCCGTGCTTTTTTAGACTTGACGTCATCAATAAGAGTAAAGAAATGTAAGGGATTCATTAATTAATTCTACTATCCACTGTACAATGCTATTAAAATTAAAAACAGTTGTAAATATTATAAAATAAAACTAATATATTAGAAAAAATATAATGTTATAGTTATATTTTGCCTTAAGATATTAAAGAAATAAATAATATATAAACGCTGACATTTTTGCTACGGGTGGAGAAATATTGCGTACAAAGAAGGCTTTCGAATATAGGTAGTTGGCAAATACTGAATGTTTTTAAAAATTAACAAAAACTCGGACGAATACTACATTTTGCAGCATGTAGGCGGGAATCGGGACAAAATATCGGATTCTCTTATAAAAATAAGAATTGGTTAGTAAATTCAACTCAATTATTCACCTCAATGTTCCTAATGTATTTTCGAGGGAAATTAGTATCACGTACTGTAGTCGAGGGTATACAGTGGTATACGCCATGTACCATCGGGAATTTTTTAAGAAACTCCGTATACTCTCTGGTTTCTCCAGTAAAACTGCGTAAATAATTTTCTGTTCAGAAAGCGATGATTGCCAAGATGAGATCAACATTGTCTAGACGCGAGTTAACTCTTAACCCCTTGGGGACGAGCGACACGTATACGTGACGCATAAGATGCTCAGAATCCTCGATTTTTCCCACCAGTTAATTTTTATTGTAAGCTTTGCCTTATTTAATGACAGCATTTCTGCGATTCAATTAGGCGAAAATTTCTGTTTTGAAAAACCGGTGGTAAAAGATTAAAAATTATGTAAAGGACGCACGTCGCGAAGCGGTTAAATCTACGTTCTAACGATGAAACTGACTAGGAATATTTCTCTTGTTTAGCACTGGTATATGTGTAGAGTTCATCCTTTCAGTCTTGAATTCCGACATTTTTCACCGGGAAAGAAATGTAAAACTCCCAAAGGTGGGGAGGAGGGGATTTGTAATTTTAGATCATAATCAAACATAAAATCTCAAATTCAGGATTTCTAAATTGTTTTCTCGTGTGACCATAATTTAATTAATATTAAACTATTAAATTATAAAAAAGTATTTAAAAAAATTACACTCTTTATTTTTTAGGTAGATTTCCAAAGAAGTACTACCTATTACATTCTCTCCTAAGTTGGAATTTTTGAAAAAAATTTGCAGATCTACGCCGATCGTGACCCCCAAAACCCAAAACCACCCACAGTTTAAAACTTTATCTATCTATCTATCTATCTATCTATGTCACTTTTTTATGGACACAATAACTGCAATAATTCTGCACATGTCTTTTCCAAACTGATACATAAAACCAAGAGGCATAAAATCTCCGTCAAGTTCGTTAATGGTTAAAATCAAACCAGGTGGGGGGGGGGGGGGGAATGGGGGGACTTTTTGTGAAGACAGAAAACCTCCCATAATTTCTTAATTATGATACGTATCGAATCCGTTTAAAGTTATTATTACTTCTAGGAAAAGGGCCGAAAATTTATGTATGACAGATTTTTGATATCATTAAAAATGGCCCCAAGGGGGGGGGGGGGAGGGGTTTTAGAAGAAAAAAATTCATGACTTCGTCAATTCACAAGATATCAAATCCGTTTAATTTAAATCCTCTTGATATTATCTAAAACTTTTATATTGACAAGTTTTTTGTAGGACAAAGCCTTATAGCAAGAAAAAAAAAATTGCCGGCTCCGCCTGCAAACAAGTTAGGTTTCGAAGTGGGCGGTTCCAACTGCCGCATCATGTCAAAAAGGTCATTTCTTCCGCAATTCACGACAAACAGGCGCCCACGGTCTGCGTCTTCGAAAAATGTCTGTGTCTGTAGGCCGAGCCGTCAGGGATTTTTAGGTGCGTTCGTAATTATATAAATACGTAGCACCTATAGTCGTCGCTTGGTCCGTCCGTCTGTCTGTCCGCCTGTCTGTCTGTCCGCATATAACAACGCAAAAACTACCCAACCAAATGGTTTGCAATTTAAAATATATTATCTTTGCAGAATTTTGTCGAGACATTTCAAATTTTATTAAAATCGAATCAAAACTTTAGGAGATATTAATAAAAATATTTATTAAGAAGTTTGAATTTTTTTTTTTTAATCGGTGCTTTTTTGTTATAGGAGCTTCCGATGGATGTTAAATCGTCAAGCGACCGATATACTTATTTTATGACAGAAATTAATCTGCAGACGATATAATTCATTTCACAGAATTAAAAATCATCAAGATCTGAATATTTATATAACTAGCTGATACATATATATCTGAATATTTATATAACTAGTTAAGATATTTGTATGAACAGTGTCATAAAATGTATACTTAACTAGCTGTTTAACCCGTTCTACGCACGGGAGATCATGAATTTAATTCTAAAACGTGCGTACGAACGCACCTCGTTTGTAACGTTTGACGTACAATTTCCAACTTGTTTAATTTATATTTTCTACTTTTTAGAGTTTAAAATATTTCGTTGTTGCAGTTTTACTGTCACTTGGTATATTTTTGTGAGCGTGGTTAATTTCATTGCTTTTGTAACTCGCTGTAAACAGTTGTAACAATAAAGATTATTTGACATTTTATCACCTGCGGCCGGCTAACGAAAAAAGGCCTTAAAATTAAGTTATTAATTTATAATAAGTTCTGAAAATAATGTTGTATTGTCATCGGAAACACACCTGAATACATATTCAAAAAATGTTCGTCACCACGTTGCTTAACATGCCCACATACAGATCCATTACAAATTGTAAATAGTTCTAACGCTAAAATTAATGTATTTTTCTGTAAAGCTTACAACATTATTTATTCGATAAACTGCAATATTTGTAAGATGGAATATATTGGTCAATCATGTAATCCATTGCACTACAGAATCAATCAACATAGACAGGATATTATTAAAAATAATTCTATAAATGTTGAGCACATGCACTTTAGACAACATGACTTTAAAGATATTACAATAAAAATCTTAAGTATGCACAAAAATTTCACTGATAGACTACTTTATGAATCAATTTTTATCAAATCTCGTAACTCATTATATCCTTATGGTCTTAATTCTAAATTATTTAATCGTACAAACCTTGTTTATACTAATACTACTAAACATGAACATTACAGTAGCACTTATGCTATATTAAATCATACAGCAAATACAAAAACTACACGTACAAAAAGGGGTAAAAATTGTAATAGTTCACAGTATATCTCTAGTAATGATATTGAACGGCAGTTATCTAATTTGGAATATGAATTCAATAATTCTTACAATTGGCTTGATATTAGGAAAAATATTTTTTCGATCAAAAAGAAAAATCTTAACAAGTATTATAAAGTTTTTTTATCATTAAATCTATCGCCACATTTTAGTGATGTTTATTTTGATCTTTTATTATTTAGAATTAATCAACTTAATGTAAAAATTTCAAAAAACACTTACAAAAAAACTAACAACACTCTACTTATAATTACTTTTTCCAATATTGTACTTAATAAAATAAATATACACAATGTAATTAATAACATTGAGAACAAATTCCCCATAAAAAATTTTACAATACATAAATCGTACAAATACAACGTTACATTAGGACGTAGGATTTTCAATTACAATAAATTTGCAAAATTTCTAACATCAAATGATAAACCTCCTTGCTTATGTAATAATCCTAATTATAGCAATTATGTAGATAAGGTACATGGTCACATTATTACAGGGGATATTAATATTGTAGAGAATGATTACTTGCGTAATCTTATGACTAATGGGACTAAATTTCGATTACCTTCATGTTATACAATTTTTTCTATTTTAAAACAATTTAATCTGGATCTTGACCTTTTTATTTATAAAATATCAATAGATTATAATAAACCTCTTGAATTTTTTAATGAATGGAAATTAAATGTTTTAAGTAATTTAAATGCTGAACTTCATAGGAATTTGGACATATATAATTTTAATTTTAAACAACTAAATAGTGAAATAACGAATTTACAAAACAAATTTATTATTACATATGTTGATAAATCACCAAACAATTATGCTTTCATCTGCAAATATTATTATTCGCAGTTAATAACTAAAGCTATAAATACAAATTTAAACTTTAAAATAACTAATCTAGATAAAATCATTAATAATCGACATATATTTCAATTTTATAAATTACTAAAAATTAAAAACTATAACTTTAATTATCCATACATAGTTGTTATACCTAAATTCCACAAAACTCCCTTAAAATTTAGAACTGTAACAATCGGTTGTAATACTTATAACAATAATGCAAGCAAATTTTTATTAAGTATTCTCACTAAATTGTTTGAACTTACAAAACAAAAAGATAATTTGTATTTTTATTAAGTATTCTCACTAAATTGTTTGAACTTACAAAACAAAAAGATAATTTGTATAGCATAAAAAATAGTTTTCAACTTGTCAATAATATTAAAAATTTAAATAACATAAAATACATGAAGACGTTTGATTTTAATGACTTATTTAATAACATTGATATTAACGATATGTTCAAGATAGTAAATTTATTATATAAGGAATACAAGGATTCTATTAAATTAAAAAATAAAATTTCGTTAAATTACTTTAAAACATTAACTAAATTTATTCTCCATTATAATTATATTGTTTTTAATGATACTATATATATACAAAGCTGTGGACTCCCTCAAGGTGGCATTGTTTCTTCAATTCTTGCAGAATTGTATTTATATTATTATGAACGTAACTCTAATATTGCTAATTGTAAAATATACCGTTATATAGATGACATTATTGTCTTCTATTTTAATAGTAATTCAAATTATTTATTACCTATAAAATATCATAAAAATTTAACTTATAGTTTCAATGTTATGGCAAATAATGAAATTAATTTTCTTGATCTTAAGATAATTCTTAAAGATAATAAACTTTTGTTTGACATTTATGACAAGCGAAATGATTTTACTTTTAAGGTTAACTTATTTACTAACTATTTGTCATGTATACATAAATCAGTATTTGTAAATATTTTACTAAATTTTGCACATAGAATTAATAATCTTTGTTCAAATAACTTTAAAAATCAAAATTTAAAACATATCCTTCAAATTGCACAAGTTTATGGATATCCTTACTATTTAGTTAAATCAATTTTACACATATAAATATAGATTTAATTTGGGTTAAATGTCTGTATTTTTTTTTTTTTTTTTTTTTTTTTTGTTAAAATCTCCTTGATAAAAATGATAATCAACTTTTGATTGTTGATATATTTGGCTAAACTATGAATCCTATTGTGTGCGTTGCTGCATAGGATTATCCTAGTTTAATGTCATTCATATTTTAAAATTTAACGTTAATTTTCAACTTTTGACTGTTGATATATTTCGCTAAATTATAACTCATATTAAGAGCATGTGCTGCATAGGATCATCTTAGTTAAAAGTCATTCATAAATTAAAATTTACATGCGGGCAAATTCTATAATTGTTGTTATGATTATATGGAGTTAATATTATTGGGGTTGTAACAAAAGTTAAAATTATCAAGGATGTTACAATGGGTTAATCAATACAATATAATATTAATATGTTAAACATATTTAATTTTAGTAAATATTAAATATTTATTAAACATAGTACACTAATAAACATATCTCTTAGTTTTATATTATTTATTTTATTTTATTATTAGATCATTTAATTTAATTAATATTTATGTTTTTTATATATTTTTTTTTCATGGTAGATATTATTTAAATAGCTGGATTTAAATTATAATAAGTGCATTACCATATTGAATAATCTATGTTATTTCTAAGTATAATACTAATTTATAAAATGAAAGCATCATATGGATTCTACATTAATGTTTGGGTTAAATTAAGATATATTTTAAATGGGTTAGTTAAAATATAAATTATATTATACTAGTAACTCTTATTCTCTATATATATCATTAATGTTAACTAGTAAAATTAATATATTTACACTACATTACAGCTGCATATAAGTAATTATACATACAATATTAAAGTTTTAGTAGAATATCTGTACACCAGATGTCAGCAGCAATGTATTTGATAGTATGCTAAAATAGTCTAATATTTTTACAATAGATAGCAGTAGTATAGCTTATTTAAAATATTAAAACTTGGAAATTTAGTATGGAGGTAATAATATCTATGAAATACTTTCAAATTATCAAGTAATATTATATATTTTAATTTATTAAATTAAAATTAAAATTAAATAATTAATGGTTTTTATTTATATGTATATCATAATTTTTTTTCTACATTTTTTTAAAATGTTGTAATCTATTTAGTTAAATAAAAATAACTGTAACTGTAGGTTACAATTTATGATCTGAAGGATTCTCTATTTAACTGTGAATTTAACCTCTTCTTTTGGATACAACTTTGTACATGTGCTCACAATATACTAAATATCTTGGGATATTATCAATATAAGTAATATATATATTTTTTAATTTTTTTAATTCTTTTTCACACTCCTTTTCAAATTGTATGTATAATTTATAATATTCCATTGTAAAGGTCTTGTTATTCAATATAGTTTCAGCGATTGTTCGGGCAAGATATGGCACTATATTTAGCAAAAGCTGGTGTCATATACAGAAAACAATCGTTCTTTGCTTATAAATGTGATTTTCTTGCCCTTGAAAAAGTAAATTACTTTATAAGCTTTTATTTGTGTATATACTCGTGTGGTTTATATTTCATTCCTTATTTTCTATTTATTTAATTTTTTTTTTCTTCTTCTTAATTTGAATTAATAATGTTACTTTTATTAGGACTACAATTTTAATTTGTAAATTGACAGGGCTCTTTGGTATCGGGATTTCAGTGTATGTGGTCAGTTTCTTATGTTTCAATGGTTAAATTTTACTTAAAGTTTTATATATATATTATATATATATAATTCTAGCATATCAGGAAGTAAATGAAAAAACAAACACAAAATTCTACCTTTACATAAAAAAACCAAGATAAGTAGAGTATAATAAGAAAAAAGTACGAACTGAAGAAAGTTTAATTTCCTGACAACTTAATAAGGGTTCAAAATATATGTCAAGGAATACGGTAATTAGTGATGAAGAGAAAAAAAATATTGTAAATCAGGTTTTCTAGATTTTTTTTTTTCAATTTCTGGATTTTTTGCCGCTAAAAAAGCATGAGCGTAAGGCGTATTACACATGTGATTTTTTTTTTCGTTTTTAACACTTTCCCAACATAGTTGAAAAGTGTTTATGAAACCGGTTTGTCTGTCTGTCTGCCGTCTGTCCTTGCTCTAACTCGCGTAAATATACACGTATTGCCATGCAATTCATATATGTTATTGATCTTTAGTATGGGGTTGTTCGGTATTGAAAATGAAGTGTGTAACATTTATAGTTCATTTACAAGGACGCTCAAAATAATTATGTTGCATTACGTCTATGGGGAAAATCGTTTGCGGTGGACTTTAATAACGTTACATTACTTCAAACATATTGAAATTGATATACGAGGGATGTTCAAATAAAAAGGTACGAAACGTCGTAACAACCAAACCGGTTGAAATTTGAATATGCCGCTTTGGGATAACATAGTGAGACATCTAGGGACGCGAATGGAGTGTCCGGCGTGGTTTTGCGCATGCGCGGGCACCCGTGCCCACGCATAAAGGAAGAGAGAAGCAGGCAGTTGTGTGTCCTGTCCAATTGACCCGGCAGTGCATGTGAAGACATCATGGCGTTCCCAGTGCAAAAATCGACGATTGAGGAGCAGCGAGGTGTTATCAGATTTCTAACTGCGGAAGGGGTTAAACTGACCGATATTCATCGCCGGATGGTGGCCGTATACGAGTGCTGTGTGTCGTCCGACAAATCAGTGAGAAAGTGGAGTGCCCGTTTTCGTGAAGACCGGGAGTGTTTGAGTGATGACCCGAGACTAGTGGCAGTATTCTGCCCTCATCGGAAAGGGAGACTTTCTCGTAATGCGCCGACGAAGTGATAATTTCGCATTCTGCCTCTATCGTCTCGGAATTGGTTCCGGTATTTCGGGGTTGTTGTGTAATTTCTCCGACTGCTTTAGGCAGCCGGAAAGCGTTCGCTTTGTCGTTTTAAGATGGCGCGTGTATATGCAGCGCTCTTGCATATGAGAATACAGGGCCAAAAGACAGTGTTTTAGAATAGGTACATTTTCTAATGAATACAGTTTACACGAAATTTTTAAACATAAATTATTTTTCAGTTAAAATTTATTTTAATACTATTTTGAATTGTAAATAATACAGTATTATACACCCTTTAGGAAAATAAAAATAAAAGCCCTAATCCAATAGTACTATTTAAATTATAATTAGTAAAAAGTTCACTAGATTGAAAAAAAAATTTTTTTGCTCACGAAATTATTTTTACATGTTACGAGAAAACAGTTTTACACTACCGATGGAAATTATATACTAATGAAATTTACCTGATTTGTTTTGCACTGTCTTGCATATGTATGAAATATAGTGTCTGAGTCATAATACATATAAAGATTGAAACATATTCTCTATTGAAAACTAATAAAGGAAAACATTACTTCTTATTTCGTTAACAGTTTCCAAAATGTAATTAACATATTTCGTTAAAAAATAATTCGTTAAGAAAAAAAAAATTCAATTTAATAAAAGATTTTGCCAACATTAAATATTTATTCAACATTAAAAAATTGTTTAGTTTAAATCATATTTCACAAACAACATTAAAAATGTATATAGTTTAATTAATATATTTCACTAACAGCATTAAAATTTTCCAACATCTCATAACATAATTAGCATAATCAGGGGTCTGTCCAGACTTTACTCCCTGGGTCCTGCCTTTGTAAATTGTGAACAGCTTTTTACATTTGTGAAAAATCTAGTCATAATTTTGTAAATTTGAAAGGATCGTCATATTCAGGTTCTTGTTTATACATTTTTAAGAAGATATGTGTATGTAAAATATGAATACTTTCTATATGTAAAAGTGACAGCCAGATTTTACTTTTAAATTATTAATTTTATGAAAAATTCAGTTTGTAGAGGAAAAGTTTTGTGAAAGATTTTTTTTAAAGACAAAGAATTTTGTCAAGAGTCCATTTTAAAGGTAAAAAGTTTTGTGAAGTGTCCTGTTTTGAGAAAAAAGAATTTTGTGAAGGGATTAATTTAAAATAAAAAAAATCTCTGACGGCTCGGCCTACAGGCACAGGTGGATTTCGAAGACGCAGACCGTGGGGCACCTGTTTGTTGGAAATTGCAGAAGAAATAACCTTTTTGCCATGATGGCACAGTTGGAACCGCCCACTACGAAATCTAACTTGTTTGCAGGAGGAGCCGGCAGGGATTTTTTTGTTTTTATTTATTTATTTACTTATTTATTCATTTTGCTATAAGGGTTGGTCCTATAAAAAACTTGTCAATATAAAAGTTTTAGATATATTAAGAAGAATAACATATAATAACCTATAATATAGGTTATAATAATAACCTATAATAAATTTAAGAGGATTTGCTATCTTGTGAATTGACGAAGTTATGAATTTTTCTCTTCTAACCCCCCCCCCTTTTCCCATCCCTTGGGGCCAATTTTAATGATATCAAAAATCTGTCATACATAAATTTTCGGCCCTTTTCCTAGAAGTAATAATAACTTTAAACGGATTAGATACGTATCATAATTAAGAAGCTATGGAGGTTTTCTGTTTTCACTAGAAGCCCCCATTCTCCCCCCCCCCTTGGTTTGATTGTGCCCATTAACGAACTTAACTTGACAGAGATTTTGTGCCCCTTGATTTTATGTATCAGTTTGGAAGAGATTTGTTCAGAATTATTGAAGTTATCGTGTCCTTAAAAAAGTGACATATATATATATATATATATACATGATGACTCCCAGAACCCAAAACCACCCCCAGTATAAAACTTTATATATATATATATATATATATAATAAAAAAAATGTGTGAAAGGTTCTTTAAAGGACCCAATTTCTTCCTAAATAGATCCCTGATAATTTACTAATAAACATAATAAAAAAGGAAGGGGTGGGCGATATTTTAATGCAACCGGGCTGTGTGTAATAGATTTAAAACATGTTAATACACAATTAAAAGCCTCATCATTATTAATCACCCACTAGAAAAAAAAAAAAGAAAGAAAAACTCGCTTCCCGAAAGTTTTTGTTGCATTTCATAAGAAAATAAAAAATATATATTTAAACAACCCTGTATAGCTATAGAATTTAGATAAACACCTCATAAAAATGTTATTAATTTTGAAATATGTTTACTGCACTCATATTTATGCGGAATGTAGTTTTAATTGTGGAAATGAAATACATTATTTGCAGTATATACATAATGTAATTCTATTTTTTAAATGGAATGTAAAAGGTGTATTACACGAGAAAAAAAAGAGGGGTGGGGAAAGGAAGGTGTCATATGAATATGAATATTTCATTTCAATTGAAAATATTTATTTAATTTTAAGTCTAAATCACAATAAAAAATGCGCAAGAACAATTCATATTGACTGAATAGTTAAAAAAAAAAAAAAAAAAAAAAAAAAAGGAGGGGGAGGGAAGTGTCACATGGCTACGAATATTTAATTTCAATAGAAAATGTTTATTTAATTTCAAGTCTGAATCACAATGAAAAATGGGTTAGAACAATTGAAATTAACTGAACAGTAAAAAATATATATACATAATTTATAAATTAGCAATAAAGCCTTTGCTGCATGTCATCAGAATATGTAGTATTTATTTAAACAACAATGTGTATTTATGTAATATAGATAGATACCGCATAAAATTTTCATAAAATTTGGTGTATTCTCCTTTATTTTATCAAAATATTTAAATCCTTTTCCAAAAAATTTTAAGTCCCATCAGTAATTAATATTTTAAAATTATTTCTTTATTAATATCTATAAATAAAAATTTTCATTGACTTTTAAATAATTCCTGCAAATTTAACTTCGAAAAAAAATATCCGCCACGCTAAAAAAAATCAATATCCCGAAAAAAAAAAAAATTATAAAAATTAAAATATTGTATAACTAGGCGCAAATTTTCTATTCTCTACCTGTCTATGATTGGTGATAAAATCAACCATGATTTCAAATTCTTGTTCTCTTAGATCTATTTATTATCTGCTAATCCAAGGATTTTTCTTTTTTTTTTTTTTAATTAAGTAAACGAGACGAATCTTTTTTTCCCTTTTTAATAGCATCGCAAACACCCCAGTAAAACACACGTTCACATCTCCCGTAAATAAACAAACCAAGCGTGATCTTGTCTTTGATTGGTCGAAACATGTTAACTCGAACGCAGTGAGTTTGAAGGTCACTCGCGTATACCGATCGCAGGGCAGAATTGCAAACTCTTGAATCTCGTTATGAATTACGTTAACGTTTGTTTCCGCGTCGGTTTCTTCCGTTGAGGGCAGAATACTGCCGTAGGTCAGGCAAACATGGTAATCACGGCCGAATTCATCGACAAGGTCAATGACCTTGTGAAAAGTTAAGGCTCCTGCAATCCGACTGACTCACACTGCCCTTTAATTGCCCATAGGAGAAGAACGATTGTCCACGCCGCGGGGTCAACAATCGCTTGTTGGTCTAAGTGGGTATCAAAATGCTAGATGATTCATCCTGTATTATAGAAACGCTATGAGAAGTGGTATACGAGGGATGTTCAAATATAAAGGTACGAAACGTCGTAACAACCAAACCGGCTGAAATTTGAATATGTCGCGTCAATTGGACGGGACAGACAACTGCGTGCTTTTTGCCTCCTTTATGCACAGGCGCCTGCGCAAGCGAACAACTACGCCGAACACTTCATTCATGTCCCTAGATGTCTCACTACGTTATTCCAAAGCGGCATATTCAAATTTAAACCGGTTTGGTTGTTACGACGCGACTTTTCGTACCTTTCCATTTGAACACCCCTCGTATATCACTGAGGTGCACTACGAGATGCTTAATATAGAATAAGGTCTGCATAGCATTCATCGTTCATTTACAGGGACCCACAAAACAATTCGATTACAGTACTGTCCAATATTAACAATTGAATAACAATTGCTGGAAGTGCGTTTTCAGTTGTCGTACGCGTTTTTAAATTTAAATTTTTTTTTTTTTTTTTTTTTTTTTTTGCTTATTACTTGGTGTATATAAATTCTATAGATCCTATACAGGACTGCACAAAAGTTCGCAAGTACATTTCCGTTTATTGGCGGAATTTGCTGTAGAGGAATTTTCAACTGGGTTATGCGTTTCCTAACTGAAATGAATTTTATATTACTATGTAGTATTGTGGGATTGAAATAATAAATAAATACCCATCTATACTCAATATCCACAACAATATAAACTCAAGGATTAAATTAATAGCTATGTGATATTGCAAGATTTTGCAAGATTATTTATGAGGCTCGTGAAACGGTGAAGTTGAAAACAGAAAACGAGAGAAATGATTATCCCATAGTTTTGTACTAGGACTTCCCTCAAAGGGATTAGTCTGAGTGATATTGCTGAGAACATAGGGTTAACAATTACAATATAAAGAAAAAGAGCAAATTAAATGATAGAATTACAAAATATCATATATAAATTCATATACACTGTTAAAAAAATAGAAAAGAAGTACCGTTCAGCAGATGTGTTGTCATAATTTTTTTTTAAATGTGGCTAAGAATCTCATTTTCTTAAGCGCGTATTGCGCAAAACTTGGAAAAAAAAAAAAAAAAAAAAAAAAAAAAACGCCGGATCTTTTAAAACGCCAAGCTTTTTAAAGTTACGTAATTGGATTTGCAGCCAATAGATTATTCTATCAAGCGTGGCTTAACACAAATTTAATTTCATTGTTGCACCTTTTTTGTGTGAATTTAAAAATTTTCTTCCTTGATTATATATCTATTATTTGTATAAATGTTTACAGAAACTCTTACACTTCAAACCACATTGATACCATGCTTTGCTACAAACCAGATTGCAAAACTATAGTCTAAATTACTATTAAAGTAAACAAAAAATCTTTCGATGACTTCTGTAAAATAACTTTTACATTAAATCTCCATATCGGCAAAATTGAAAAATTATATATATTTCAAAGTTAAGCTTAACAGATACTTCTTGATTATTCTCTAGGAGGCTCTGCCCCCTGTGCCTTTACTGCGCCAATCCGCAGACCTTTCTTTTGCCTGTCTGCCTGTCTCTCCACAATCTGTCTGATTCCCTATCCGTTCTTCTGCCCGTCTCTCTAACCGATTGTCTATCTCTCTACACATCTCGCTACCTGTCTCTATATTTCTCTACTGGTCTCGCTACCCGCCAATCTAATTCTCTAACCGTCTGTCTATCCGTCTTACTACTTGTATGTCTAACCGTGTCTCTATCCACTTTGCTACCCATTTGTCTATCTGTCTCTCTACCCGTCTGGCTATACACCTCTCTACTCATCTTCTTACCCATCTCCGTACCCATCTACTGTCTCTCTACTCGTATGTACACCCGTCTCACTATCCGTCTGTTTTTGTACCCGACTCGCTACCAATTTCATTACCCGTCAGTCAACTCGTCTCTGTACTCATCTCTCTACTCGTCTCTTTATCTACCACGCTACGAATCTCGCAAACTTTCTCGCTACATTCCTGTCTATCGGAGTCGCTACCCCTCTGTCAACCCTCTTTTTACCTTTCTCTCTAGCCGTCTGTCTATTCGTTTCGCTACCCGTCAGCCTACCTATGTCGCTACTCGTCTCGTTACCCGTCTGTCTACCCGTTTGTTTACTCGTCTTTCTACCTCTCGAACCTCTTCCAAATATTTAAACAATTCATTTTATATCCAGAAGCCGTTTATCAGTTATTAAATGCAAACAGAAGTAATTTATCTAATAAGTGTAATCAGATGCAATTTTTTTTTTAAATACATACATAAACCTGAATAATAATTCATCTGTTTTGTGTTCATAGTTGTTTATATCATTTGACAATAAATCTCAACTTCTTAAACCTGAATTGTCTCAAGCTTTTTAAAAAAAACACAAGGTCTGTATAACTGCAAAGTACCCTGAGGGCTATATTAGCTACATGTTATTAAGTTAAGTGAAAGTTTCGTTATTGCGTTTGCAGCCAATTGCTTATGTCAGAAAGCGTGGCTTAACGCCATTTTAAATTCATTACTGTAACTTTTTTCTTTTTTTGGGGGGGGAGGGGGGGGGGAGAAGGGTTTCAAATATATACATTTAAATTAAAACTTTTGCCTCCATGCCCTTAGTGTTGTTTGTACTATTAACTAATACCTTGTAGACCGAGCTTCATTTGAAACAAATGTAAAAGACTTCTTCTACAGTTTTTTTAGGAGAAACTTTCGTAATTGGGCCCAAAGCCAATCGGAGCATTTAATATCATTATTGTAACTCTTATATAGAGTTAAAAAAATATTGTTGCTATCTTTACTCTTGTTTGAGACCAGCCTTGCCTGTGTATCTGAATGGGGAAAGTTTCGTATCCTATGTCGGTTGGCGAAAAATTTTTTAAATGGTGCCAAAAGGTAGTTTTAGCATCTTACAAAATTTTTCAAGAGAGCGGTAAAACATGTTTTTCAAATATTTACAAACATACGTTTATTAAAGCATATTTTTGCACCATCTTAAAAATTTAAGCACAATTCTAAAATAAAATTTTATCGCCATATTCGATATTTTAATAAGTAATGAAAATACATAAACAAACTTATTTAACAAACCTAAGATGCATTTTTGTGAAAAATAATTGTTATTGTCAGGGGGGTAAATTGTAAACAATTAATAAACGGCTAGTAAATAATAAATATCATTTAAAATCTAAAAATGGAGAAGTGGTCCGTATAAAAATACAAAACATAACATTATACGCTTGATATATGTAAATATATTTTTTATTTTTTAATATTTCCGAAGGCACAGATAAAAAGGTAAAAATCACTTTTCCAAATGCCAAATAGAAAATATACAAAATAGAATGCCAAATATAAAAAATAGAAAAATATCTGCAAAACAAAATAAGATTTAGAAAAAGTAAGCTAAATCCTGCAGATCCCAACAATCACATCGAAAAACTTATCACCAAAAAAGAACTCGCCAAATCTTACGGCACAGGAGATGGATTTTTCCCTCTGAATGCAGAATATTGGTTTATTTTCTTGTACGATGGGTGATTATAATATAATTGTTTCATTTCACATACTACATACCGTTTGATATATTGGTACTTTTATGTTATCCTGGCGCAGTTGATAAATCGCCAAATATTGTTCCTATAACATTTTCATATTGAATTCATTTCATTTAAATATAAACCTTTCACTCATTTAATTTAAAATACATGCCTTTCATTAATCCCATTTAAAATGCTAAAAAGAGAGAAGAAAAAGAAATAATGCCATAAATCGAAACCTTTTATTTAAACACCAAAGAATTTTTTTTTTTAATTTACACACGCGAAATAAAAAAAGCTGCTATTGCTGAGATTTGCGCCAAATCTCTAATACCAAGTCTACCAAGTTATTGCGGGGTTTTTCTTTCAAACAGAAATAAATCCAGATTAATTTTCGATTTCTACTAAATTGAAATATATTTTATTGTGCTGAATATTAGTGCGTGCATATTTTTTTGCTCCATGTACTCCATGAACTTTTCAATTCCGATTGTCTACGAAAATCTCCCGCCGGTGAAAATGACGTACGCACAAAATTTTAGTGACGAATGTACTTTAATTGTGCTTTTTTATCTATTTTTTTAATATAATTTCCAAACGGTTTGACATTTATTCTTGGTAATAAATAGACGTCGTTGTCACCTTTATAGGTACCTGCTGTAAAAATTTGAACGAAATCCGTTAAATATTTTTTGAGTTATGCTTGACGAAAGGTTTTAATATCCATCGTAGCTATATATGGGGCAAAGTAATACTGCGCTGTGTATGAGTCTTCGTTGCACTCAGACAACAACAATATGATGGTTAGAAATCCGGTTAGTCAATTAAAGGATTTCAATTATAACTAAATGGAACCCGTCAAAACTTGACGGAAAAGAATTACAATAACAATATTAGTAAAATAAGTTTCTTTATTACATAAGAACAGTCTTTCAAATATTTTATGTTAAAAGTTTTTTCCCCCAGTGAATTGTAGTACTATTTCCGATGCAAACTCCAAACAAACAATCCGTAAACAAAATGCAAATCAGTTTGACATTACCGCCATATTCCCCACGACAAGAACGAAAATTTCCTGGACCTATGCAGTATCATACAAATAGTATATCCCTACGTTCATCTCATATTCAGTCAATAAAAGAACATAGTAAATAAAGCACACACACACCCCCCCCCCTGTGATAATGCAACGGAATGAGCTCCTATGCGCATGTGAATTGTATCTCCCCAAACGCACCGTCGAAATTCGACGTTAAAAAAAAGGTTTAAAATGTTTTGATCAAAATTTTTTAAATGTCTTCTTTAATCATTGTTCGTTTCAAATCCATATCTTCTGAAACGCATCCATTGTTTTAAGCTAATCAATTTTTATGTAAAGATGAAGAATTTTTTTTTTTACAATTATAAATCAATCTGCAGATAAGGGAGATTGTTAATGTTTTCAAGTGTAATTTATTTGTATGGTTTCTTCAGTTCCTTTACATAATCAGGATAATTATTCATTTTCCATAATTAAGAGAAATAATGTAAATAAATAAATATCTAAGATTATTTTTGATTATGTTTTCATTAATATATTGTAAATTTTATTGTTTAAAGTTAGTGATAAATCATACTTTAGTAAATGGGGCTTTTCCTAATTATTATTATTTTATTTTTTTTATTTTTGAGATTTAATGGCAACTTTCTTCCGTTTGTTTATTGGGCGCCACAGTCTGGCGAATTATTTGGGGTACTTTTCGGTTAGCCGGGCGACAGTGAAGTATATATATATATATATGTATATATATATATATATATATATATATATATATATATATATATATATATATATATATATATATATGTTATATATATTATTTATATATTATATTATATATTTATTAATATTATATTAATTATATTATTTCTTTTAAGTGATATATTATATATTTCTTAATGGTTTTTTATTTACATTTTACATATTTCCAATTTTAAATTTTTTCCAATTGTTGTCTGGTAATAATTCAGTATACTTGGCTGATTCTACTGTACTTAGCATCATGCCAGTAGAATTATGAAATACTGAATTATTTTTAAAACACATGTGGGTGCAGCCAAGCTGACGAGTACATCCACATATGTTTTTTCATATCCAATTCTTGATTGGTTCTCTTGTGGTCCAGTTTTTCCACTGAATAATGTTCATAATTAATTTATTAATCCATTTGTGTTTACATAATAGCAACTCCAATTTATAATTTTTTTTCCCCTTTCTCTCTCTTTCTTTTTAAATGTTCTTCAGGTATGAGTAAATTTGGCTAATTACCATTGAAGCACATGCTATGGTAATTTTATGATTGCACAAGTTAATTATTAGCTATGTGGTATTCTGATTACACAATATCATTAATTATCTCTTAGTAGATTTTAGTAGAATGATATTAGAACTTGATATGTTTTTGAAATTCATAGATATTATAATTATATATATATATATATATATATATATATATATATATACATATATATATACTTCACTGGCGCATATATATATATATATTTATATTTTACTGGCACCGGCTAACCGAAAAGTACCTAATTTGGATATTTTTTTTTTCTTAATGGGATTCTAGGTGAATTATTACGTATGTTTATGAAGATGTTATGCTATTAATAAGTGTGAAGTATTGTAATCTCATCATCCTATTTGTTTGTTTGAGTAAGCAATAAAAAATTGTTTAAAATTAAATAAAAGCGGTATAGTCATTTATAGTCGTAAGTCAAGTAAATATTTATGCTATTGTAAGATTTAAAAATAAAATCCTACAAATCCTACAATATTATATACAAATCTATATATACATGGCTGCACAAAAGAATTCGGATATTTTCCCGACTAATACGGGTAATTGCTAGGATTGGGTTTTCAAATGTGTTATGCGTTTTCCAAAACGCTGGTCCATAGAATAGGTGGGTCACTATACAAGAGATTTCATACCAGAAGTCTCACAATACTTCCAAACACAAAACAGGTACTTATACATATTTTTAACCAACCACGGACCATTTCAACAACACTTATATACAATACATATCGTGACTCACCACTTTGTATCTGTGGATCACAATCCACTTCTTTACACTACATTCTGATTTTTACACTAACTTCACATTACCACATTAAAAAAGCAAACAATATGAATTTACGTGATTGGCTGATCGACCTGATAGATCCGGCCAGTTCTTCTGAATAAAATAACAGGTTGTATGAATTTTATAGAAAACAGTGAATTCCTTTTCTCAAATCATCTGCCTTTTTAGCTTCCGGTCAACACTCCTCTTCTCATTCACCCGAACAGGAGCTCTATAACTGTTTCAATTTGTATTGTTTTATCAGTGCTGGTATATTCTGGCGTTTTTCTATTGTAAATTTTGTACGTATTTATCAGTTCATATTATTATAGTTTGTTTTATTTTCATTAATCTACGTAAAGTAATAATTGTAAACGTAAAGTAATAATTGTCAGTTGATCACAATCCACACCTTTACACTACATTCTGATTTGTACACTAACTTCAATTACCACATTAAAAAAACCAAACAATATGAATTTACGTGATTGGCTGATCTACCTGATAGATCCGGCCGGTTCTTCTGAATTAAATAATAGATTGCATGAAATTTATAAAAAGCAATGAATTCCTTTTCTCAAATCTTCTGTCTTTTTAGCTTCCGGCCAGCACTCCTCTTCTCATTCACCGGAACAGGAGCTCATTAACTGTTTCAATTTGTATTGTTTTATCAGGGCTGGTAAATTCTGGCATTTTCCCATTGTAAATTTTGTACATATTTATCAGTTCATATTTTTTTTTGTTTTGTTTTGTTTTTATTAATCTCTGTAAAGTAATAATTGTCAACTTGTTTAGTATTACTATACCACTATACTTCTTCACAAACTTTGTATATTCTTTCTCAATCATCTTTTACCTTTACCAAATTTGTTAAGTTAAACTAATCTGCACCCTTAAGACAGTTAAGTATGTAAAGCTACACTTGGTTAGACACGTTTAGTTAAATAATTGTGCACTTTAAACATTGTAAAAACTGTCTAACCTTCAACACGTTGTATGCATGTTGAAGTAAACAGTGGGTTTCACCCCGGGATTGCACTTATACTCTAAAGCGAAAACTGAGTTCCTGGGGCAGCCATCCTTTGTTATCCCATTGTTCAGGGGTCGAAAATAGGGCGCTACTAGTAGCGAAATTACAGTAGTCGCTACATTTTACAGTAAGTTTGTAGTGTAGCACGCTGCATTTTGAATAATGTAGTGTAGCGAGTAGCGCAATACAAAAAATCAGTAGTTTGTAGAGAAAACCGATGCTACTTTTAACTCTACTTCAGAAAAAAAAAAAAAAGTGCCATTCTGCAAATCACTTCACCGAAACTTTCTTATTTTGTTCCAAATTTGTTCTACTCAACAATTTGCGAATCTCAACCTGCAGTTGCAGTGTATAGCAACGCATCGCATGAAATCATAGATTTTTCTCATTGCTGCTAGAATCAAGTAACTAACCCACCAAAGAAAGTAATTTTCTTGCTGGCAACCCTTTTTATTTACTCCTTATTAGGTCGTCATCTTTTAACGCAGGGCTTTTTATTATCCGGAATCGCTTCATTTACAGATTTATTTATTGTTTGCATTTAGAGTTGTTTATCTGTAATTTTCTAGATTATAATATCTCTCTTAATTTTGCTACGAAATTTGTAATGCGTGTATAAACTAACATTTTGGAGACAAACACAAAACATTTTCTTCTATCGTATCTTTCTTAATTGTTTAATGACCTCGGTTATGTTGCACTTATTTAATTGTATCCCGGCAGATGCCATATAACGAGTGGTCGCTTTCTTACTTAATCCGAGTCTTCAATTTCCAGTGTAAAATGAACGTTTTGACAAAATCTCAAAGTAGTGAAGTAGTGACTACTTTTGAAGAGTATAGTTTGTAGTAGCTACTTTTTTAAACAAGTAGTTCTAGTTCTAGTTAACTACATTTTCGATAAAGTAGTTGTAGTTCTAGTTCGCTACAATAAAAAAGTAGTTTTTCCGACCCCTGACCATATTATAATGTGAAGTTTTGTTACAGTATTGTGAATGTGTCGGGACGTGTTTCATAATATATGCTTAACGCATGATTTTTTTTTTTTATTATTATTGTTCCCTTTTAAAAACACAGTGCCCATTATACACAAATAAATGCGATATATATTATTTTTCTCTTCCTGCAGAATTAACATGATAAAGCTTCACATAAACAATAAAAGTATTAGACAGATGAATGGTTAAAAATTGAAGTGACAGGGAAAACGGTCTTTTGACATTATTTGCGTGTCAGGTAAAGAAGAAAACATTTTATTGACAATAATATGAATAACTGTTTCGTGTTTTTTTCACATTTAATTAATATATCTGTCTAACAATGTTAAAGAACAACTATCACGCTATGAAACCTTGTCTTTTTTTTTATCCCACTGATTTTATATTTATCGGTTTTTCTCATATTTTGTTTATTTCATAAATTCGTAGAATTTGTTATAAACACGTAAATGTTTGTGTTACTTGTAAAAACCAACATTAGAAAAAAAAAATGTACAAATCTGGCAGAAATAACTTATAAAACTGGATAACCGTAAAACTGTTGTTTAAGGAAAAAATGCTCTTTTTTACGAACTTTTTGTTTTTAACAGCCAAATACTATTTAAAAAATAATAAACAAAGTTTTTCTGCTTTACATTAATTTAGATTTTCAACTGATTTCATTTAATTTCAGCTTTTTTACTTTCTTCTATCTTTACAGGAAGAAAGTTTTATATTCATGAAAATTTTCGACGGATTTATAGATTTTATAAGGTCCTGGACACGATTAGACTGTTTTTAGAAAATGTCTGTCTGTGACTCTGTCTGTCTGTATGTGAGAAAAATTTTGTGGGCACTCTATCTCAAGAACTAATGCACGAAATTTAATAAAACTTTATATTCAGTTAGTCCGTAATATAAATTGGTGCTGTTTAGTTTTTGGTGAAAATCGCCCGACAGGTGGCGCTGCTATGCTGCATTTTTTGCGATTTCCGCAATAGCTCTATCTCAAGAACTAATTGCAGTTATTTTCATCAAACTTCAGTTTCAGGTAGACCAGCCTTACTCAACCTTTTTTTCTTGCGGGCCGCAAACATAGGTTTGCTACGTTAGACGGGGCGCAACATCTTTATAAAAGGATAAATAAAGAGTAATTAATATAGTACGATAACACAAGTAGTATAAAATGTTAAAATTATCAGTACGGTTGAACGTTTGTCGTGGAAGAATGTTATCAAAAAGTTTTAACACCACTATTTTCAAACAATAAACTTCGTGCTAGATTTCTATTTCAAATGATTTAGAAGTTTGCCTCGAAGTTTGTTGTTTGGAAATAGTAGTGTAAAAAGTTTTCGGTTCCAATTTTTTTCGCAACAAACATTCAACTCTAAAAAACAGTATTATCTATGTAATAAGTATAAAACTTTTAATAAAGCAATGCCAAATTTCCATATTCTAAAAAAAAAAAAAATTCGGCGGATTTTTCTCTTATAAATGCTCTGTATAATGCAAAAACTTTTATTTATTTTTATTTGTAAGAAATATATACACCCCTGTACCACAAATAAGACCACATGTACAAAGAATTTTTGACTAAGAAAACACTATTGACCATTTAAGATGTTTTAACATTTTTTTAAAATTTAATTATAAATAACAAGACTTATTTTGTCTACCCATGAAAATACATAAAACATCAGCAAAGATCTTAAAATACTTTTTATGCACATCTCAATTTTATAAATATGTATTAATGATTATGTGTCTCGGGCCGCATATAAAAGGTCGCCGGGCCGCAGGTTGAGTATGGCTGAGTTAGACCTTGACATAAATAGACGATGATTACGTTTTGGTGTAGATATCCCAACACGTGGCGCTGCTATACCACTCTTTTCACGATTTCCGCGATACCTATATCTCAAGAACTAATGCACAGAATTTCACCAAACCAGATTCTGTTAGACCTTGACATAAATAGATGCTGCTTTTGTTTTGGTGTAAATAGCTTAACAGGTGACGCTGCTATGCAATTTTTTCATTATTATCACGATAACTATATCTCAAGAACTAATGCAAGGATTTTCAACAAACTTCAGATTCAGTTAGACGTTGACATAAGTTGTGGTTGATTAGGTTTTGGTCTAAATCTCCCAACAGGTGGCGCTGCCATGCTGCATTTCGCAGGATTTACACGATTTTAGCAATAGTCATATCTCAAGAACTAATGCACTGAATTTAATAGAACATTAGATGCAGTTAGACCTAGATATAAATGGGTGCTGATTTTTTTTGGTGTATGCGAAACCCGTGTGAGGCATGGAACTAAGAACAAACTATTTATAGTTCCATGGTGTGAGGTAGAAGAGAGTTTTAAGATTGGCACATCCGACTAGTTTTTATTGTTCCCTTTCAAAAACGCAGTGCCCATTATACACAAATAAATACGATATATTCCTGCAAAAATAACGTGATAAAGCTTCACATAAACAATAAAAGTATTAGACAGATGAATGTATGGAAATTGAACTGATAGGGAAAAAAAATGTCCTTTGACATCATTTGCGTGTCAGGTAAAGAAGAAAACATTTTATTGACAATAATATGAATAACTGTTTCGTGTTTTTTTCACATTTAATTAATATATCTGTTAAACAATGCTAAAGAACAACTAATCACGCTATGAAACCTTGTCTTTTTTTTTATCCCACTGATTTTATATTTATTGGTTTTCCTCATATTTTGTTTATTTCATAAATTCGTAGATTTTGTTATAAATACGTAAATGTTTGTGCTGCTTGTAAAAACCAACATTAGAAAAAAAAAATGTAGTCTATGTAGTAATAGTTTATACGGAAAAAATGCTCTTTTTTACGAACTTTTTGTTTTTAAAATCTAAATACTAATTTAAAAATAATAAACAGAGTTTTTCTGTAAATAAACAGTGTTTTGAAGTAATTTCGAATTTCAACTGATTGTATTTAATTTCAGCTTTTTTACTTTCTTCTATCTTTACAAGAAGAAAGTATTGGATTCATGAAAATTTTCGACTTCCGGTTTTCGACGGATTTATACGTTTTAGAAGGTTCTGAACACGATTTGACTATTTTTAGAAAATGTCTGTCTGTCTGTATGTGACAAAAATTTTGTGGGCGCTCTATCTCAAGAACTAATGCTCGGAATTTAATAAAACTTTATATTCAGTTAGTCCCTGATATAAATTGGTGCTGATTAGTTTTTGGTAAAAATCGCCCAGCAGGTGGCGCTTGTTATGCAGCACTTTTCGCGATTTCCGCAATTGCTCTATCTCAAGAACTAATGCTCGGAATTTAATAAAACTTTATATTCAGTTAGTCCCTGATATAAATTGGTGCTGATTAGTTTTTGGTAAAAATCGCCCAGCAGGTGGCGCTTGCTATGCAGCACTTTTCGAGATTTCCGCAATAGCTCTATCTCAAGAACTAATGCTCGGAATTTAATAAAACTTGATATTCAGTTAGTCTCTGATATAAATTGGTGCTGATTAGTTTTTGGTAAAAATCGCGCAGCAGGTGGCGCTGCTATGCAGCATTTTGCAGGATTTACACGATTTTAGCGATAGTCATATCTCAAGAAGTAATGCATGGAATTTAATAAAACTTGAGTTTCAGTTAGACCTTGATATAAATTGGTGCTGATTCTTTTTAGTGTATGCGAAACCTGCGTGAGACAGAAGAAAGTTTTGGGATTGACGCATCTAACTAGTTTTATTTTCTGTTAATTTCACAAGCCTTTTTTTTCTTTTTTACTTTTTTTTTTTTTTTTTTTTTTTTTTCCTTACTGTGTAAGTGACGTCACAACAGTGAGGGGTGGGGGATGTGTACGCGAATGTGTGACAAACTATGACATGAGAGGTCGGAGGGATAAAAAACACGAAATTTGCGTGATGTAACCAATAAATGACTCCTAAATGCCATAAACCGAATAAGTTGGCAGCGATATCAAGTCGAAAATGTAATCGAAACTGCTGAAACTAACAGCTCATTTTAAGCATTTCTAAAATATTAAAAATTTCTTTACAATATCGCATCAAACAAATATAATAGAATAAGTATAATGTCCTTTTTTTTTAAAAAAAAAAGGAAAAACATGCCTTTTTGTTTTTGGTCTTACGGCACTTTATAGAAAATAGTAGGCTATGCCAATGGAAAAAGATTATGGAAGGTTAATCGATTTAAATGGAAATTCCGCCAAGTTAGCCAGCTGTCGCCAAGTTGGCTTCCTATATGGCAACTTATTTTTGTCGCCAAATATGGCGATATCTCGGCAAGCTGGACAAAATTTGGCGCTACTGCGCGGTTACCTCGGTCATTAGTACTTTTCAACAAATACTCATTGTATTTATATGTATTCATCAATACATACTCATTCATATATATTTCATATAAATGCTGGCGTCGTAATGATGCGGGCAAAAATGTGATTAAAATGGATGAATGTTGCAACAATGGAGCTATTTTTTTTCTCAATTAATATTAAGCAATCGCAACGTTATTTCTATGGAGAAAATACAAATTTTGGGCCGACGTTACCTACCCTTAGGGATCGAATTAAAAAAAAATCAATGTCCAGTTCATGTATTGCCCTCCGGAATACATATATATTCCAAATTTCAAAGCTCTATGTCAACAGGAAGTGGGTGAAAAAGGAGTGACAAGATTTGACTGCCACATACATAATTGTAAGGTAAAAGAAAGCATGTAATAAATATTCAAAAATACAATTCCTCTATTTGATTTACGACTTAATATTTTTTGTTTTTTATTTCTACCGAGAAAATCCTTGCGTGACATTGTTCAGTAATAAATTTCGAAGACTTAGGACTTAACTTATTATCACTCATCCCAATAAACAAGCCGTACGTAGATCTCATTTTTCCTTCTTAATACCTACTGAGATATTCCCTAAGAAGTATTTCAAACACGTCTAGAAAAAGTAAGCAATAAATTTCAATTCAGGGAGGAGCGAAAGCAGTCGAGAACGAAACGAACCGGAATTATTCGCTACTTGTTTTTCACAAAGAATTAGAAATATTCTTTCGAGTATTCTACATCTATAGGGTTTGTCCAACAATCATAGACGCCGGCAAAGTGTGATGTGTGACAAGGGAGGGCTAGAGCTTCTATAGAAGCCTTATAGGAACCTTAGGGAGGACCAATGTCTCTCACAGGATTTTGTATTTATCTTATTTATTTTTATTTTTATTTTCATGTTAAGAATTTTTTGTCAAAGAGGCAAAAAAAAAAAAAAAAAAAAATCGTAGTTTTTGAATTTCGGTTTCGAAAAAATTCATCAGGGGGCATTTGAAGTCACTAATTCATATATGTGTTACTTCTATGTTATAACCATAAAATAAAATATATTATTATTAATATAACAATGAATATAGTAATTATTAGGTACCATTAACGAATATATACATGCAAGTACCAACAGACAAAGAAAAGCATTTGTGACTTTCATCAGCTAGCTGCTGAGTTTTATTAGAAAAAAAATATATCAGAAGATTGGGGAAGGGGGATTTTTTTACTAATAAAAACATTGAAAATTTCCTTTGTCACCAATAACTGTGAATTTCTTTTTAAATTTAAATACATTTTAAACTAAATTTGGTGCAAAAATGAAAAAAAAAAAGCCGAAAACGCTGCAAAGCTGTGTTTGATTATATAATAATGTTAAGAGAAGACAATTTCTTAGGTTGTCAGTCTGTGTAACCAATACTTATTTTAATGTCTACAGTTCTTGAAGTTCTATAATCCTGTTTCACATTTGCACACTAAAAATATGTAAGTATTATGTAAGTATTAAGTTGAATTAGAAGAAAACTACTTATTTTCATTTGTGAATGTATTTACCAAGATTATGACGTTGTGAATGGTTCCAATGAAATGTTTCTAAGTTTGTGAATATATTTTCCAAGTTTTTTTTTTTTTAGAAATATTGTTTGTTTAATAGAATTAAATGTTGTACAAGATAGAGCACTGGGTTTGGACAAGATATTTACTACCTGAATTATAGCTTTCTCTCTCTCTTTCTTTTTTTTTAATGGCAAATTATTACCAATTATTAATTGCTGAAACGTCAGTTAAGGCATACTGTGTAAACTTAACGTAAAGTTTTTTGGTGTCTGTGTGTATGTCTCGGGATAATTGCCGCAAAAAGCATACAATTAGTCTGTAATTAAATACGTATATCAGTGAAGTAACCGGAATTAGCCGTATCGTTGTTTGGTTAAATTTGATCCATTCGTTCGTAAAATATAGAACTTTTTCCTTTACGTCATAATGCTTTTCTATGGGAATTCAGACAAGTTTCAAATTTTAAGAAATGTACATTTTTATTTAAAAAAATTCCAACAATAAGTAATAGTTGAAGAGCATAATTGCATGGAATCGTGTTTAATATAACATTTCTGAAAAGTTAGGTTTTCTGAATCTTTGGGAAAATCTTATATGCTTAGAAATATTCATATAATCTAACATTATTAAATTGCGGATTTCAGGATGTTAGATATTGTGTGAATTCGATGAAAATTAAGATACAGTAGACTCCCTTAAATCCGCATTGGGTCCACAGGTTGTGCAGATTTTAGAATTTTGCGGATTTCTGGTCATTGTTTTGTTTACTATTTTTAAACAGTAATTTGAATGTAATAATGCACTTGAAGTTATGATAAATGTTTACAATAAAGTAAAATATTGAAATAATTAAGTAAAATAATAAAATACTAAAGTACAGTAATAACAATTTTAAAAAAATGTTAAAAGTAAAAGTCGAGTAAATAATTAATTGTCTGAGTGCAACGAAGACTCATACACAGCGCAGTATTACTTTGCCCCATATATAGCAAGGCAGACTAGATCTACAGGCATATTCAATTGAGATTAATGTATGAAGCTTCCCGCCAGAGGACTCTGATACCCTGCCCAAAATTGAAAATTGACTTTAACCGTAATTGAAACAACCTGGGCAGGGTTGAAATGTAAATAAACACCAAAATTACGTCACGTCGCCATGGTTACGTTTGCAACTCTTCTAACATTCCAATCAAGATTAGAAATGACAGCGAATTCCAATAACTGTTCATTTTTCGATTATTAAAATAGTATTGCAAGGGAAAATATGGTAAATTGTTGCGTTTATAATTGTAAATCTCGAAGTGATCGTAGCTGTAGTGTTGGAGATAACGGCGAAAAACTATTGTTTCATAAATATCGTTTCCTTTTCTTTTTTTTTAATCGGTTATAAAAAGGAAAAAAGTCGCCAAATTTTAGGATTTTTTCCTTTAGTGGTAACCTGGCAATTATATTAAGTTACTGGTTTGGCGCGGATTTGAAAATCGCGCCAATCGAAAAGTCGACAAAGATTGACGCGTGAGTGTAATACCAAAATACAATCAATTTTATTATTACTTATTTTAAGAAATTTGTTGAATGTTCTGCTTAAAACAGCAAACTATTGCTTTAAATGTATTCGTGTAGCTAGTGTTCTCCGTAACAGTTTGAGTCTCAGAATTTACATAATGTTCCTGATGATTTTTTTTTCTTTTTTTTTTTAGATTTTTTTCTTACAGAAAACAAATGTTTGAAGTGTGTTTTAATTTTTATACTGCATAATAATCTCACACACTACAGATGTCAAGTGGCACATTTTAAAATATTTCGATTTATGATTTTTCATTGAAACAATTACAAATAATTTTTAATACATTTAAGACTATTTTTTAAAGCTTATTCAAAAACTACAAGCAAAATAAACATAAATAAAAACTTTAAAAAGGTGACATATGACAACGATAGAAATAGTGTTAAAGTATCGCATGCAATTATAAACAAATAAGAATCTAGCAAACCTTAAAAATTCACATTTGTTAATGTAGCTATAAAATGCAACAATCTTTACAAAAATATGTTTATAAATAATGTGAAATTGAATGGTATAACTATTTAATTAGTTTATTTGAAAATACGATTAATGTATCTCAAACTTCGATGATGATCGAAATAAAAGACGTTAGTAAAATACGAGCCGTTATCTGGGCAGGGTTTTAATGTAAACAAAGACCACGTGGTCCAATGAAATGGTTCAGGGTTTGAAGTTTAATCCGGCTTCACATTTTCGGCGGTTTTTGGCGAAATGAGCGGGCCGTATATACATTATAGTCGGCCATGTATATAGCTACGATGGATATTAAAACCTTTCGTCAAGCATAACTCAAAAAATATTTAACGGATTTCGTTCAAATTTTTAGACAACGTCGTCTATTTATTACTAAGAATAAGTGTCAAACCGTTTGGAAGTTATTTTAAAAAAATAGATAAAAAAGCACAATTAAAGTACATGCGTCACTAAATTTTGTGCGTACGTCATTTTCACCGGCGGGAGATTTTCGTAGACAATCGGAATTGAAAAGTTCATGGAATACATGGAGCAAAAAAATATGCAAGCACTAATATTCAGCACAATAAAATATATTTCAATTTAATAAAAATGGAAAGTTAATCTGGAATTTTTTCTGTTTGAAAAGTATTAGAGATTAGTAAGAGTAGTATTAGTATTAGAGATTTGGCGTAAATCACACCATTAGCAGCTTTTTTATTTCGCGTGTGTATGTTAGGAACAATTCTATGATGTTTAAATAAAAGGTTTCGATTTGTGGCATTATTTCTTATTTTCTTTTCCTTTTTAGTATTTTAAATGGAATTAGTGAAAGGCGTGTATTTTAAATTAAATGAGTGAAAGACGTGTATGTTTAATGTATGTATTTCAAATGAAATCAGTGAAAGATTTATATTTAAATGAAATGAATGCAATATGAAGATGTTATGAGAAAAATATTTGGCGATTTATCAACTGCGCCAAGTTAACATAAAAGTACCAATACATATGTGGGTACTTCTCTATTATCCCGTCGACCACTTTTCATAACAAAAAACTATCGCCAAATAAACAGGAGAATGTTGTCATTGAAATATCAAAATACATAAATAAATAAAATATAAGAATTTAAGGACAGAATTGTTATTTTAATGAATGAAATAACTAATAAATCAGTAAAACATAATGAAAAATACACGCAAATGTCGCGTTAAAAACCACTTGATGACGTAACAAACACGTATAATGCTTCTGATATCAAGTAAATGGGACTGCATTTTTGGCGTTTAATCTAACAGTTTGGCGATAGTTTTTTGTTATGAAAAGTGGTCGACGGGATAATAGAGCAGTACCTCTATGTGAAATGAAACAAGGCACAGATGTCATATACGCACCACGTTGGCGCGATTTTTCCCTCCACCAGCTTGGGGAAAACTTTGTTTTTGAACATTAGTTACAAATAGTGTGACAAATAGTACACGTGATTTTTTATTTCAATATAAAAATAAAATAACGTAATAAATGAAACAGCTTCTATTATTTTAAAAAAGGAAATAAAAATAAATAAATAATAGTTTGATATAAATAAAGGCGCGGATGTCATATACGCACCACATTGGCGCGATTGCAACAAAATGGCAATTTTATGTCTCACATGGTAACCCGGTTATTTTGTTTCAATTGTTGTTTATTAACTTTTATTTTTTATTTTAATTCTATAAATTGTTTTTATTATATATATCAATATTTATTTATATCAAACTATCATTTATTTATTTTTATTTCCCATTTTTGAATAATAGGAGCTATTTCATTTATTACGTTATTTTATTTTTATATTGAAATAAAAAATTACATGCTATTATTGTATGGTATTTGTAACTAATATTCAAAAACAAAGTTTTCGCCAAATTGGCGGGGGGAAAATCGCGCCAATCTGGTGCGTATATGACATCTGTGCCTAAATTAATATTGATATACATATAAAAATAATCTATAGAATTAAAATAAAAAATAAAAGTAAACAAACACAACAAACAGTTTTCGCCAAAGGGGCGGGGGAAAAATCGCGCCAACGTGGTGAGTATATGGCATCTGTGCCGGGATTTTTACCCTTTTATCTGTGCTTTCGGAAATATAAAAAAATTAAAAAATTCTTATATCAGGTGTATAATGTTTTGCATTTTTATACGGACCACTTCTCCATTTTAGGATTTTAAATGCTATTTATATCAGATATTTCTTTCTTGAGATTCCCACAAGTTTTTTCCGGTAATTTTTTTAGTTCGCTTATTAATTGTTTACAATTTGCCCCCCTGGCAATAACAATTATTTATCACAAAAAATGGGTACTTCTCTATTATCCCGTCGACCACTTTTCATAACAAAAAACTATCGCCAAACTGTAACGCTAAATAAACGGGAGAACGTTGCCATTGAAATATCAAAATAAATAAAATATAAGAATTTAAGGACACAATTGTTACTTTAATGAATGAAATAACTAATAAATCAGTAAAACATAATGAAAAATACACGCAAATGTCGAATTAAAAACCACTTGATGGCATAACAAATACGTATAATGCTTCTGGCATCAAGTAAATGGGACTGTATTTTTGGCGTTTAATCTTAGTTTGGCGATAGTTTTTTGTTATGAAAAGTGGTCGACGGGATAATAGAGAAGTACCCAAAAATGGCTTAGTTTTGTTAAATTTGTTTGTTATGTATTTTCATTTCTTATTAAAATATCGAAAATGGCAATAAAATTTTATTTTAGCACCGTACTTAGTTTTTTAAAATGGCTCAAAAACATGGTTTAATAAACGTATATTTGTAAATATTTTAAAAAACATGTTTTTCCGCTCTCTAGAAAAATTTGTAAGATTCTACAATTGCCTTTGGCACCAACCAGTACATGATACGGAACTTTTCCCTATTCAGATACACAGAAGAGGTTGGTCACAAACAAGAGTAATGCTAGCAACAATATTGTTTTAACTCTATAAGAGTTAGAAACAATAATGATATTAAATTCCCCGATTAGCTTAGGGCCCGATTACGGAACTTTCTCCTTAGAAAAAAAAACTGTAGAAGTCTTTTACATTTGTTTCGAATGAAGCTCGATCAACAAAGTATTAATTGATAATACAAACAACACTAATATTAACATGGGGGCAAAAGTTTGAATTTAAGTGTATATATTTGATATATTTGGAACCCTCCCCCCCCAACCACCCACCAAAAAAAAAAAAAGAAAGTTACAGAAATGAATTTAAAATGGCGTGAAGCCACCCTTACTCACATAAGAAATTGGCTGCGAACCCGATTACGAAACTTTCACTTAACTTAATAACATGTATCTAATAGCCCTGAGGACAATTCCCCTTCCCAGTTATACGGACCTTGGGGCTTTTTTAAAAAGCTTGACGCAGTTCGGGTTGAAGAAGTTGAGATTTACTGTCAAATGACATAAACTACTATGAAAATAAAACTGGTGAATTATTATGCTGGTTTATGTATGTATTTAAAAAAATTGCATATGATTACACTCTTTAGATAAATTACTCCTGTTTGCATTTAATGACAGATAAACGGCTTCCGTTTACTAAATTGTTTAAATATTGGGAAGAGTTGGCGAGAGATAGATAGACGTGTAAACAAACGGGTAGACAGACGGGTAGAGAGACGGATAGCGACAGAGATAAGCTAACGGGTAGCGAAACGAATAGACAGACGGGTAGAGAGGCAGGTGCAAAAAAGGGTTGACAGAGGGGTAGTGAGATGGGTAGGGAGACGGGTAGCGTGGTGGATAGAGAGACGAGTACAGAGACGACTTGACAGACGGGTAGAGAGAGGGGTATATAGACAGACAGACGTGTTGATAGACGAGTAGTGTAACGGGAAGCGAGACAGGTAGAGACACGATTAAAGAGTCGGGTAGAAAGACAGACGGATACTGAGACGGCTATACAGAAGAGTAGAGAGACAGTAGACAGATGAGTTCGGAGAGAGACACAGCTAAGACATACGAGTAGTTAGACTGGTAGACACGTTTGTAGCAAAGCATGTTATCAATGTGGTTTGAAGTATACGAGTTTCTATAAATAGTTATACAAATAAACAAAGGAAATTTTTTTAATTCAAATATTAAATATTTGATTTAATATTTCAATATTTATTATTTTATTTTTTTAATATTTTATTTATATATTTGTCACAAAGAAAATGTTGCAAAAATTAAATTAAATTTGCGTTAAACTACGCTTGCTAAAATACGCTGTTGGCTGCAAATCTGATTATGTGACTTTAAAAATATCGTTTTAAAAGATCCGGCGGTTTTTTTTTTTTTTAAGTTTTGAGCAATTCCCGCTTAAGAAAATGAGATTATTTGCCAAATGTTATAAAAAAATGCATATGAAAACATAACAGTATATGAATTTATATATGATATTTTGTAATTATATCATTTAATTTGCTATTTTTCATATGTTGTATCTTTATCTATCTCTTGTCTATCATATGCTGTATATTCACTTAGATTCTTGTTGATATCTTCTTTATATCGTAATTGTTAACTTTATGTTCTCAGCAATATCACTCAGACTAATCCCTTTGAGGGAAGTCCTAGTTAGTATACCTTTATGAGGTGAGTTTCGATGAATGATTCAAGAAAAAATTTAATTATTATGTATATTTAACTATGTATTACTAGGACTTCCCTCAAAGGGATTAGTATTTGGTGGGTGGTTGGGGGGGGAGGGTTCCAAATATATCAAATATATACACTTAAATTCAAACTTTTGCCCCCATGTTAATATTAGTGTTGTTTGTATTATCAATTAATACTTTGTTGATCGAGCTTCATTCGAAACAAATGTAAAAGACTTCTACAGTTTTTTTTTCTAAGGAGAAAGTTCCGTAATCGGGCCCTAAGCTAATCGGGGAATTTAATATCATTATTGTTTCTAACTCTTATAGAGTTAAAACAATATTGTTGCTAGCATTACTCTTGTTTGTGACCAACCTCTTCTGTGTATCTGAATAGGGAAAAGTTCCGTATCATGTACTGGTTGGTGCCAAAGGCAGTTGTAGAATCTTACAAATTTTTCTAGAGAGCGGAAAAACATGTTTTTTAAAATATTTACAAATATACGTTTATTAAACCATGTTTTTGAGCCATTTTAAAAAACTAAGTACGGTGCTAAAATAAAATTTTATTGCCATTTTCGATATTTTAATAAGAAATGAAAATACATAACAAACAAATTTAACAAAACTAAGCCATTTTTGGGTACTTCTCTATTATCCCGTCGACCACTTTTCATAACAAAAAACTATCGCCAAACTAAGATTAAACGCCAAAAATACAGTCCCATTTACTTGATGCCAGAAGCATTATACGTATTTGTTATGCCATCAAGTGGTTTTTAATTCGACATTTGCGTGTATTTTTCATTATGTTTTACTGATTTATTAGTTATTTCATTCATTAAAGTAACAATTGTGTCCTTAAATTCTTATATTTTATTTATTTTGATATTTCAATGGCAACGTTCTCCCGTTTATTTAGCGTTACAGTTTGGCGATAGTTTTTTGTTATGAAAAGTGGTCGACGGGATAATAGAGAAGTACCCATTTTTTGTGATAAATAATTGTTATTGCCAGGGGGGCAAATTGTAAACAATTAATAAGCGAACTAAAAAAATTACCGGAAAAAACTTGTGGGAATCTCAAGAAAGAAATATCTGATATAAATAGCATTTAAAATCCTAAAATGGAGAAGTGGTCCGTATAAAAATGCAAAACATTATACACCTGATATAAGAATTTTTTAATTTTTTTATATTTCCGAAAGCACAGATAAAAGGGTAAAAATCCCGGCACAGATGCCATATACTCACCACGTTGGCGCGATTTTTCCCCCGCCCCTTTGGCGAAAACTGTTTGTTGTGTTTGTTTACTTTTATTTTTTATTTTAATTCTATAGATTATTTTTATATGTATATCAATATTAATTTAGGCACAGATGTCATATACGCACCAGATTGGCGCGATTTTCCCCCCGCCAATTTGGCGAAAACTTTGTTTTTGAATATTAGTTACAAATACCATACAATAATAGCATGTAATTTTTTATTTCAATATAAAAATAAAATAACGTAATAAATGAAATAGCTCCTATTATTCAAAAATGGGAAATAAAAATAAATAAATGATAGTTTGATATAAATAAATATTGATATATATAATAAAAACAATTTATAGAATTAAAATAAAAAATAAAAGTTAATAAACAACAATTGAAACAAAATAACCGGGTTACCATGTGAGACATAAAATTGCCATTTTGTTGCAATCGCGCCAATGTGGTGCGTATATGACATCCGCGCCTTTATTTATATCAAACTATTATTTATTTATTTTTATTTCCTTTTTTAAAATAATAGAAGCTGTTTCATTTATTACGTTATTTTATTTTTATATTGAAATAAAAAATCACGTGTACTATTTGTCACACTATTTGTAACTAATGTTCAAAAACAAAGTTTTCCCCAAGCTGGTGGAGGGAAAAATCGCGCCAACGTGGTGCGTATATGACATCTGTGCCTTGTTTCATTTCACATAGAGGTACTGCTCTATTATCCCGTCGACCACTTTTCATAACAAAAAACTATCGCCAAACTGTTAGATTAAACGCCAAAAATGCAGTCCCATTTACTTGATATCAGAAGCATTATACGTGTTTGTTACGTCATCAAGTGGTTTTTAACGCGACATTTGCGTGTATTTTTCATTATGTTTTACTGATTTATTAGTTATTTCATTCATTAAAATAACAATTCTGTCCTTAAATTCTTATATTTTATTTATTTATGTATTTTGATATTTCAATGACAACATTCTCCTGTTTATTTGGCGATAGTTTTTTGTTATGAAAAGTGGTCGACGGGATAATAGAGAAGTACCCACATATGTATTGGTACTTTTATGTTAACTTGGCGCAGTTGATAAATCGCCAAATATTTTTCTCATAACATCTTCATATTGCATTCATTTCATTTAAATATAAATCTTTCACTGATTTCATTTGAAATACATACATTAAACATACACGTCTTTCACTCATTTAATTTAAAATACACGCCTTTCACTAATTCCATTTAAAATACTAAAAAGGAAAAGAAAATAAGAAATAATGCCACAAATCGAAACCTTTTATTTAAACATCAAAGAATTGTTCCTAACATACACACGCGAAATAAAAAAGCTGCTAATGGTGTGATTTACGCCAAATCTCTAATACTAATACTACTCTTACTAATCTCTAATACTTTTCAAACAGAAAAAATTCCAGATTAACTTTCCATTTTTATTAAATTGAAATATTGTTATGAATTTTGTATATATCTGTAAATATTCCATTTGTTTAAATTTATTTTATTTTATTATTGTGAAAATTGCAGTATTATTAATGTCTTTCCTATTGAGCATCATGTAACTCAATGCTAAAGGCCTCAGGTGGTTTGCAAGGAAAACAACCTTACAGCATCGGTTTTTATAATGAGTTCTATTGGAAAATCGCCAAGGAATGGGTTTATCGCCAAGTTGGCGATGGTTTTGGCGACTTATTTTTGTCGCCAAATTTGGCGATATATCGCCAAATGTCGCCAAGTTGGCGACGGATTTGGCGACTTTTTGTGCAATCCCCCCCTTATACCTTTACATTGGGATCCTTTCACGTTTGGAGTACTCTATCGAGAGTTGAAGGACCTTCTGGTAATTTCTAGCATCTGAAGGCTCTGGAATAATCTGGAAAGATCTCTGAAACCTATATAAGGACCTCCATCAGTTCAGTTGAGTGAGTTGTCTGTCAACTGCGATTGAATTCATACGAGAGGCTTTGCATTGAGAACTGTGTTTCTCGGATCGATTTTGTCGTTGATACGTCGTATTGAACGCATTGTTTCTGTGTGAAATTTTGCTGTGCTTTTATTGGATTTGAAGATTACTGAATATCTTGTAATTTTCAGAAGATATTTGTGATCGTATTGCACTGTTTATAGTGAATAAAGCCTTTTTATTGTTCTTATATATTGGCATCAGTCCTTTCGAACCCCGAGCTCACAACATTTGGTGTCAGGAGTGGGGTTGAATGCCGATTACCAGAGCAATGGAGGCGCAACTGACTAAATTATTGGAGAAATTAGGAGAGATGGATGCGAAAATGACTGCGAATCAGGCTGAGATGTCAACCAACCTTGCCGAGTTGAAAGAAGAAATGAAGAAGGAAATGACTGAGAATCAGGCTGAAATGAAGGAAATGTCGGAAGAAATGAAGAAGGAAATGTCAGCGATAGACGAGAAAATGACTGCAAACCCGGCTGAAATGAAGGAGATGTCAACCAACCTTGGCGAGTTGAAAGAATTAATAGGTAATAAAATAACATCTTTAAATGAAAGAATTGACAGCGTGGAAAACAAATTTGAAAGAAGATTTCAAGAAATAGAAGAAAATGTTCAATTGACAGCCAAAACCGTAGAAGAAAGAGTTGAAGAAAAAGTTCAAAAGATCGCCAAGACCGTTGAAGAAAACATAGAGAATGTAAAAAAAGATTTGGAAAAAGTCAAGAAACAAAAGATAACTGCCGAAAACTATCCCGAAGATGTCAAGTATCAAGCTATGCTTCCTCGGGCCTCTATTAAACTCTCAACCTATGACGGAAAATCCTCATGGCCAGTTTTTAAGACACAATTTGGGATCGTAGCGGACGCCAATGGATGGGATTCCCAGACAATGGCTTGCCAGTTAGCTGCTTCTCTACGAGCTGATGCTGCCGACGTCCTACAGACTTTGCCTGCAAATGAACCGCTGGATTTTGAAACGCTCGTCAGTGCCTTAGAATTGCGCTTTGGCGAGAAATGCATGAAGGAATATAGCAGACTCCAGCTCAAAACTCGACAGCAGAAATCCACTGAATCCCTGCAAGAGCTTGCTACGGATGTCGAGAGACTTTCACATCTTGCTTATCCTGACTGTCCGACTGAAATTAGAGAAAGCTTAGCTCTGCAGCATTTTATTGATGGTGTGCGTGACTCTGAGATCCAGAAGGCACTCCGGATTGCAGATCTCAGTGACTTAAAAGGGGCTTTAGTTTATGCCCTGAAATTCGAGGCAGCCCAGCAAGCTACAAGGAAAGATCGACACTTTGTGCGAGTAGCCAACATGCCTGAGACGTCGGATAGAGCTGTGGAGCATTTACAGCAGCAGATGAATGACATAATGCGAAATATGAACTCCTTAATGGCCAACAAACCTTACAGGAAGATCAAGTGCTGGAGATGCGGTGGAGAAGGCCATATCCAAATCGACTGCCCAAGACGACCCAGCACCGATGGTAATAGCTCACCCGCTAACGGAGGAGCAAGAAAACTGATTATTGACCATCTTGCGGGGCGGAGGTTTCCAGATCTTAAGAAGCCTCATTTTCAAGTATGTGAAATTTCTGCAAGAAGTTGCGGCGAGAACGGAGTTTTTCTAGTCGGAAGTGTGAATGATTTGCCCTGTAATATGATCATCTATACAGGAGCTAATGTGACCATCATTCGGAAAGATCTAGCTCAGCGGCTGAAAGAAAAACTCTCCTGGACCCCGCCACGTGTAATCCTTCAAACTGTGACAGGAGATAAGATCGACATATTTGGAAGAATGACACTGGAAATAAAGTTTGGGAACGCCGCTTACCACCATACAGTCTATGTGGCCGATATTTCAGACCCTTTCATACTCGGACTGGACTTTTTAAAAGAGCATGGATTTACACTGGATTTTAAGAATAATGAGTTACGCTCTGCTCAAGAAGATGTCACTATCTTCAAACTTGGAAATGAGTCCGGGTCTATTCAACGGATCACAGCCAAGGCAGATGTTATCATCCCTCCTCGGACCGAAATGATGATACCTGGATTAACTGGAAACGAAAGAATTTTCCAGTATGGCTTGACTGGATATCCTGAGAAGAGCCCAAAGGGAGTGCTAATAGCATCAGCGCTGGTAGATCTGTCGAGAGATGTGATACCTGTGAGGATTGCGAACGTAAGTGAAAAGTCTAGAATTATCCAGAAAGGTGAAGTGCTTGCAACCTGTGCTCCAGTTACCTGTGTTTGCAAAGACCCGAGCTTGACGTTATCGGAGCCGCCTACAAGTTTAACACCTGTAATTGGACGAAATGAAAATTTATCTCCTGAACAGAGACATGCCGCAGAAAGACTGCTCCAGGAATTTAAGGATGTGTTTTCACAAAACGAGAATGATATAGGTCACACTTCTCTGACACGTCATAGAATTGATACTGCCGACCATCCACCGATTAAACAGCATCCAAGACGCTTGCCGTTCGCAAAACAAGAAGAGGTTTCTAAGCTCTTACAAGAGATGCAGAATAGTGACATCATCGAACCGTCGTCAAGTCCGTGGGCCTCTCCCATCGTGTTGGTCCGAAAGAAAGATGGCTCCACAAGATTTTGTGTGGATTATCGTAAACTTAACGATATCACGAAGAAGGACAGCTATCCTCTACCAAGAATAGACGACACACTAGATACTCTTTCAGGACATAAATGGTTTTCCACACTTGATTTGAAGAGTGGATATTGGCAGGTAGAGATCCATCCTGATGACAAAGAGAAGACTGCATTTACTACTGGACAAGGACTTTGGCAATTTAAAGTTATGCCGTTCGGGCTCTGCAATGCTCCAGCAACGTTCGAGCGCCTCATGGAGACAGTGTTAAAAGGCCTGACTTTTGAAGCTTGTCTCATCTACCTAGATGACGTCATCATTGGTGGCCGCACGTTTGAAGAACATCTTGGAAATATTCGAAAAGTGTTAACGAAGCTAAGAGCGGCGAATTTAAAGCTGAACCCTCTGAAATGCAAGTTCTTCCAACGCGAAGTAAATTATTTAGGACACATCATCTCAGCTGAAGGTGTTCGAACAGATCCTGAAAAAGTGTCTGCAGTAAAGAACTGGAAGCGTCCGGAAAATGTCCATCAGTTGCGAAGCTTTCTGGGACTATGCACTTATTACAGAAAGTTTGTCCAGGGGTTCTCCAACATCGCAAGACCATTGCATAGGCTCACTGAAAGCAAGCAGAAGTTTCTATGGACACAAGAATGCGAGAATTCCTTCCAGCGGCTGAAAGAAGCTCTCACATCGTCTCCAGTCCTTACCTATCCGCACCCCGAGAAACAGTTCATTGTGGACACGGATGCCAGTCATGAAAGTGTCGGCGCTGTACTTTCCCAAGAAATAGATGGCCAAGAACGAGTCGTAGCATACTGGAGCAAATGTTTATCGAAACCAGAGCGGAATTATTGCGTCACTCGTAAGGAGTTATTAGCTATAGTGAAAGCCATAGAACACTTCCATCACTATCTCTATGGCAGGAAATTTCTCCTTCGTACTGATCACGCATCCCTAACATGGCTGATGAATTTTAAGAACCCAGAGGGCCAAGTAGCCAGATGGATACAACGGCTCCAGGAATACGACTTTGACATCAGGCATCGCAAAGGCTCATCGCATGGAAACGCCGATGCCCTATCAAGAAGACCGTGTCCCGAGAGCTGTCGCTATTGTTCCAGAGCGGAGAGCAAGTATAATCCCGAATATGTCATACGCCAGACGAAGACTTCACTATTGACGCCACCAGATCCCTGGAGTGATGAGAAGATTCGAGAAGATCAAATGGCAGACTCTGAGATCAAACCAATCTTGGAGTTATTAGAATCTTCTAGCACGAAGCCCAGTTGGAAAGACATCTCTACTTACAGTCCTACGACGAAGCAATATTGGGCTCTTTGGAACTCCCTCCACGTCAGGAATGGTGTCCTGTTCCGAAAATTCGAATCGGAAGATGGGAAGACATCTCGGTGGCAGTTGGTACTTCCTCGATCCCGAATACCAGAGGTCCTCAAGGAATTACATGGCAGTCCCACTGGTGGCCATTTTGGAGTCATGAAAACATTACACAGAGTCCGAGAGCGCTTCTTCTGGGGAAAAGCGAGAGCTGACGTCGAACAATGGTGCAAATCTTGCGATGCATGTGCAGCTCGGAAAGGACCAAAGAAACGTAGCCGAGGAAGACTACATCTCTACAATGTAGGAGCACCTTTTGAACGCATCGCCCTTGACATCCTAGGTCCTCTGCCAAGAAGTGCTGATGGCAACAAATACCTCCTTGTTGTCATGTACTATTTCACAAAATGGCCTGAAGTTTATGACATCCCTGATCAAGAAGCTTCTACGGTTGCGGATGCCTTGGTACACCAGTGGATATCAAGGTATGGAGTCCCCCTTCAAATGCATTCTGACCAGGGGAGAAATTTCATCTCTGCTGTGATTGAGGGTCTCTGTCAACTTCTCGGAATGGACAAAACTAGGACGACGCCTTTACATCCACAATCGGATGGCATGGTTGAGAGATTTAATCGTACCATCCTCAACAACCTCTCACTGCTAGTCTCAAGAAACCAACAAGACTGGGACCAAAAACTTCCCTTGTTTCTTCTCGCCTATCGCAGCGCCGTCCATGAAACAACCGGCTATTCCCCGTCTCAGATGCTTTTCGGTCGTGATCTTCGTCTACCTTGTGATCTGCTTTTTGGTCGCCCTCCAGATGCGCCTTCATCGCCAGAGGGATACGTGCAGAATCTCCAGGCACGATTTGAAGACGTCCACAACTTGGCTCGAGAGCGGATCAATATACAGACGGAGAAGATGAAGACCAGGTACGACACGAAAGCCACGGGACATCAATTCAAAGAAGGTGACAAGGTTTGGTTTTATAATCCGACTCGACGTAAAGGACTTTCTCCCAAACTGCAATCGCACTGGGACGGTCCTTATACAGTCCTAAACAGACTGAACGATGTCGTAATTCGGATCCGAAAGTCACCAAGTTCGAAGCCTAGAGTCGTTCATTACGACAGGCTGGCTCCATACTATGGCCATAGTACTTAGTTCATTTATTGTAAATAGTGTAATGTAAATAATGTAAATTAGTATGACCATGGTCTTGTATATAAATTAATGTAATTATTTATTTTGCTTAGCATTATCATTATTATTGTTATTATTATTTAAATACTTGTATGTAATAATGTCTATGCTTTAATTTTATTTTATTTTTAAATAAGTGTATATTTTGTATAATTCAGCATTATGAATGTGTTTTGAATAGTATAGCATTTGTTGGTAACGGGTTTGCTTCCCGATCAAAGGTTGAACTGCCCGGGACGTGCAGTCCTTGAGAGGGGGGCAATGTTATGAATTTTGTATATATCTGTAAATATTCCATTTGTTTAAATTTATTTTATTTTATTATTGTGAAAATTGCAGTATTATTAATGTATTTCCTATTGAGCATCATGTAACTCAATGCTAAAGGCCTCAGGTGGTTTGCAAGGAAAACAACCTTACAGCATCGGTTTTTATAATGAGTTCTATTGGAAAATCGCCAAGAATGGGTTTATCGCCAAGTTGGCGATGGTTTTGGCGACTTATTTTTGTCGCCAAATTTGGCGATATATCGCCAAATGTCGCCAAGTTGGCGACGGATTTGGCGACTTTTTGTGCAATCCCCCCCCTTATGCCTTTACATTGGGATCCTTTCACGTTTGGAGTACTCTATCGAGAGTTGAAGGACCTTCTGGTAATTTCTAGCATCTGAAGGCTCTGGAATAATCTGGAAAGATCTCTGAAACCTATATAAGGACCTCCATCAGTTCAGTTGAGTGAGTTGTCTGTCAACTGCGATTGAATTCATACGAGAGGCTTTGCATTGAGAACTGTGTTTCTCGGATCGATTTTGTCGTTGATACGTCGTATTGGACGCATTGTTTCTGTGTGAAATTTTGCTGTGCTTTTATTGGATTTGAAGATTACTGAATATCTTGTAATTTTCAGAAGATATTTGTGATCGTATTGCACTGTTTATAGTGAATAAAGCCTTTTTATTGTTCTTATATATTGGCATCAGTCCTTTCGAACCCCGAGCTCACAACATTTATTTTATTGTGCTGAATATTAGTGCTTGCATATTTTTTTGCTCCATGTATTCCATGAACTTTTCAATTCCGATTGTCTACGAAAATCTCCCGCCGGTGAAAATGACGTACGCACAAAATTTAGTGACGCATGTACTTTAATTGTGCTTTTTTATCTATTTTTTTAAAATAACTTCCAAACGGTTTGACACTTATTCTTGGTAATAAATAGACGACGTTGTCACCTTTATAGGTACCTGCTGTAAAAATTTGAACGAAATCCGTTAAATATTTTTTGAGTTATGCTTGACGAAAGGTTTTAATATCCATCGTAGCTATATATGGGGCAAAGTAATACTGCGCTGTGTATGAGTCTTCGTTGCACTCAGACAATAATTTACATAAAAATAGTAAAATAATAAAATTTTATTTCATGTTTAGCCAGTCTTCATAACAAACAAACAAAAAAAAAAAAAAAAAAAAAAAAAAAAAAACTTGATTAATACACTGCAAAAAATAATTGTTGGTTTTACAGTATAAAACTTGCATCCCAGCTGCCAGTATTATACCGTAAAATTAACAGTATTAAACAGTAAAATAAGCAGTAATACGCTGCCGTGCAAGCAGTAATACGCTACCGCGCATGCGCTTAATATTTCATTAACATTCATAACAACATAGTATAATATCTTTCAAAAATAATTAGAATATTAACTCATTATAATGAGCATATATGCTTTAATGTGCTATTAAAAATAATGATAATAAAATAACTTTTGCATTCATTTGTATAATGTTTTATAAATTATAAAATTTTCAGTGAAAAATGAAAAAAAATATATATAAATGTACTTTTTATAGAAGAGGCAGGAATATTGAAAATATGAGTTTTTCAAAAGATGGTAAAAACTAAAAAGCATGCATTGGGAAAAACATGTTTTTCCAAAGGTGGTAAAACCATGGGAAATACCGCGGTAAAAACAATCTTGCGGTAAATACCTACCAACCCTGGTTACAATTCATATTTTTAACAATATATTTTTTCCGAATTAATTTTCAAAAAATATATATAACCTAAGAATTATTTTTAAGAAATCAATTTCCAGAATCTTCAAATATACGAATCCAAAATTACAGCAAGTAGTTTTTGAATTATGCTTAAAAACTACGATTTGCAACGATTAGCAAGTAATTTTGAAACAAAATAAAAAACTATTTTTTTTAAATCATTACACTTTTTATTTTTTACTAGCTGTTACCCGCGACTTCGTTCACGCAACATTAAAAGAAGAATAAATACATTCATTAAGCAAAATATTTCACTCCCGATAATTAAAAACGTTAATAATTAACTAACTATGTATCACATTTTATAGGAGACAATACGGTATTTTTTGTTATAGGGACCTTGATATAACTCAGTCTTAAAAAAGTGAAATTTTGTGTCAAACAATCGCGAAAATGAAATTGCAACCAATGCAAAAAGGAGAGCCAAATAAAATCGTAGAAATAGACGAATTGGGTAAAAACAAATGTCAATTTTACCTGTTAAACAATTTTACTTTTAACGCCTTTGTGAAACGTTCTAACAGTCATCTTTCAAAAAAACATTAATTGGAAATAGTATATGCTTTTTCTTTAAATTCAATTCTGCCTCCTTGGTTTAATGTATAGCTGAAACAAATCTTGTGTTCTAAATGACAGTATGTTGACAGGTAATTTTTGTTCTCCAGAATAAATTGATTCATGAAATTTGAATATGTGAAAATATGTTTTTATTTTTCGGAAAATTTAGTGAAATCAAGATTTTGTTTTCACCATGTATTCAAAGTGAAAAAAATTAATTCTGTTTTTCAGTTTTAATGAGAGAATGGTGTAAAAAATACACTGATCTGTTTTATTTCTCCTTTTTTATACACAAATATGGAATAATTTACTTTTCATTTTTAGAGAAACTTCGTTAAAATTTACAAAAAAAAATGGCATCTAATTTATTTTTTAAATTCTGAGAGTGACATCCTCGGATCAACGATAACCGGTATTAAGTAAATCGCGTTGCATTCGATAGCCTAGGAGTAGTTGCGACAAAAACACGGTCAGATTTTAATATAATAGATTCGTGTTCATTTTCCTTTTCTTAAAATTATGATGTGATTTTTAGCAGAAAACTCACATTTTATATAACGGATACTCATGCTTAATAATCAGTATAGATAAAAAACATTTAAATTTTTCGTTATAAATATGGCGTGAAACTCATCTACTTTCTATACTTACTGATCATTGTATTATTAATGTAAGGAATTGATTCACACTCATTTTAAAACAAATTGGAAAATTCCCGTTTTATTTTAAAAGTGACGTTTCTTTTCCCCCACAAAAATCCCTTTTTAATGACATACCTCTTGTTAATTTTCTTTTCCAGGCAATTAATTTCAATGCTGGCATAGGGGAAATTATGTTACTTTAAGGAAATAATATTAAATCTTTAGGTTTTATCAACAAAAATGGAACTATTAACATTCGTCATTTTTTTTTTAAGTAATCGAGTTATTTCTTTTAGTTTTAAGAATGAAAATAACTATTTCTCGCTATCCATGACATCATTTTCGACATGGATAACTTTGCGGAGCATATTATTGAAATTTGCTAACCCTTTTCTTTTCAAACTTCTTCTTACTTTTTTAAAAATTTAAATAAAAAAAATACGGTATAGTTATATTAGCCGCGCGCAGACGGTAAAACACCAAGTATTGTTACCATACAAAAGAAAAAAAAAAGAAAAAGTAAAGAAAAAACCCAAGATCATTTTATTTCACCATCAAAGCATATCCGCTTTATTTTCGATGAATGACGCCATATTCGCCTGCTTCCTATGGTTACGCATATTAAAACCTTGTATTATTATCAAAAACTAAAAAAAATACGTTTTACTTCTAATAATATTATTTAATCTTCTTTTTAATTCTTTAATTTTTTTTTTTTCATTTTCATTTTTCACGTGAAAATTTTTCAATTGAAACTAAATTGTTGAGTAAAAATTATTATTCCGGATTTTGATTTAATTTTGGCAACGATAAAGTATTAGCAACGGTAAAGTAAATTTAACCAATTTAAAATATTATACGAAAAAATGTCCATTTATTCTCTATAAAAATAACGAAATTTTGAATTATTAAGAAAAAATATTTGAATAAAATAAACAAAAACCAGCCTATGTTCATTTGAGGGTTATAATCAACCTATATGCAAAGATACAGGATCATTAATTGCTCCATTTTGACGCTGGCTTCAGCCTAACATTTTAGCACACAATCGGATTTATAATATTACTAGCTGTTAACCGTGACTTCGTTCACGTAACATTAAAAAAAGAATAAATGCATTAATTTAGCAAAACATTTCACTTGATAATTAACAACATATATAATTAACCAAAGCTTTATCACATTTTATAGGAGACCATACGGTATTTCTTTGCTATAGGGGCCTTGACATAACCCAGTCTTAAAAAAGTGAAATTTCATGCCAAATAATATATACAATCGCGATAATGAAACTGCAACTAATGAAAAAAGGAGGACCCAGTAAAATCGTGAAAATCGAGGAATTCCTTTTCGTAAAACGAAAAACAACACTGGCAGAATTCTTCTATACAACAGTGCATTTTAGTTGGTATTTGGTGTACAATTTGTATATGTGTGCATTGCTAAATGGGCATTATTATATTGTTTATTTGCATAGACATATGTTATATATTTCTTACTACATTATCTTGTTTATGTATATATTAAATTAAGTGTTTCACGCTAAGTGGTGTAAATAGTGAACAAACTGCTTGTGGATTTTATACATTGATAGATATTTCACAAAGATATAACAATCTGAAGCGATTCTGAAATGTAAATAAAGTTTGGTAGAGTGTACTTTAAATTCTGCCCAATTTAACCTCGATATTTTCTCTATCGCGTCAAGAACACTATTAGCAAATAAATACCGACGACACAAATCTGATTATCTAAATTTACATATTTTTGTTAGTATATATAGGATTATTTTAATTTATTTCATGAGCTTGAAATTTTTTACGCTTTCTCTAGGGTTAGGTGTCGAATAAATGTACTTTCTTGTTATTTTATTTTGCCATTTCTATTTATTCTATTTTCCATTCATTCCATATGGATATTGATTTAATTTACATATTCGTGTCAAAGAATATTCTTTAAAGTTATTATCAGGATTAGGATAGGATACGATTAGGGTTAGGATTAGGAATAAAAATTGAACGACAATGGCATGGCCGATTCAGGTTTAAAGTATGAACCATCATGAAGCAATAAGAAAATTAGAAAATTATCGGCTAATAGTTTTTAATATGTTTTACTGTCATAATTGGCATCAAAGGTGAGCGGGGAAATGATCATCTAAAATACCATTAAGTGTTAACCACGCAAACAACAAATTTGGTTACAACAATGTATTTAATTTTGCGCCAAATTTCACTTGATAAAAAAAAAGCAAATTGACTATGGACTTAATTACAGACCCCTAACCTTGTTATTCTCGGAAATTTTCTACCTATATGTAAAAAAAATTCTACTATATAGAACGCGCTTTCACGTTTATAATGTTATGAATTGGCACGATCGGCTTGTTCAAGTTTACACAATTCGGCTGGAAGAAAAGATTCATAATTTTTTGATTTCTTCTTTGCTTTTGCATTACGCGAATTTGTTGGTAAAATCGATTTTCTTTTCGATAACATTGTTGTTTTTTAAGTTTAAAAAATATTGTAATTTTACTTAAACATTGCTTTAAAATCTATGCAATTTTTCTTATCCTACAAGACTTTACAAAAATCTATTATGAAATAACTTTAAAAATAGCTATATTTCCTAAGTTTTTCCTATTTTAAAACTAAAAGAAATGTAAAATTAAATTCCGGTTCGAAACGACGATTTACAAATGTGTTTCGATTGTAGGAAAATGATACAGGAAAAATGCTGTTACTTCGACACAATCATATTAAATCTTTAGCTTTTATGAGAAAAGCAACTTTCTTTTAAAAAATATAGTTATTTTTATTAAGATTTTCTGATTTTCGATACGGATAATTTTGCGATGCATATCATTGACATTTGCCATCCAATATTTTTTTTTATTATTTATTATTATTATTATTTTTTTACTTTTTAAAATTTAAATTAAAAATATGGTATCTTTATGTTAGCCGTGTCGTGTGCAGACGATAAATCGCCAACCTATCCCATCATTCGTATTGAATTCATTAAAAATATAAATCTTTCACTCATTTCATTTAAAACACAGAACTTTAATTTACAACACATACATTTAAAATACATATATTACGTACATTTAAAATAATTCCTTTCATGTCAAAAAAAAAAAGAAAAAAAAAAAAGAGAAATTAATCACAAATAATTTGATAACTCAAGATCATTTTATTTCAACATCAAAACAAATCTGTTTTATTTTTCTATATATGACATCATATTCGCTTGCTTTCCATACTTATTCGTATTTATGCACTTTGTATTATTATCAAATATTTGAAAACGCACGTTTTATTTCTAATATGACATCATTTCATATTCTGTTTAATTCTTAAATAATTCATTTCCTTTTCATTTTTCACGTGGAAATTTTTCACTTGAAAATAAATTGTTGATTAAAAATTATTACTCAGGGGTTTTATTTTATATTGACAACGATAAAGTATTAGCAACGGTAACATAAATTTAACCATTTTAAAAAAAGCTGCAAAACCGGGCCCTTTGGGTCAAACCAACCAACCATTTTAAAATATACGAAAAAATGTCCATTTATTCTCTATGAAAATAATGAAATTTTGAATTATTAAGAAAAATATTGAAATAAAATAAACAAAAACCATTCTATGTTCATTTGAGGGTTATAATCAACTTATATGCAAAGATACAGGATAATTAAATGCTTCATTTTGACGCTGGCTTCAGCCTAACATTTGCACACAATCAGATTTATAATATTATTAGGATTAGGATTTATATTTTTTACATTTTAGTGATTCAAATATTTCGTTGTTGCAGTTCATAGCCAGTTGGCCTGTTTTAGCGAGAGTTTTTTGGCGCATCATTAACTCTGTTGATTCTGTAACTTGTAAACATTTGTAACCATGATTAATCGGCGATTTATCACTTGCGGTTGTGACTGGCTAACGAAAACATACCTTAAAACTAAGTTATTAATTTATAATTAAGTTCTTAAAAATATTAAAATGTGTTGTCATAGGAACTGGCAATAACACCTACGAACATATTTTTTTAATAATTCTAGCATATCAGGACACAGGAGGTGATTGAAAAATCGATTACAAAATTCCATGTTTACCTAGGAGGATAGAATACTAACAGTCGAATATCAATTTTTACACGTGGAAAGTTTTGAAGCCAACAATGGAGTTCTTTTCCCCTCTCCTGCGTCTGCCATATTTGACTTTGACCTATAGCAGTCAGCAGTCTTAATTACATAGGTAAAATTTACAGTAAAATTCAAATTTGATGCCAAAAATAGATTGAAATATTGGAATTTTTAAAGTTTTAGTATTTCAGTATGTAGATGACCCTTCAAGAAAATTTAACTATAACACGATTGTAGAAAAGAACAAACAGGGAGCTTGGGTAACAAACAGATTTTTCCTGCGACTTTTAGATTTGAAGATCGTTAACTCGTTCGGATTTTTTTTATTTGGGGTACTGTATGTGTATATGATACTCCGTTGTCATCATCCCTTTTCTATGAATTTACAAAACGCACAACAATGAATGAGGTATCATTCGAAAGGTTTTTCAACCGACTTCTGACATAGTGCACTCCCATTTCGTTAAAACATGTTTTTTGATTAAACATTGAAGTTAATTAAAAATTAAATCAGCATTGTCATAATAATTTCATTTCATACATGAAATGAAAAGTTTTTCTCAAATCAATGTTACCACAAAAATAAAATACCGCATTATAACATGCTCAGCAATGATTATAAAAAATTAATAGTATAAAAAAAATAAAATGTGATTTCTCTGAACTGATTTATTTCGTATTTATGATTAAAAAGCAAAATTGAAATTGAAATGTTTAGAAGAAAAAGACACCATCGATCGATCGAAGCAATGGTATTTCACGTGCAGCCTAAAAGGTATGCTTTGTTATATTAGATTGAATTGTATTTTATATGTATTCAATTTATTTTTCTTTGTCAGATGTTTTCCCCGAAGCGGATGACGTCCACCTCTAATGCAGTTAAAATACGACTGTTAATTTTTTTTCTCGCGCGTGCCTTTTGCCATCTTTGATCAGTTTTTACTGCAACTTTGATGGAATAAATGAGATGATATTCTGTCTTAACTAATGTTGTTTGCAGATAGTTTTATCCTTAATTTTTGTGTTTAAGTTTAAACCTGCATCTAAAAAACATTAGACAGCAGTGCGAAATTCTTGCACGTGTCCACAGGTATTTCTCTTATTGCATTGCACTATTTTCGCGATTTTTATTGCATGAATTTTATTATGTGGGAATCTTCATGTTTATTTAAACCCCCATTTCACAATAGCGACGGGCAAAGGTTTCGTAACAGAGAGTACGCAAGTCAATCAGATTATTTATTTCGTTACCGTGTAATAAATCCAACAAAAAGTTTCATAATGATCACTATTTCTCCAGCTGCGTCTAGTTGAGGTCGTTGGACGAATCAGGTGTAATGCGAAAAAATTATTCCAATCGAAGGACTTTTCTTTTAGCAACAAATTATCTATTGAAACCGTAAAACAGCAGTTTTCAAATTAAGAGTTGCAGAATGATCAACCGGTTATTTTAAAATTGATGTTATTAATTTTACCTGCTATAAAAAAAAAATAACGCATGCAATATGTTGTATTTATAAAGGAAAATATAGTGAAGAAATATAGGTAAGCAATTTAGTGATATCACAGTTTTATAATAGTACATGTAAAATAGGGTTTTTTTTTATACAACTGATGGGTCATTCCCCAAAATTTGGGAAGAACTTCATTTTGGCACTAGATTTGAAGATCTGATGAGTTCCCAAAAAACAAAGTTGTTTTTCCCTGGTTTTTTTTTTTTTTTTTTTTTGGGGGGGGGGGGGGGTGTATAGTTTCAGGAATTTAATTCTGAATCGAACGACACCATCCGCAAGTCGATACAATGATTCGTTACAAAGTTAACCAGGTTTTACAAATACAAAGTCGAAGATTTTACCTCAGTGCGGTTAATGTAGGTTTTTACAGAAACAATTGGTGGCCATTCATGAAAATTTGGGAAGAACTTCGAAGTGCCAAAAAATTTGGCACTAGAAAAGAAAATCCGATGAGTCCTCAAAACATAAAGTAGTTTTACGTTGTTTAGAGGTGCAAAGGGGGGCATTTTAACTCAGGGGGGGGGGGGGGGTATAATTCAACTTTTTAAATATGTCAAGTGGGGTACAGTTTACTATGTATTTTTTAATTCTGAATCGAACGACAGCACCTGCAAGTTGATACGATGATTCGTTACAAAGTTACGCCAGGTTTTGTAAATACAAAGTCTACGATTTTATTTCAATGCAGTTAATATAGGTTTTTACAGAAACAACTGATAGGTTTTCACGAAAATTTAGGAACACCTTCGTTTTGGCACTAGAAATGAAGATCCGATGAGTACCTAAAAATTAAAGTTGTTTTACCGTGTTTTGGGGGTAAAAGGGGGGCATTTTAATTCAGGGGGTTTTAAATAAAATCGTTGACTTTGTATTTATAAAAACTGGCGTAACTTTGTAACAAATGATCGTAATATCGACTTGCGGATGGTTTCATTCGATTCGGAATTAAAAAATACATAAGAAACAATACCTCACTTGACTTATTAAAAAAAAATTGAAATATCCCCGCCCCCCTACCCCCTAAACACCGTAACAGAACTTTAATTTTTGGGGACTCATCGGATCTTTTTTTCTAGTTCCAAAAGGAAATTCTTCCCAAATTTTCGTGAATGGCCATCAGTTGTTTTTGTAAAAACCTATATTAACTGCACTGAGGTAAATCGTCGACTTTGTATTTGTAAAACATGGCGAAACTTTGTAACGAATCATCGTATCGATTTGCGAAGGGTTTCATTCGATTCAGAATTAAAAAATGCATATTTAACGATATTACATTCGACCTACTTAAAAAAATTGATCCCCCCCCCCTTCCCCGAGTTAAAATTTCATTTACATTAAACAATTAAATGATAAAAATATATATATATATATAACCATAAATGAAACATTATCATAACACCAACTTAAACAATGAAATAATTAAGTATGAAATAATTAGTTGACAATGAAAGATTCCCCAACACACTTAATATGAAATCAAAAATATTGAAAGAATAAGAAATTAAATAAAAATTGAATAAATGGAATTAAATGAATTAATTGAAATGAAATTTATGGAATTTAGACAGAATTATCAAGTCCCAATTGCCTAAATACCACAAATAAAATGAAATGAGATGTTTCATCATCATATTAGCCATACATTGCTAAAAAATATGATATTGGGACTACATCTCAAATACAATGAATCAAATCAGTGATAAAATAAAAAATAAAATACAATATTAAAAAGGAAAGAAGCCATACTTATAAATTACAGAGAGAACATTTAATAGAGACATTAAGTATAAAATCCATAAAGATGAAAAGAGATATAAATAAGATACCTTGCAGTTCATGAACCATCATGAAAACCAACATGACTGGGGAATGAATTGCATAAAAAATCATAACATGTTGCCAATTTTAGAAATATAAATTGTTTAGAAATATAAATTGCTTTGCAGTGATGCCAGAAATAATATTAAAATATAATGGATTATAAAATAAACAGGAACATTAGTGCTGCCATCTATTAGTAAAAGTGAATATAATCTGAATCGAAGGAATTGGATGGAAATAAATGTTTCATAATTCAACCAAATTACTATCTTAATTGATACCAATTAGTTAAATAATAAATAAATGAAATGAATTAATAAATAGAAAATCGAATTACATTAAAGGATGTATTAATGAATAATACTATGTTATAAATAAGTATTAAGATGGAAAAATTAATAATAAAAAATAACTTAAAATAGTGCTGCCCTATATATATATATATATATATATATATATATATATATATTACATTCTTTATTATTTATTTTTTTTTCTACTTTTTAGTGTTTAAAATATTTCGCTGTTGCAGTTTCACAGCCAGTTGACGTAGTGATAGCGGTATAGTAATGTCAAAATTGTGTGACCTACAGGACAATAATGTCAAAATTGTGTAACCTTCAGGACAATAATGTCAAAATTGTGTGTAAACTACAGGCCAACAGTGTCTAAAATCTGTAACCTACAGATCTACTAATTAAATGCTTTAATTATTATTTTTTCAGAGCACTTATTGTTTTTTTTAACGTTTGTATATATATTGTATTCTATACGTTTATATAGTAGACAGTAAAAAAATGGTGTTAAATTTGAAAATTTTGAAAATTGATAATAATTAACATTTAGTGTTCCCACATTTTGAGAATCTCCCATAATGCAAATAATGTAAATATTTCTTTTATTTTGTTTATTTATTCATTTTATATATATTATCTTTTAGAAAATAAAAAATTGTAATTTTAATAAACTTTACAATGAAGGGGAAGGGGGAAGGCTCAAATAGGATCAGTTCCCGTAGCTTTCGAAATTATTAGTTGAGCTCTGGCTCTGGCTGCAAATGGTTCAATATGATTTTTGAGTCACCAGGTATCCAGATTTTAGACTCAAACGTTTGGTGAGCTTAACACAGGGGTGCAAAATCTAGGCGCCAATGGGCCGATTCCCACCACTAAATATTTAGTATTCTTCGCCTAATAAGAATACTGTAACATTTACGCGAAGTATACTAATAATATTTGACGAAGAAAACTAATAAAATTTAGTGGTGGGAATCAGCCCATTGGCGCCTAGATTTTTGCACCCCTGGCTTAACAAGATTTTCCGTAATGTTAAAGATTCACAATGATAGCAAATGGATTCTTACCTCTTCCTTCTTATTTCGGCATCGTCTATAAATTACGAAACCGACGAATAGCAAAACACCTAGCAGTAGAACACTTCCTACTATAGCTCCGGCTATAACAGACATGTTAGCACCGAGCAGTTTCTTGCGAGATTTTGCATCTTCTATCATATTTTGGGTAGCTCTGCGGTAGCCCTGAAGTATGTCCATCAACCCTTCAGAGAAGTTTGATGCCGTGAATTTAGATTTGTTCTCGAGGAAAATACGATGGGCTTCGTGAATGGAGAGGTAGTCTGAGGTCGTTTGGCCAACATCTGTGTACGACTGCAAGAAAGATTCAGAAAAAATATTTTTATTTCTTCTGCAAGAGACTGCAATACATATTATAGTCTGGGAGGCAGCGACATTTTTTAGTTAACCATTTCATACAAGCTGATCTTCAAAAATCTAGTTTATCTTACTTAATCAATCATGAAAACAGCCGTCAGCTGTCGCAGTAAATGCGACTCTGGGGTACAAAACATCGCTCAGTGGAAGTGAAATAAACGAAAGCTCCATTTCAGATGTTTCGGCAGCAATTATCTTTAATCGAGATCCTGGTCATTTTGCTTTGACTGTGCGATGTTTCAGCCCCCAAAGCCATAGCCATTGTTGTCGCGATAGCTGACGGCTGTTTTCTTGATTGGTTAAATAAGATCAATTGAAGATTAGCTTATGAAATGGTTAACCACAAAATGCCACTGACTCTTCGACTATAACTATCACACATGTACTAAAATTGTAAGAGACATGTATAAAAGTATTTCAGATGCAGTTGTTTAGTATTTGAAAATCCGGTATAGTGCATTACCCGACAATGAGCTCGGTAGACTTACCTTTTTTACAGGAAGTTTATTATTGGTGGCACACTTGACAGTTAAGGTATTTGTGCATAAACAAATAAAGCCAATTTTTTTTTTTTTTTTTTTTTTTTTTTTTTTTACGGGTGACTATACACAATGAAGAATTTCCCTAAAATATTAACCGAAACGCGAATCTATTCTGCTTTTCTGAGATTTCTTCGAAAACAAGCTAACAGTCACAATGAAAAATTGCATTACTAAATAACTCCATGGAGAGGAGAGGGTTTAGGGGACCATATCCCTGTGCAAAATACATGTTGTTTCGTGTTATTGGGACAAAAAATAAATAGAAGAGCAGTATTTTTCCAAAATAGCAAAAAGGGCAATTAAAATTAATCATGTTGTAAAGGTAAGGTTAGAAACTGTTTTTCTTATTTATTAAATCGGCTGGATCCAGTTGAATGTTAAACTTTTTTCACAAAGATACGTCAGGAAATAAGAAATTGATCATTATGAGACGGTTTTTTTCTAATATTCGTAAATGTTTACGATCAAAACTTACCTCACAGCCCATCATAAAACAATAAAAATTATAGCCAGAAAATATTAATTTTTAATGCATCGTTTGAACAATGAAGATCATTCATTTTCGAAACATTCAATATCACGATGGTATGAGCTAAAACAAACTATGATGCTTTTACTTTACGCAATAAAAGGCAGCTAAACTTGTTTTACGGACATTGATATACAATTATGCAAAGTTGTGCATAGAAAGAGCGTAACTTTTGCTTGCAGGTTTTGGCCAGCATTTTGAGAAATGTAGGCAGTGTGCGGCATATAAAGTGCTTCAAAAAAAAAAAAAAAAAAAAGCCGATTGCAAGATATACGCAAGTAATCTATATACAATTTAAATTTATTAAAATGTTCTTAAATTCAAGATATTTAAATTTGTAATTGGGGTAGATTACAGTGTTTTTCCTCCAAGGGGATGAATTATGAACAAGTTTGCAATACGCGAGTTTTCTGAAGGTTCCAGAGTACCACTAAGGGCGTAGGGGTCAGAGTTACCATTAGTTTATGTATAAATTTACAAGTTTTCATGTATACAGGATGTTTCCTTAATTCCGTTTCACCTCGTATAACCGGTGAACCCAATTAGTTACAGCCATGAACCTGGTGTTAATCGTCTAGGTATAATAAAACGAATAAAGTATCTGACAGCGCTCCTAGCGGTAAGCTCTGTAATTAGCGTTCCTATCTCAAAAACGACACGAGATACGGGGGAAATGTCAATTACAAAGTTGTACAACGCAGTAGCGTAGCTAGGGGGGGCCAGGGGCGCCAAATTGAGAGGGTTTCTTAACAGAAATTATCTCTCATATTTTGACAATAAATAAAAATTATTGACCTTTTTTTTGTGTGTAAAACATTTTATTATATTCAAATAATGAAAGAAAAAGCTTCTGTAAATGTTTCTAGGAATGGCTCAACACTCTTCGTACTTTACATGATTACGTACCTGAAAGTTGGCACAAAATGATTAAATGCACGAGGGAGGGGCGCCCAATTGAGAGACTCATTAAATCAAAACTTGTAGGGAGCCCAAAAAAGTCCAAGCGATAGTTTTGAGCAGTGCTCTAAGATTAAAACATTTTAAAAGGTCCTATTACTTAGCGCTTTAGATCGTCAGTTAGTCGAAATTAAGCATAGGTTATGAATTAATCATTATAATAAAATTTTAAAGAAATGCGCCAAAAATGGAGGGAAATGTTTAAAAAAGAGCTCTAGGACCCTAACAAAAATATGAGGATTGTGACCCGAGGAGAGGAATTAATACAAAACTTTAAAGTTGTGCATTTTGAGGGTGACACAATTAGGGTGGTGAAAAATGCACACTGAAAATTTTTTTAAGGGGTCCCGGATCGGGTCCCAGGGTCTTAACTGGGATGTTGAAATTAGGGAATAACTAAATGGGGAAGACGCCCCAAAATGTGGAAGATTGGATTGAAAGGGGGACAAGTTATTAACAATTTAGAACACAAAAACATAAAGGGGCCCCGGGAGGCCCAGGTCTTAAAAAATTAAAAATCTGAGCCTCAGGTACATCAGGACCTGCCTTGGACTATCCACACCCAAATTTTTATACTTCTGCGCGCATTAAATTTCGCTAGCTGTCGCACACAGACAAACAACTTTCTTTTATTAGTATAGATAATAGAGTTCTTAAAATATTAAAATGCTGCATTGTCTTCTGAAATACACCTGCATACATAATTTTTATAATTCTAGTCTATCAGGAAGTGGGTGAAAAATCAATTAGAAAATTCCATTTTTACATTAAAAAAAAAAAACAAGTTAAATGAAAAGGAAATAAATAAAAATGAATTCATGTATTATTAATGAAATCTTTATTTATTGTGTAAAGACAAAAGTATAATAGATGAATTCCAAAGTTAAAGATAACGCTAATCATAGATCATTTTATAACTAAAATGTTTTATTAGATCTTCAGATACATATTTTTTTAAAAGAGCAAAATTTTATAAAATAAATAAAAATAAAAATTCATTAAAACTTTCAGAAAACGGGCAGTCCATCCATATGCTAAACTTTTAGAGATTTAGTATACTGGAAATCGAAATTCCTCGCTCGTTGTATCTGGGATTTATTATAAGTCAGATATGCTATTGCAGAGATCATTTGCACGCTTTTTATGGCTAAACCACAATATTATAAGTTTCGGGGACGCAACTGAAGTTACGCCGCTACTTTTAAACAACAAGCTTGTAAATGGTTTTTTAGATTGCTTTTCAAACAAGGATTAGCCATCATGATTAAAAGAAAGAAAAGGTGACATAAAATAACATAATTAAATCTGAATGGACAAATATATATCTCTTTCTCTTTGGGCTAATCAAAGTAAACATTTTACGGTAATAAAAGTTAACAAATAAGGTGCACCGATGTAAGTTTTCAGATGCAGGTTTTATTGATATTATTAAATGGTTTTGTGAAAGTTTTATGATTTAATCAAGCAAAAAGTAATTCTTTAGGTAAAATTCATTTTGTGTTAAAAATATTTCATTGAAAATCTTTTAAAGAAATTTTCAAAACCACACTTTTGTATAATTATAAACTTTTCGCAACATTTTTCTTTCATACTTTCCTTACAAATCTACTCTATAACTGTAAGGATCACAGTTTCAATTAGTTAAAATGTCATGACAAATGTTAATTAGTTAAAATGTCATGACAGGTTTTAAAATAAAATCCAAAAGACATTTTACTTAACCTTTTTGTTTTTAGAAAAAAACCATCTATATCATATTTTTAATTTTACAAAATGCACCTTAAGAAAAAAAAACAGGAGTCAATTGAAAAATATTTGTTGCAGTTTTGTCACTTAGGATAATATGAAACTTCTTGTAATTTTTAAAGAGTGTACGTACCTTGTAAATGAAACAAGGCAGCAGATTTTTTTCTCATAATCGGGTTTAATTTAGGAGTTTTCGCAAACGGGATTTCTAGCAAATAATTTACTGTCATTGTTGTATAGTCATTGTTGCTACTGTCAGACTCTTAAAATTACATAGCTACATAGCTAAACATCTTGGAGATAAAAGTAGGCCGTCATAAATGAAAAAGTCGGCATAAATTTGCGATAGCTGACAATTTTTCAAAATTCCCAAATATTGGCGAAAATTAGGAATCTTCTATTATCATGTTCCACGCATTTTACCTTCGTGTGTTTGAGTAAAATTCGTTTAATTCTTAAAAACAAGTAAGAGGAAAGCTACCTTTCCCTCCTGTACCAGCCGGAAGGACTTTCTTTCCGTCTTGAGGATTTTTTTTTTTTTTGGGGGGGGGGGGGGGGCGCAAAATTTGTTACGGGAAAAATCTTTATTAGAAACCCTGAAAACAAAAAAAAAAAAAAATGTGGTCTTACACAGAGATAAGCTCTACAAAGAAAAAAAGTACGTTTTTAAAAATATTTTTCTGTAATTTATTAAACCAAATTAAATTTCTTGACACTTTGTTAAAGAAATGTACCACATAACTATTTATTTTTACAAAAATAAATAAATAAAATGCCAGTCCAACACACTCTCAAGGGAGAGAATTATGTCCAGGCTCAACCAAAGAATAGAAGTTCTTTGGCTGAACTCTGCCCGGTAAAAAATAAGTCTGGCCCAGCCCGAGTCTGCAGAAAAAAGCAAGGCCAGGGCCCGGCCAGAGTCTAATGAAAGAAAACTGACCTCTATCAGTACTTACCAGGCGATCTGTGGTGGCGACTACGATTAGGATATCGTTGTCGCATCGTCCAAGTTTCCAGCGAGACCTGAGCGTCTCGGCAAAAGAGCGAATCACTTTGGCTGGATGAACGCTAAAATTGGACGGAAGACACTAGTTATTATTATTACTATTATTACTATTATTATTATTATTATTATTATTATTATTACTATTATTATTACTATTATTACTATTACTATTATTATTATTATTATTACTATTATTATTTTTATTACTATTGAAAAATAATAAATAAAATAGCTTTTTTATTAAAATCTTCCCCGTATCTTATTAAGAGAGAGGAAACGTCATTGACTTTTATATTATTATTATTATTATTATTATTAGGTAAAATGATTACATTAAGGGTTGGTCACAGTCAGATCTCAAATTCCCCTCGCAAATGTTAAACTTATAGGAGTTGAGTGCTTTCTTATTTTTAAAATATCTCCTCAGGAAATTAATATTTTAATATTTTTTTTTCCGACTTATTCTTCTTAATAGATGTCTCTTTATTTTATGTGTTAAAACCGTACGAGTTGTGAGTAAGATTTTAACACTATAGATAAAATTAAGCATATATTTAAGAAATATTTTGACAACTAAGAAAAAAGAGCAGAAGATACAAAAGAAATATTATCCCTTTAAAGTTAGTATTACTTTATTAATTTGTTTCGGTTCCTAGCGATTCCGCTATCACATATTTTCCTTCTATATTAAAAAAAAGTAATCTGGAACTGAGCCAAAAACGATTTAGAAATGGACCAATCAAATTCTGCGTAGATATTCCGGGTTATTCTCATCGCTTTTTTACTAGGGACTTTTTTGAGGAGCTATTACTTTTTTTCTAGCCATCCTACGGATTCGAAAATCATACCACCAGACGCGAAATATAACAAGCTTTCAGAAATTAAAAAAATTATCATAGTCGGACAATAAAAACTCAAAAAATTCTTAAAAAACGAGTAAAACATCTTTTATTGAAAAAGTCATTTTTTTATATTGCTGCCAATTTCTAAATAAGCGCAAAGGATTATGTTTTATCTCAAATGAAAAATGTATTTGCGCGAGACTATTAAAAACAATAATGAAAGTTTAAAATAATAATTTAATGATCACGTGTTGAAAGCAGGAAATAAAGAAAATTACGTCATAAAAATTGTGTTTACACATGAATATTAAAAATAAAAACGATTAATTAAATGAAAAAGCATTATAACCAGTTAAATGAAAAAAACATTATAACCTGATTACAGAAGATAGTCGCCGTTCGTGATATCATCATCATCATCTTTTTAAAACAGGATACATTACCAGGTTTTAAGAGGCTGTGAAATCAGAACGGGGGTTGGTGAGCGTAGCGAGCAGGGGTCAGAGCCCCCTAGTACTATATATAAAATTAATTATTGTGTTTATTTAGTACAATAAAACCTACAAAGAAAAATCTCAAATGACCAGAAAAATATTCCGTTTTAGACAGGTTTTCACCATAGCAAGTATAATTAAATAGTATTCCTTTTGTAAGGACCTTTTTTTTTTTTTTTTTTTTTTTTGTTACGTTTAAGACATGATTCTGTTATAGAGAGGTTCCGTCCGTTTTCATAAGATGTACTTTAGACGAAGATGTCTCGCTTTTTTTGTCCCTTTGTCCCACTTTTGGTGACAGTGTATCTGGCAACACTAGTTATAATTGAAAAGATGAAACTCTAGAGAGTGCGCTTTCCGGTTTTGTAAAGACATGCTTTGCTTATGTCATAAATTCTTTCAAATGATTGCTGAAACTTGTTTTATGTAATTTTGTTAGTACAAAGGAAAACTCAAATCGAAAACTAAAACACAAGAAAATGCAAATGACTGAAAAACACACACACACGCAAAAAAAAAAAAAAAAAAAAAGAGGCTAAGATTAATTAAAAGAACCATTCTAAGAAATGAGTATGTAATACACTTGTCACTCTTTGAAGAATCTTGCACATAATTGAGAAATCATGTCACTTTCTTTCCGAAAGTTGTTTCATGAAGATTTGGCATACTTTTACGGCGATTTCTCTTAACCCATTCGAGTCTGCACTGTAAAAAATTTTGGTCACAAATTACGGTACATATACAGGCAAGTTTGTGACCAGTATATATACCGTACTTTAACTGAACGGTATATGTACCGTAAAACATTTAAAGTATATGTACCGGCTGCACACTCCCTCTCCTCAGGCCTGCATGCATTACGTAACAAGAGCAAGAGCATCATTTCAGGTGTTGCCGTACACTGCGGCGGGACTAGCAGCTTTTTCCTTACTGAAAAATAATTATCTTACGTTATTAATAGCGATTTTTTACTGTAAAACAATCATTTTACGGTATAAATATCGTTTATAATCGAAATGGCACATATACGGTTTTTTACGTCTAATATACCTTAGAAGTTATGGCAATCATACCGTAAAGAGTTAAAACCGTACAAGTACCGTTAATTTACGGTACATCTACTGAAATTTTACGAAATTTTTTTACACTGTGGCCAAGGCCGTAGCCAGTGGGGGATCACCAGGGTCTGATCCCCCTTCGAAATTTTTTCAGTATCAATCAAGAAAGTCAAAAATCTGACATTGAAAAAAATGAATGCAGTTTAAGAAAATAGGTAATAAACAAAAGAAAGTTTTAAAATTCTTTTTCTTCTTCTTATTATTATTATTTTGAAATTGAATTGTATAAAAGCGCGATTTCCATGCTATCAAACAAATTGGTCGAATATTCAAATAGATTCTCCAACTAGTTTAACTGAAACGCTTGATTCCAAATATCCACAAATTGGCAGCGTAACTGTTTTGACATATGCTCCTGGGAATACATTTCTGTCAAAAGACATTTTAAAATATATGTATCTTCTGAAATCTTCAGATTTTGTTGACACTATTGTTGATACATTGGCGAAGTATAATCACCATCAACACAAATGAAATTTTAAATTTCTTTGCAATGAAGAAAACTCAAATATTCAATTTTCTTTTGTGATAAGTATTGGTTACTCAAATTCACAATAGATAACTTTTGAATAATTTTACCTTTATTAAAGTATCACAAAACAAATATAAAATACGATAATAAGAATAAAATTTTGACCCTACAAATCCCCCTCCGAAATATTTTTCTCTCTACGGCCTTGAGTGTGGCGTCCTATTAATAGGAGAGGAACTTCGGGTATTACGGAATACCATTTACGTTTGAGTCAATATCACAGCTCGATATTGTTTAAAACCCGAAAACCAAATACAATCACAAACTTCAACTATCTGCGATTAGTTATTTGTAGACAAAAGTCATTTTACGAAATTCCATCACATACATACAAACAAATAATAATAATGAAAAACTTTTTTGGAGGGTATTATGAGATAGTCGGGAAATGGGGATTAGGGGGTTAAAAATGAAGAAAACGAACAGACTTTGTCAAAAAAACAGATGTAATTTTAGCAAGAGAGCATGATCAAAATGCAGTGTCAGGTAGCCAGTCTACACAGAAAGAAAATAAAACCCAATTTGGGTCGAGAGATTCTTAAGTATGTACCCCAATTGGGCCATGCCTGTTTTGGTTACCACTGTGTATCCATTTTGGGCACTGTTAAATACCCATTTTTTCAAAAAAAAAAATCTAAGTACATATCTAAGAATCTTTCGACCCAAATTGGGTTTTATTTTTTTCTCTGTATATATACTTCCAGTTCATACTTCAGATTTGCATAAATCACAAATATAAGGATCTGTCTTTGCGCCACCATAATCCAGTGAATATTTTGATATATTGGTATTCCATATAACACGACACTGTCGGTTTAGTAAAAAATTACTATATATGTTTATTGATGTGAATCGCGAACTAAAAAACGAGTATTTGACGGAGAAACCTTTTTATGCCATTAATAATCTCCACGTGTTGTGAACGATGGAAAGAGCACTTAGAACATGTTAAAAACCATACCTCTAGTACCTCAAGTGATGACCGCAGCTGGAAACAAACTGAATAAAACCAGATGGACCTTATGTCGAAACCAATCAACTAAGAAATACTCCAGACTTCCTCTTCAACCTTCAATCTGATACCACGCGTGTGAACTCAATAATAAACTTTCTCAGTATCTAAAACGTAACCGTACAGTGAAGACGTCCGTGTAAATACAATGTATATATCTCAAATATAATGTAAAATTGGAGCATTTTTAAGCAGTCTCCAAACGCGATATAAATGTATAACTGTAGCCAAGAATTTCAATAATAATATTATATTCAAACAAAATGAACATCTACTTACTACACGCCAATTTATGATACTACTAATAATATTATTTCTTATTCCAATACAGCGACACGATGATGATTCAAAAGAATAAGTATTTGGATAATACTGTGGATTAATTCTTGGCGCGAAGGCAAATTTCAGGTAAGCTGAACTAACCTTTTTTAAAATTGTACGTCAAACGCGACAAATGAGGTGCGTTCTGTTACGGTTGGTTTCAACCAATTTTTTTTTAATCTACATTAATTATTTAAATCACTTTCTCTACATTTATTTAAAAGCACTCTTTTTTCTTCTGTTTCTAATAAAAATTTAAATAAATAAAAGTAATTGTAATAATAATAATAAAATCAGTTTTTATTTTTTCTTCTTTCTTTTTCTTTTTGCAAAGTAAATTCAACGTTTATAGTCTAGCTTTGCTTCCTGTTTTCAAATACGAAAGATAAATAGCAGGGAGGGAGGTTTCTCAGTAAAAGACCACACATAGTGTATTGGGCAGTCGTGTACGTTTTCTCCCATACCCTTGAATCATGTGTTGTAGTCACCTAGTCTAGTTTTGGTTAAAAGAAAGACCGTCCGCCCTGTATAGGAATTACGTTATCTTATGAGTGTACTATATACGCAATTAGGCTTTGTAAGCTTACGACAGGCTTCAATGGGCTCTGCTATCAGGCGGATAGCTGGCGCCCAGGTCAACAGAGGCTCACAGGACCCCCTTCAGCACACGCCATGGGGGTGAAACATGGCTGCCTTCCCCCATGAAGCGGCTGGCAGAGTGGAGCGACAGGCTGGTGCCTTCAAGGAGAATCCATTTTCCCTTTTGTTTCCATTCCCGTACCCCCTTTGACAGAGTGGTTCCGGCCAGTTTTTGTGAGCAGCGCGGGAGAGAGAATGTTTACGAATTATCACTTGGCTCGAAAACGGACTTGTTGCTGGTGCTTCGTTGAGACAGTCATGACTTGGTTCGTAAATTTAGTAGGTGTTGCGTAGCGGCGCTCGAAATGATGTATTCTGTGTTACTGAGTTGAAGTAACATTAGCAGAGACATGGTAAAGGTCTAGAGCCATGAATACTCGAGTTTGTGATCGGCATTTTGCTTAAAGAGAATGATCGTTGTCTTAGAATAGAGATGAGTCTCTTACCAGGACCACTGCTAATACCCTATAGTCTCCAGTGTGAAGGGCGAAGGAAATATTGTTAAAAGCTGAGAAAATTAATAGTCCTGCTCCAAAAATCAGACTTCAAAAGTCCTCATCATGAGACTATTCTGTCCTTATTAAGACGAGGGATTCCAAGTATTGTTCGTTATTAGAAGGCAACTAAATGTACGGAGGCTAACCAACCCGTTGAAATTAGGTGACTTATCATCTCCTATTATAGTGTAAGCCAAGAACGAAAAGAAACCTGTCAGCTCGCCTGCTGGTATATATTAATAGTTTTTCTCTCAAAACAAAGAAAAAAAAATATGTTATGCAATCGGCTGCAACATTAAAAGAGGAAAGGGAGGTATAATAAAAACCTGCCCACTGATTCAACCATTGAATTCTTCATACCCTGTAAGTAAAATTTACATAGTTTTTATTTACATGTCTCCCTGATGAGGGAATATATATATATATATTTATGTGATTTAGAGTTGGAGAGTAAGATGTAAAATAAGCAAAAATAATTTGTAAATTCATATATATATACATTAATATTATAATATGTTAAGCATTACAATGCGTATTTGAAAGGTAATTAATGACTTATCTCAGAAAAGTTGATCATCCTTTAATTTATGTTGTTATGTTAATCTTGAGAATTTTAATATTTGATTTAAAGACATTTAATAATCAATATTAACCAACTTTTATCTGGTGTTGTTATAGTAAATTTTTTTTGGGAATTACATTGCTTTTTATAAATTTCAAGTATTCAAATAAAGATTGTTTTTTTTTGTTCATTCTTAAATATGGTATGTTCTTCTTTATATGATCTTTAATTAGTATTCTTATATCTACAGCAATCCTATAAGAAAGGCTTAACCTCTCAATTACTGCGAGTAAGGTTATGAGGGCTATGATTTTACTAAATTAATATTTTTTTTTTTATTTCTTAAATTTTTAATTCATGGTAATAATTTATTTGAAAATTAATTGAGGTTTACGCAAGGTTATTAGATGTAATTATTGTTCCTATCTCAGTAATGGATATACTGATAATTGATGCTAAAGTAAAATTAAGTCTAATTGATTAATTTAATTTTTATTTATCCTTTCTTTGAAGTATTATTCAAAACAAACAACAAAATGGTTGTTTTTTTAACAAAGTAAAAAAAAAAAAAAAAAAAAAAAAAAAAAAAAAAGGGTTTTCAGTTATTATATAGCCACTATACGATCCTTGGTTAACCGATCTGATCTTGTTCACAATCTCCATAGTTGTTCTAAAATTTAGTACATCATCATATCCCTACTCTATTAACGGATTTAACTCTTTCCCCTTTTGGTCCTCATATTGGAGGAATTTCAGGTTGTCTGCATTTTTCCAAATTATATGATGATTACACTTTTGTTAATTTAATGTGTATGGAGATTTGAGCTTGATCGGGTTGGAGTGGAGTTGGGTGTTCTTTATGCAATCCAGTATGCTACTTGATTTAGAAATCTGTTGCCCCTTACTACATTTAATACTGTCTTAAAATAATGAGTTCAAAATTATCATTGTTGTATTAACCTGTGCGGATTCTTAAGTTTTGATATTTTGATTAGTTTAATATAATTTGCTCCCTTTTCCATGGCAACAGATTTCAGTGGAGCTAATCAGGGTATACTTATTTTTTTTTAAATATTTAATTGTCAAGTGAAGATTGAGTAATAAATGTGCTTTTTTTTTAAGTTTAAGTAAGTTGTGTTACACAACAAATATTTGTTGTGGGTTTTGGGGTTCTTTCTAAAACACAACTTACTTAAACTTAAAAAAAAAGCACATTTATTACTCAATCTTCACTTGACAATTAAATATTTAAAAAAAAATAAGTATACCCTGATTAGCTCCACTGAAATCTGTTGCCATGGAAAAGGGAGCAAATTATATTAAACTAATCAAAATATCAAAACTTAAGAATCCGCACAGGTTAATACAACAATGATAATTTTGAACTCATTATTTTAAGACAGTATTAAATGTAGTAAGGGGCAACAGATTTCTAAATCAAGTAGCATACTGGATTGCATAAAGAACACCCAACTCCACTCCAACCCGATCAAGCTCAAATCTCCATACACATTAAATTAACAAAAGTGTAATCATCATATAATTTGGAAAAATGCAGACAACCTGAAATTCCTCCAATATGAGGACCAAAAGGGGAAAGAGTTAAATCCGTTAATAGAGTAGGGATATGATGATGTACTAAATTTTAGAACAACTATGGAGATTGTGAACAAGATCAGATCGGTTAACCAAGGATCGTATAGTGGCTATATAATAACTGAAAACCCTTTTTTTTTTTTTTTTTTTTTTTTTTTTTTTTTTTTTTTTTTTTTTACTTTGTTAAAAAAACAACCATTTTGTTGTTTGTTTTGAATAATACTTCAAAGAAAGGATAAATAAAAATTAAATTAATCAATTAGACTTAATTTTACTTTAGCATCAATTATCAGTATATCCATTACTGAGATAGGAACAATAATTACATCTAATAACCTTGCGTAAACCTCAATTAATTTTCAAATAAATTATTACCATGAATTAAAAATTTAAGAAATAAAAAAAAAAATATTAATTTAGTAAGATCATAGCCCTCATAACCTTACTCGCAGTAATTGAGAGGTTAAGCCTTTCTTATAGGATTGCTGTAGATATAAGAATACTAATTAAAGATCATATAAAGAAGAACATACCATATTTAAGAATGAACAAAAAAAAACAATCTTTATTTGAATACTTGAAATTTATAAAAAGCAATGTAATTCCCAAAAAAAATTTACTATAACAACACCAGATAAAAGTTGGTTAATATTGATTATTAAATGTCTTTAAATCAAATATTAAAATTCTCAAGATTAACATAACAACATAAATTAAAGGATGATCAACTTTTCTGAGATAAGTCATTAATTACCTTTCAAATACGCATTGTAATGCTTAACATATTATAATATTAATGTATATATATATGAATTTACAAATTATTTTTGCTTATTTTACATCTTACTCTCCAACTCTAAATCACATAAATATATATATATATATTCCCTCATCAGGGAGACATGTAAATAAAAACTATGTAAATTTTACTTACAGGGTATGAAGAATTCAATGGTTGAATCAGTGGGCAGGTTTTTATTATACCTCCCTTTCCTCTTTTAATGTTGCAGCCGATTGCATAACATATTTTTTTTTTCTTTGTTTTGAGAGAAAAACTATTAATATATACCAGCAGGCGAGCTGACAGGTTTCTTTTCGTTCTTGGCTTACACTATAATAGGAGATGATAAGTCACCTAATTTCAACGGGTTGGTTAGCCTCCGTACATTTAGTTGCCTTCTAATAACGAACAATACTTGGAATCCCTCGTCTTAATAAGGACAGAATAGTCTCATGATGAGGACTTTTGAAGTCTGATTTTTGGAGCAGGACTATTAATTTTCTCAGCTTTTAACAATATTTCCTTCGCCCTTCACACTGGAGACTATAGGGTATTAGCAGTGGTCCTGGTAAGAGACTCATCTCTATTCTAAGACAACGATCATTCTCTTTAAGCAAAATGCCGATCACAAACTCGAGTATTCATGGCTCTAGACCTTTACCATGTCTCTGCTAATGTTACTTCAACTCAGTAACACAGAATACATCATTTCGAGCGCCGCTACGCAACACCTACTAAATTTACGAACCAAGTCATGACTGTCTCAACGAAGCACCAGCAACAAGTCCGTTTTCGAGCCAAGTGATAATTCGTAAACATTCTCTCTCCCGCGCTGCTCACAAAAACTGGCCGGAACCACTCTGTCAAAGGGGGTACGGGAATGGAAACAAAAGGGAAAATGGATTCTCCTTGAAGGCACCAGCCTGTCGCTCCACTCTGCCAGCCGCTTCATGGGGGAAGGCAGCCATGTTTCACCCCCATGGCGTGTGCTGAAGGGGGTCCTGTGAGCCTCTGTTGACCTGGGCGCCAGCTATCCGCCTGATAGCAGAGCCCATTGAAGCCTGTCGTAAGCTTACAAAGCCTAATTGCGTATATAGTACACTCATAAGATAACGTAATTCCTATACAGGGCGGACGGTCTTTCTTTTAACCAAAACTAGACTAGGTGACTACAACACATGATTCAAGGGTATGGGAGAAAACGTACACGACTGCCCAATACACTATGTGTGGTCTTTTACTGAGAAACCTCCCTCCCTGCTATTTATCTTTCGTATTTGAAAACAGGAAGCAAAGCTAGACTATAAACGTTGAATTTACTTTGCAAAAAGAAAAAGAAAGAAGAAAAAATAAAAACTGATTTTATTATTATTATTACAATTACTTTTATTTATTTAAATTTTTATTAGAAACAGAAGAAAAAAGAGTGCTTTTAAATAAATGTAGAGAAAGTGATTTAAATAATTAATGTAGATTAAAAAAAAATTGGTTGAAACCAACCGTAACAAGATTGTATGTATATTTAATTATTTTCTTGGGCATTTTAAAACGGAACTTAGTTTTTCTAGCGTATTAAAGGTTTGTTTTGGTTGTGTTTTGATACTTTCATGTAGGCATTTTTAACCCTTTTTATGCTTATACTTAAGGTTTTTGTCTGTTTTATGGTAGATTATGTGGTATATACCCGTCCACACCCAGTTTTCGTAGATTTTGGGTGTATTTTTGCAAAAAAAAAAAAAAAAAAAAAAAAAAAAAAAAAAAACGAATGTAATTTTTGTTACTTTAAATTTTTTTTAGGAGGGTATGTTTGGTTACCCTTTTGCCAAAATTGTTCTGCGTTTTCCTTTTTTAAATGCATCTGTGTTTTGTATATAATCTTTTAAGTGTGGGTTTACTTTAATTAATGCACTTTAATCAGATGGATTTATTATTTACTATGCAATTTGTGGGTTTATTTGAACTTTTAACTTTAAGGAGTGTGGACCCTTTTTCTTTTTCTTGTACATACTGTCTCATGTACATGCCTATATGTTGTTGTGTGTGGCTAAAAGTGCTAAAATTAACTATTTTCTTTATTCTACTTCCTATTTTTGTGGAATGTGTGTTTTCCTTCCTGGTGACATACGTCACCACCCTTCTTTTTAAGTTTTGGTGGAATGTTTTCCCTGTAGTGCCCAAGGGGCCCGAAACTGCTTGTGCTATAAGTAGCACAGAGGCAGAGATACTCTTTCCCATGCACATTACTTGTAAGTGCATTTGTAAAATCTACACAGTGAACCGAATCATTGGACTTTTCTCAAAAACAACATGGCTTCTTGTAGAAAAATGTTATAAATGTGTGCGTAACTCCCTACCATGGTCTGTGATACCATAATATGTGTCTTACAGATGTATATGTATATATTTTTTTTTGTGTGTCACCAGTTGCTCTTGTGTATTTTTGTATAATAGAATTAATATGTGTTTTACAAATTTCATTGACATTTACAGTGTTGTAACTATGATATTACTAGTACTTATTTACATTAATAGATAGTGTTGTAATATACTGTGATGCCAATTATTGAAGTTATGTATATAAGCAGTATAATGACAATTAATCAGTGGGCACTTCTCTTCTTTTTCGGCTAATTTTTTTTTCTCAAAATTCAATTTATGTATTATTTACAGTTCTGTTACCAGAAATTTCAGGTAGGATGCAGTTATGCGTAGGAATGACAGTAGTAGGGAAATGAGGTTTCACAGTCAGGTGGAACATGTGTTCTTTTACAGGTGCAGAGAATATCTTGGTCATTTTAGTGGTAAAATCAGCCTTGTGGTCCCTCCTCTGGTAGTACTCTTTTATGGTCATGTTTCAGGTAATATTTTAGGTAATGGTTTCTACGGATGTGCGAGCTCTGGTTGTATATATCCGGAATATATTGTCAGGGTGGTATTTCAGCGGTGAACTCTCTGGATCCCGTCCCGGATCGATGTATGATCTGTGTTTGTGGGTCAGTTTTTTCAGTGTTGAGGTCCCAGCATGCCATGTGGTACCCAGTTACCTTTCAAAAAAAAAAATAATTTGTTTTCTCAAAAAATTTTTTTTTAATTAGCCGGGGGGAGCAATCTTGTTACGGTTGGTTTCAACCAATTTTTTTTTAATCTACATTAATTATTTAAATCACTTTCTCTACATTTATTTAAAAGCACTCTTTTTTCTTCTGTTTCTAATAAAAATTTAAATAAATAAAAGTAATTGTAATAATAATAATAAAATCAGTTTTTATTTTTTCTTCTTTCTTTTTCTTTTTGCAAAGTAAATTCAACGTTTATAGTCTAGCTTTGCTTCCTGTTTTCAAATACGAAAGATAAATAGCAGGGAGGGAGGTTTCTCAGTAAAAGACCACACATAGTGTATTGGGCAGTCGTGTACGTTTTCTCCCATACCCTTGAATCATGTGTTGTAGTCACCTAGTCTAGTTTTGGTTAAAAGAAAGACCGTCCGCCCTGTATAGGAATTACGTTATCTTATGAGTGTACTATATACGCAATTAGGCTTTGTAAGCTTACGACAGGCTTCAATGGGCTCTGCTATCAGGCGGATAGCTGGCGCCCAGGTCAACAGAGGCTCACAGGACCCCCTTCAGCACACGCCATGGGGGTGAAACATGGCTGCCTTCCCCCATGAAGCGGCTGGCAGAGTGGAGCGACAGGCTGGTGCCTTCAAGGAGAATCCATTTTCCCTTTTGTTTCCATTCCCGTACCCCCTTTGACAGAGTGGTTCCGGCCAGTTTTTGTGAGCAGCGCGGGAGAGAGAATGTTTACGAATTATCACTTGGCTCGAAAACGGACTTGTTGCTGGTGCTTCGTTGAGACAGTCATGACTTGGTTCGTAAATTTAGTAGGTGTTGCGTAGCGGCGCTCGAAATGATGTATTCTGTGTTACTGAGTTGAAGTAACATTAGCAGAGACATGGTAAAGGTCTAGAGCCATGAATACTCGAGTTTGTGATCGGCATTTTGCTTAAAGAGAATGATCGTTGTCTTAGAATAGAGATGAGTCTCTTACCAGGACCACTGCTAATACCCTATAGTCTCCAGTGTGAAGGGCGAAGGAAATATTGTTAAAAGCTGAGAAAATTAATAGTCCTGCTCCAAAAATCAGACTTCAAAAGTCCTCATCATGAGACTATTCTGTCCTTATTAAGACGAGGGATTCCAAGTATTGTTCGTTATTAGAAGGCAACTAAATGTACGGAGGCTAACCAACCCGTTGAAATTAGGTGACTTATCATCTCCTATTATAGTGTAAGCCAAGAACGAAAAGAAACCTGTCAGCTCGCCTGCTGGTATATATTAATAGTTTTTCTCTCAAAACAAAGAAAAAAAAATATGTTATGCAATCGGCTGCAACATTAAAAGAGGAAAGGGAGGTATAATAAAAACCTGCCCACTGATTCAACCATTGAATTCTTCATACCCTGTAAGTAAAATTTACATAGTTTTTATTTACATGTCTCCCTGATGAGGGAATATATATATATATATTTATGTGATTTAGAGTTGGAGAGTAAGATGTAAAATAAGCAAAAATAATTTGTAAATTCATATATATATACATTAATATTATAATATGTTAAGCATTACAATGCGTATTTGAAAGGTAATTAATGACTTATCTCAGAAAAGTTGATCATCCTTTAATTTATGTTGTTATGTTAATCTTGAGAATTTTAATATTTGATTTAAAGACATTTAATAATCAATATTAACCAACTTTTATCTGGTGTTGTTATAGTAAATTTTTTTTGGGAATTACATTGCTTTTTATAAATTTCAAGTATTCAAATAAAGATTGTTTTTTTTTTGTTCATTCTTAAATATGGTATGTTCTTCTTTATATGATCTTTAATTAGTATTCTTATATCTACAGCAATCCTATAAGAAAGGCTTAACCTCTCAATTACTGCGAGTAAGGTTATGAGGGCTATGATCTTACTAAATTAATATATTTTTTTTTTATTTCTTAAATTTTTAATTCATGGTAATAATTTATTTGAAAATTAATTGAGGTTTACGCAAGGTTATTAGATGTAATTATTGTTCCTATCTCAGTAATGGATATACTGATAATTGATGCTAAAGTAAAATTAAGTCTAATTGATTAATTTAATTTTTATTTATCCTTTCTTTGAAGTATTATTCAAAACAAACAACAAAATGGTTGTTTTTTTAACAAAGTAAAAAAAAAAAAAAAAAAAAAAAAAAAAAAAAAAAAAAAAAAGGGTTTTCAGTTATTATATAGCCACTATACGATCCTTGGTTAACCGATCTGATCTTGTTCACAATCTCCATAGTTGTTCTAAAATTTAGTACATCATCATATCCCTACTCTATTAACGGATTTAACTCTTTCCCCTTTTGGTCCTCATATTGGAGGAATTTCAGGTTGTCTGCATTTTTCCAAATTATATGATGATTACACTTTTGTTAATTTAATGTGTATGGAGATTTGAGCTTGATCGGGTTGGAGTGGAGTTGGGTGTTCTTTATGCAATCCAGTATGCTACTTGATTTAGAAATCTGTTGCCCCTTACTACATTTAATACTGTCTTAAAATAATGAGTTCAAAATTATCATTGTTGTATTAACCTGTGCGGATTCTTAAGTTTTGATATTTTGATTAGTTTAATATAATTTGCTCCCTTTTCCATGGCAACAGATTTCAGTGGAGCTAATCAGGGTATACTTATTTTTTTTTAAATATTTAATTGTCAAGTGAAGATTGAGTAATAAATGTGCTTTTTTTTTAAGTTTAAGTAAGTTGTGTTTTAGAAAGAACCCCAAAACCCACAACAGTTCGTACTATAGCTAGTTATATAAATATTCAGATCTTGATGATTTTTAATTCTGTGAAATGAATTATATCGTTTGCAGATTAATTTCTGTCATAAAATAAGTATCTCGGTCACTTGACGATTCAACCTCGGAAGCTCCTATAACAAGAAAGCATCGATTGTTTTTTTTTTTAATTCAAATTTCTTAATAAATATTTTTATTAATATCTTCGACAGTTTTGATTCGATTTTCATAAAATTTGAAATGTCGCGACAAAATTCTGCAAAGATAATATATCTTAAATTTCAAACCATTCGGTTGGGTAGTTTTTGCATTGTTATATGCGGACAGGCGGACGGACCAGACGACGACAATAGGTTCTACATATTTATGTAATTACGAACGTCTTCAAAAATTTTTCTTTAGCCTATTGTCATAAGAATAGTACGCAAAATATCAAAATTCGTTATATTTCTGTAAATATCATATTTGTTAAATTTCAGTAAACCTTAATTTTTGTAATTTGGACAGCTACTTTTAATATTATTAGCGTAAAAGTAATCGAAGCCTAATTTGATATCCTTCCCTTCTTCTTGAATACCGATGGTCATAAAATAAAAAGATTCACTTTGCAATTTATTGATTTCTTCTTATAACATTCCATACAGCATAGCACTCCATATAGCATTCTTATAGTCCTCTATTTAGCATTCTGACTGGCAAATATATTATACTCATATTATACATAATCATACACATATTATACATAATCATATACATATTATACATAATCATTTACTGGCAGTGTTGTCAGTATAATTAAAAGGGGTTTAATTTAAACTTTTTCCAAATAATTTAGCACAAATTTTCAATTGGCTCTGACGCGTTTTTTACCCCTTTTTAAATTCGTATTTTTAGCTCCTTTTTTAAGTGTTCTATTTATTGTCACCAGCTATGTTTAATTTTTCAGACATGTTTTTAGTTATGATTTAAATCAAACGCATAAAATTAAGCTTTCAATTTTAGCTTTCAGCAAGATGTTGAAATGTGAGCAAGGAAATGCTGAATTACAGTGCTTCAGTTGCGTAATGTCATTCATGTTAAAAGTATGCTTTAGCAGTGTTTCTTGAAGTACTAAATCAATTACTGGTATTATTGGTATTACCAAATGCTTCGTTTAGTGTAATTTTTACTTTTTCATTTGCTTAATTATTATATTTAATTATTAGCTATTTAGAAAAAAAACATGATATAGTGTTGTTTTTCTGAAATAATCAATTTCGGGAATGCAATGCTATTAAAATCTTACTTAGCAACTGCAATTTTTAAAAAAGTAATATCACTTATAACAATTGTTGTTATATGAATAGAGTACTCATTCATATATTCATTATTTTATCATTAAAAAATATTAAGCTCTTTAATTTAGCATTTTTCCTCTCATTAATATTGAACCCTTTCTTGCAGAGCCCGATTAAGGTCGTCTGGGGCCCAAGGCCCAGCAACTTTTGCGGCCCCCTCAAATTAAAATAGTGGCTAGAATTTTTTTCGAGGATTATTATTAGATTTTATGATGCAGTTGACAGATGAAAAAATTCTTTTTGTTCTGTTTCTGAGAAAATAATTGCAGAAAGCTTCAATTTTAAGAAACTTTTTCTAAATCATTTTACCCATTTTGGGGCCTCCATCAGCAGTGGGCCCAAGGCCGTGGCCTAGTTGGCCTGTGCGTTAATCAGGCCCTGCTTTCTTGAGCCACTTTTAGTCCTACCTTGATGAGTTGGCAACACAGTTTACTGTATATTGTGTAGTAAACAGATCTCTCTGCGCCATCAGAAAGCGTCCTCTAGCTTTTGAAACATTTTCATTTACACATTAAAAAAAAATAATGACAAGGGCGTGTTTTCCACTTTTCTGAATGATACAATGAAAGCTTTCAGTATCGATTAATTATGCATGCTTTTAACTTTGTAGGGGTTATCGATTCCTGCGTTCAACTATACGATGTATCACTCTATGCTTTTGACATGCTAAGAAAAATTCTATCAATTCATCAATCACTCTTAATTTCCTATGAGTATCTCTACCTTACATGCCTAATTCTTCCGCAATATTTCTCTCGATAAAAAATCACTATGTATCTGATTTGATTGTAAATAATTGACATGGTTACTTTCACAGAGTTTTGAATACATTAAAACAAGATCAAAATAGTCAAAGCTCAATAATAACAATAATAATAATCACATTAGAAACAGAGAAATTCAGGCTAACTTCTGTCAATAAAAAAGTTTCATTAATACGATTTTAGTGATTAGATATAATCAAAAAGAAGTGAGAAGAAAAGGTAGAAAAGAGGGATAAAAGGAAAAGAAAATAAGCTAAAGTGCCGCATTCACAGATTTTATTTAAGTACCAGAGTGGGTAACATTAAATAATTCTTTTTAACTTTAATTTTAAAAAATATATTTTTCCCCAGCTGATACGCCAATAAAACCTGCAGACATTCCTAGGAATTATCTTTGTATTTTTTTCTTCGTCCCTATTCCATAATCGGGATACTTGTCACCTTTTTCACGATTGAGATTTATTTCAGTCCTGTTGCGAGACATTAAACAAAATCTACCTCTCTCCCCCCCCTCCCCCTCCAACCCCTCAATGAAAAAAAATCATGCGTGAAGCATAGATTATGAAACTCTTTCCAACACATTCAGAATGCTGTAACAAAACTTCACAGTTTGATAAGGTGAAAGATGATGTCTAAGTAAACAGTTTGAAAAACACTTAACACATTTTAAAACCCAATTTCAACAATTACCATCTATAGTCAGAAAAAAGTCCAAATTCTTTTGTGCCGCCCTGTATTAGATCTATAGATTTGTATATATACTACATAATGTACAAAAACTTAGTTCAGTTAGGAAACGCATAAAACAGTCGCAAATTCTTCTTTAACAATTTCCGTCAATAAGCGGAAATGTACTCAGATTATTTTGTGTAGCCCTGTATATGATCTATAGAATTTATATACACCGAGTAATATGCAAAATATTAGTTAAATTTAAAAAAGCATACCACAATTTAAAACGCACTTCCTGCAATTATTGCTCATAGACAGTGCTGTAACCGAATTCTTTTGTTTGTCCTTGTAAATGAACGATAAATGCTATGCGCACCCTATTCTATAGTAAACATCTTGTACTGCACGTCAGTGATGTATATCAATTTCAATGTGCTTGAAATAGTGTAACATTGTTAAAATACACTGCAAACGATTTATCCACCATGGGCCATAATGTAACGGAATTATTTTGAGTGTCCCTGTAAACATACGATAAATGCTATACACTTCATTTTCAATACTGAACTTGCCATGGTAAACTTCAATAACATATATTAATTACATGTCAATCCGAGTAAATTTACGTGAATTAGAGCACGTCATTTTGGTGATACTATCAAGTCATGTGGAGTTTCGTGATGAAATTGGTGCCAAATTAAAGCTTAAACTATTTTTCAAATTGGTCAGACTGAGCATATCCTGGTCGGGTAGGACCCTTCAGCAGACTAAAGTTTCTGACTGAAAATGGCGTTATATACAGTCCTATTGAGCCTCCATAAACATAATATTTTATTACATTGTTTTATATATTACAACGCAATCGAATTTTAAGATGAATTAATTCTGTAGGAACAAATTATTAAGAGTACGTTAAACAATGACTGGTCTGCCTGAGAATATCTTGGTTCGATATGAGCAGAACGGGGCGCCAATTCTTCATTTTTGGTGGTACTATTACGGCATCGAGTTTCGGCATGAAATTTTAACATATTATCAATATCGAATATACAATACAAATATTTCCAGGTACACTGTTATATCTCGGTACGATATGAGCAGAACGGGACACCAATTCGTCATTTTGGTGTACTAACATGTCATCGAGTTTCGAAATGAAATCTTAACACTTTAAAGATATAGATTAGTACAATACAAATATTTCAGTCTGCCTCGTGATATCTTGGTACGATATGAGCAGAACAGTGACAATTCTTCATTTTGGCGGTACTATTACGGCATCAAGTTTCGGCATGGAACTTTGACATGTTATCGACATCGATTATTGTGCTAATTGACATCGTTAATGTATTAAAATTTTATGCCGAAACTCGATGAGCACCGTCAAAACGAAGAATTGGCGCCCCCTTCTACATCGTACCAAAATTTACCGAGGCAGACCAGTGGTTCTTTAAAGAGCAGTTAATAAACTTGTCCTACATCATTTATTCATCTCGTAACTCGATGACGTAGTCATTTTTGGCGCCCCTGCCCGTTGTATAATATATATATATTTATTATGGAATCATTACGGCCACCTTAATTTCCTAACACCGATTGTCTAAAGTCTACCGATATGTCACCGATATGAACTAGCTTTAAAAGCATCAAATTTAGTTATATTGTTAAATGTTATGCATAATAAAGTAAAGAATTAAAAGTAAGTATGTAAAAATTTTGCTGTTACCTTTTATTATAAATCATAAAAGGGTGTTTAGCTTTTTCGGAGCTGTAATAGAGCATTTTGCATACAGTTTTTTTTTTTTTTTTTTTTTTTTTTTTTTTTAAATCAACAGTGCATTAAACAAAGTTGCTTCAGGATTAAATTGCCTTAGAGTTAGAGTACAGTTTATAAATTAATTACATTTTATTTTATATGAAAATAAATACTTTTAGATAGAGGCAGAGAGAGTCAACTTGGCACCAGAGAAAATTTTCCAACAGGGGTGCCGTGGACGCTTAACTATTACTACGAGTTCAAGTGTGCCATGATATAACAAAGTTTTGAAAACACTGGTCTAGAACTTACTTATAAGGATGAAACATGTGTTTCAGCAAAGCAATCCCAACAACGATGCCTCCATCATCGTCTTTACACGTATCGCATATACAGGGTGTCTCGCGGTACAGCTGCTCAATAGAATGATCCAGCATATCGGCTGAAACGTTAAAAGATTCATTTAAACATAATTTCATGAAATTTTTTTCAGAAACAAACTGCGATTCTATATCAAAAACATGAAAAAGTAAATAAGGCACGATGACTTCTTATATGAAATTCAAAAGACCAATATTTACATATAATTGATAGTGGATTATAAAGAAGCATGTAATGTATATTGCATCACTATATACAAATTATATATAAAATTATATGCAAATTATATAGAAAAATATTTGTATTTATGCTTCAATTTGATAACAGTAACTATAGTTACTAAGATCCATGCATCCTTCTCCTAGAAACATACAAAACGATATCATTCAATATTTATTAAAAAAAATAATTTCAAGTGAATATTTAATAATGGAAATGTTGTGTTGCATAACCATACAAAACATGCAATTAATCAAACAATTTTTCATAAAATAATGTATCCACAGAGTATGAAAAATCCGGTGGTTGGACTGTTACAGCCCTAGTTTGTACAAAATATAGAATCTATAAAGTTGTTTAAATTGTAGATATGAAAAAAAAAAACATTTTTTTTAATTTAATACTTTAAAAAACTAATCTCAAATTAAATTTCATATCAGTATGGGGTATTTCTAATTTTATCATGCAAATACCTAACATCCCAATAAACTGAGTCATATCCGCGAACAGAAAATAAGTAACCGTTTTCAAAAATTCAACAGAAGGCAGCTGTTGAACATTTCAGTGTGAAAATGAAGCCCATTAGCCGTTATCCACGTTTTATGTAGCAATAAGCTGCAAACCTAATATGTGTAAACTATTTAGGGTAAAGGCACCAGTGTTTCGACAGGGGTTAAACACTCGATAACACTATTTTTCTTACAGTTTTCTCATTGTTTGAAATATTTGATTTTTTTTTTTCTTATCAACCAGAATCTTCTTTAACAGAGCGTTACATAAAAGTTTACAAATGTTGATTCAGAGTTTTAAGTTAAACTTTTCAAAAGTTTACTTTTTCTTTTCCGTGAGTAGTTGACACTGTCAAAAAGTGAAAAAGCCAGTAGTTGGCAGGTTAGAAACCACGCTTAGATAATGAATCAACGAAGTTAAAATAACAAATATTACCTTAAAAATACTACGCAACTATGAAACAAATATATTTTTACAAAATTTTACCTTTTAATTTAACAGAATTAGAAAAAAAAATGTTCTTCAGCGATCTATGACGGAAGTATACCTTTGTACACTGCAAAAAATAATTGTTGATTTTGCAGTATAAAACTGACACCCCAGCTGCCAGTATTATACCGTAAAATTAACAGTATTAAACAGTAAAATAAGCAGTAATACGCTGCCGTGCAAGCAGTAATACGCTACCGCGCATGCGCGGTAGCGTATTACTGCTTGCACGGCAGCGTATTACTGCTTATTTTACTGTTTAATACTGTTAATTTTACGGTATAATACTGGCAGCTGGGTGCCAGTTTTATACTGCAAAATCAACAATTATTTTTTGCAGTGTAATATGTTCATAAAATAGGATGTATTTCGTCCATCCCGTTTCCGATCTTCCTACACCCCACGTAAGGGATGTTATAGGCAATATCGGATGGAATTTTCTTATATTTAAAATATGGATAGTGGAACTAAATCACCATGGTGAAAACTGAAAAAAAAATGATAAATGCATATTAGTAATCGGCATCTTCTAATACTTAAAATATTACACACATTTAGGCTTTTTGAAAATCTAAATTTGTAATGGTTATATGATTACTGTTAATTTTACAACTGAAAACTAGTCGGATATGCCAATCCTAAAACTTTCTTCTATCTCATACACGTAATGCTTTAAAATTCGCTATCACACCGCCAAGAAAAATCAATATTTTTCGTCATTCATTTGTACGTCAGCTGCTTGCGAATCGTCGGGTGACCTGGATGCGAGCAGCCGATGTATTAATACTAAACTACGAAAAGTCCTTCTGGCCTGTACCGGCAGGAACAGATAGCCTCTTTATTGCTTGGTTTTAGATTTCAGCTAATTCTACTGAAAATACACGAAGCTAAAATGCACGGAACCTGATTACAGAAGAGTCATTCCCAGTTCTCGTCAATATTGAATTTGAAAAAGAATATAGCCAAATTAGGCAGATATAGCCAAGTTGGCTTCATATATGACACCGTATTTTTGCCGCCAAATTGGGCGATATTTCACCAATTGTCGCCACGCTTGGCGAGAATTTGACGTTGGCGAATATAAATATCTAGTGTTAAGCATGTAAGTGTTGAAACGATGGTTACAACAATGAAAGAAAATTTGGCATAACCATGTTCACTAAAACTCATAAATTAAATCCGTTTATGGAGGAATCCTGTTGTATTGTTTCAAAATGTCAGCCACCCTATAATTTCAAACTGCTATATCTCATCCATTTTTTAAGATAGAGGCAAAACAAAAAAATGCTCTGGAATCCTTGGATCAAAGCCAAGCATTTAACGCAAAAAGTTTTTAGGATTTCTAATTTTTTATACAACTTTTTGAAATTGAAATATTTGAATGGCTATCACAGCGCCCCCACCAAACGCGATATCCCTAAATTCAAGTGAGACCTGCAGGCTATTATAGTCAAAAACATATACAAAAAATTTGGTTCAATTATCTGCATAACTTCACCCACTTTTCGATGATACAATAAGGACAGACAGACATTTTGTAAAAACATGTTTTTCGGAATCTGTGACCCCTAAAGCGTGTAAATCCGTCGAAAACCGGAAGTCGAAAAAAATTTCGTTTACAATACTTTCTTCTATTATACAGATAGAAGAAAGTAATAACAAAATTCAACTTAATTTACTTAGTTTCAATACGTATATATATATATATTCATATGCTTCAATATACAAAGGCTTTCAAATGCTTTTCAAAAATTGATGACTTATATTTTTTTTTCTATCACAGAATTTCTGCCAAACCAATGTAAGGATTCACTCATTTTTATATAGAATGATTAGAAGTTGTCGTCAAAATTTGAAAATTCCCAGAAAAGCGCTCTAAACTCTTGTTATTTGCTTAATTCTCGAACTGTCAAATACTAATTATTCAAAACAACACAAATGTCACAAAACACATATGCATCATTTAGTAAAAACTTTACTTAAGGTGTTTTTAAAAACATACATAACTGTATTTCACATTGATAAATCATTGATTATTTATCAATGTGAAATACAGTTATGTATGTTTTTAAAAAAACCTTAAATAAAGTTTTTACTGAATGATGCATATGTGTTTTGTGACACTTGTGTTGTTTTGAATAATTATTATAGTACAAAGGTGAATATTGATTCAAATGAGCGTTGTTTTTCATGACTCAAGTTTATTTTGTCAAATACTGATATACTTTCGACTACTGGTGTGTTTACCCTATTTTTCTTTAAATTATTGTGAAGAAATCATGAACGCAAAGAGCACACTATCAGTTCCGTGATCAAGATAAAAAACAAGTAAAGATTATAAAGTAGTACAGTTAAATAGAAAAACATGTAATATTAATTGTACAAAACTTAATTCATCTGCATCATTCAGTTCAATCTATAATGTTTAGTGCGTTGCAAATAATTTATGAAAAAAAAAAAATACAATGTGGACATCATAATTAGGAAGATCTAGGTAATGAAATAAAGCAATTTTAAGAAAATATTTTTCCCGATCTTAGTAAATATTGGTTTGATGTCAGATAAGTTCAAAACAATATAAAAACACTTTTCTTTTTGTATCCTAAATTTGAAAAAAAAATTTCAGAAAAGTTAACAAGTGAAATGTTACATTTCTAGGAAAACGACCCACCCACATATTATTTCTTTTAAAAAGATCCTTTTACTTCTTTATAAAAACTGAGTGAACGTCTGAGTGACGGCGGATTCTCCACGTAGTCTAGTCATGCGTCACATACGTAGCAAAATTTGGTTAAATAACAAAAAGATAATACTGAAAATGTTAATTTAATTTTGAAAAATTCTATTGTTCAATTGTCCGATGCTATTGAACGTATAATTACAAGCTTGACCTCTACCTGAATATAGAAGTGATAATAACTAGAAAATTAGAGCAAATTTTTCATTGTAATGTGACAAGCTCTTTTTTCCACAGCTCTTCTTCCAGAAGAGAAGTTATTGGCAGGTGATGCTGACTCTCAGAGCATTACTTCCTTTATTATCACAGTGAGGTTTTTCAAAGACATAATGCTCCCTTTCGTTTTTTTTTTTCATGTAGAATGCACTTCTTTTTCATATTCAACATATTAAACATTTTCACATTTAATAAGCAAACATGCTAAATTAGCAGTGTAAAATGAACATTATTTTGTTATTCTTGCATGTAAAAATTCTGTTACGTAGATGAAGAAAAAACATCCGAAAACCAATATTTCGTACTGATACCAGGAGAGAAAACTGGTTAATACATGGTAAAAACTACGAGGGGCAGTCGGAAAATAAGTTTCCCCTGGCGACTGTGGACAAAGGTGTGTATGAAAGACAAAAAATGTAATGAGACATTAAAGATAAAACATAACTTTATTTTTCCACAAAAGTACCAAGTACATTGAGACATTTGTCGTACCTGTTTATAAGCTTCAAAAAGCCCTCCATGAAAAAATCAGGGCTTTGCATATGGACGAAGCGTTGAACGGCTATGGGCGAAAGATGACACAGCAGGTGAACGCGAACGTGCAAGACACCGATACCATTGGGCAGAGGTCGACCGCGATTAAGCAGATGGCGCTGTTGGAGTGACAGCGCAATTTCAGTCAACAGCGCCATCTGTGCAGGCACTGCAACAGCGCCATCTGCTTGATCGTGTACTTGGTACTTATGTGGAAAAATAAAGTTATGTTTTATTTTTAATGTCCAATTACATTTTTGGTCTTTCATACACACCTCTGTCCACAGTCGCCAGGGGAAACTTATTTTCCGACTGACCCTCGTACTTCCTAGCTTTTCAGAAAATTACAGACAGCAAAAGAGACTTTCGTTTCTGTCGGATTCCTCTTCTCCGTCTACACAACTTCGAAGTATAATCCGGTCTTTTGATATGCTGCCACCACCGATATGAATACGTGATATCGGACACGTTACGTGATGTATATTAAAAAAAAGCCTAACTCTTTCAATTAAACTTAAACTAACACTTTATTTACAGTATTTACACTTAAACTCGGATGGAACTTATCCGGTTCAACATTAAATCAAAAAAATTACAGAAAACTACTTTCTGTGTACCGTTAGGCTACGTTAATTCACTCAGAACCGAGATTTCTATTAATCTCACACCCGCTATATCTCTTCCTTTCGAGAGATCTCCCTCCACACGTGTCTCAGATCACAATCTCTGACCGACCTTCCTCCTTCACTCCTACGTTCCAAACTAACTTCACTCTCTCGTCATCCACCAGCGAACCCCCTCCCTCTACGGGGCTCGTGGCCTGTTCCAAAGGGTTCCTTGACAACACTTAATCCCCTCTTGCTGGGTCTGTCCTCCTAAATAATGGGTGAAATATCTGTCTTATCTATGAAAGACAACATCACAAAGGACATACTTCTTCCATTATATTCAAGTCGTTCACCTCTCGATTAGGATTTTTCTTAAGAAAGCCTTCAACAGTACACAACAGATACATATACAATAAGATAATCCCTTAAGAATAGCTTTTAAAGTCTTGCAGCTGCCAGGGGAACCTGACAGTTTTATTCAAAAATACTTCTTTAAATCTCAAAAATTTACTGGTTTCTGAGGATAAAAGAACGTGTTTCGAAACCAAGGGTAACTCGGGAGAGGTTATATTACATTTTCGTAAACCTTCATGTAAGATCAAGAAACGTTTGCTTTTTTTTTAATAGTATACTCAAACTTCTCATCTTACTACGGACGACGGGACGCGCAATCAAGGTGACTTCGAAATCCACAAGTTACACAAAATGATTGCTATTGCTACCAATAACTCATCAAGGAAAGAACTTCAAAGCTCGTTCGACAGCACGGCAACTGATTGTGTTGATTATGGGAAGCGCGTTACAGTTGCACAAACCCACCACAACCAGCGAAGACCACATTTTATAGCAAACAACCACCTGCAACACTAATTAACACAAATTTGCAAAATACAAAGGACGATTCATTTGCACTAGGGTGCCGAGCGTTGAATTCAGGTGGTGGCCCGGGAGGGACATTCCTGGGGCATTGAAATGTCCCCCCCCCCCGGAAGATTTGAGATTTTATGCTTTTAATGGTTAAAAAGTGCAATCGACCCAGAACTCTATAATATCCCCTCGGAGCCACAAAAATCCCTCCCGGAGAAAAGTGTCTGAATTCAACACTGAGGTTGCCTCTATATGAGAGTTTGAGAGCGGTGGCATACACACACAAGGGTGCATGCTCAGATTGTGCTTAGACAGACGCGTTTGTCCAAATTAGGGGAAACCTACACTCAAAAACTTGGCGATAGTCGCCTGGACGAGTTCGATTATATGAATGAGACAAGTTTACAAGAATTAGTTTGGCTATATGGCAGGTTCGCGATTCGCGAAGACACTTACGATTCGCTTTTGTCCAGAATCATCTCAATCAATCAATCGTCTCAGCCAATTATATTCCGTACGTATCCACTTTCAAATTGAGGCACCCTAGTTCTAACCGAGCACTTTCAAACTGGTGAAGCACACAAGAACAACAACACGTTCGCATTCAAACGAGTCGCCCATAGAGTACCTTCACGATCAGGCAGTGGACAGCTTTGTCACATTGTTATCCTTATTATGATATCCTTTAATATATATTTTTTGATGTCAGTGTGTTGTGTGGATTAACGGAATTGACAACATAAAAGTAAAGTCGAGAATGAAGAAAAAGACAGGCTGACGCACTACGTTTCGCGTTCATCTCCCTTCGGACCGCTAGAGAATCACGTAATGCTCTTTTCATGCACCTGCATTCGTGCTTTTCCAGCACCTTCGTCACGAAAAACGATCACGTAACTCAAGTGGTCCGCGTGCAACGCAGTGCGGCAGCCTGTCTTTTTTGTCAGCCTCGAGCAAAGTGCTCACCTTGTTCTGTTTCTAACACGAGATCAGGATCACAGACATGGGACGACTTGAGGCGATTGCAGGAAACCGGGGTGTTCACTGGATGCGGGAATTTCTCCACGTTCCACTTGTGGATGTTTGGCTCTTCCTCCTGAAAGCTATACTCATTTTCGTAATCGTAATCGTACGACATAGGATCAGGAGAAGGGAAAGTATCCGCTAGCAGAACGTTTCTCTCTGCATAACGCTGGCCTGAGATGGACACAAAAAGACATGCGTAAAGGAGATAAAGGAGCTGCATACTGACGCAGACTCGAATAGAAGGTCTATGACAAAAGCTTCATGGTGATCTACAAAATAAAAAATAATAACTAATATGTTGTGGCCATCACAAAACTTTCTTCTATATAAATCAAATCAATTAAATGAATTAAATAGTTACAAGAAGTTACATCGGTTTAGCAAATAGATCTTTTTTTTTTCGGCACACCGCTCTTGGATGTCTCCAACAAAAATTGAATAACAATGAATTCCCATGTTCAGTATGCTAAGCGTGAAATTTCGTTAAATTCTGTGCATTTAACCCTTTTCATCCTGACGGTACTTATAAGTACCACTTTAACCCCTTCGCGACGAGCGTCCTTTACAGAATTTTTAATCTTTTCCCACTGGTTTTTCAAAACAGAAATTTTCGCCTAATTGAATCTCAGAAATTCTGTCATTAAATAAGGCAAAGTTTACAATAAAAAGTTACTGGTGGGAATAATCGAGGATTCTGAGCACCTTATGCGTCACGTATACGTGTCGTTCGTCCCCAAGGGGTTAATAAAACATCTATATATTCGTAATATGGCCGTTTTTCCTAACAGTATTCACAATGGCACAAAGAGTGTATTTCTGACAGCAAGCAGGACATGGCAAATTCAAGCACATATCCTCTTTCTTTGCATTGTAGGGATTTTACATTTGCCACACTACATTCGAAATCCATTTTGCAATAGAATTGACATGCATGTTGTTCTTCATTTGAGTAATTTTAGTGGTTTATTAACGGTTATTTAGTACTATTATTTTCTATTGTTTTCTATACTCTACAGGTGAACATTTTCTATATTTTATTTGAAGTTTACTATTTTATTTTATATCATAGGGTAAAAAAATTTATGGTGGTTACAGTTGCATAATTAATCACTAAAACACTATAAAAATTATTTTCCTCTTTCCTATGTTTATTCTGCACCAAAACTTATCCAATGATGCAAAAATACAATTAAAAAGTAGCTGGAAAATTAATTCAGGATATAAAGGATTAAACTGGTTATATAAGCATAGCATATTTCGAACAAATCATCGAATTTCTGAACCCCCCTTAGATTACGCACCTACAACTGAATGACAATCTATTCATATCATAAGGATTCTAAATTTGATTTTTCGTTGAATTATACGCACATAAACTGAAGATAAAAGCATCACATAAATCGAACAAATCATCGATTTGCGGCACCCCTCTCTTGAGGGATTTTGCCCAAAAACTATACGGCATCAGTTCACATTTTGGTTCACATAAGGATAAAACTTCATATGAAATTTCATCCTATTCTACACAGAGTAGTCCGTGAGAGTTATAGCGCCCACGAGATTTGTGTCACATACAAACAGGCACAAAGACAGACATTTTCTAAGAACAATCAAATCGTGTTCAGGAACGTCTAAAACGTATAAATCCGTCGAAAACCGAAAGTCGAATTTTTTCACGAATCCGATACTTTCTTCTTGTAAGAAGAAGGAAAAAAATAATAATAATAACGACAGAGGTTACTTTTATAAATGTGGAAGTGGAATACAGACTGTATGTGACCTGAAGTGATCTTTCGCGGGGCATTCGTATTGAAATGAGCTAAATAGCATCCATAATAAGGTAAGAAAACACCGATTTCGGTGTGTGTGTGGGGGGGGGGGAGGGTTGTAGCTCCTGTAGTCCCCATTTCGGATACACCCCTAGGACTGTCCCTTTCCGATGTTAGAGATTTCTTTTTTTCTCATGGAAGTGGCATAATGTATATCTTAAAAAAGGTTAAGTAATAACAAGAAAAATATGTCTAAAATCAAGAGCACATTTTATTAAAAAGTATATTTATACTAGCGAACGGCCTTTTCGTGCACCATGTTGCCTTTGGTGTGTGTGTGTGTGTGTATGCCTAGAGATTGGCGGATGTAGCTCCCTCAACCCCCTTTCTCGATACTTTTCTTTCTATGGAAGTAACATACAAAATGTATATCTTAAAAAAATCGTCATGACGTAATCACAACAAAAGTATGATATGTGTAAAAAAAAAAATTAAAAAACCAGAATTTAATAGAGTTATGTATCAACACAATAACATAATTTTAGCTGTAACTAACCCCCCCCCCCCCCTGAATTTCCGATCTTCATATTTAAAATGCCTTGCAGTATAGATGGCAAAAGTACTTATATACATATGATTTTCATAAATTTACTTATAGAAATATTACAAATAAATGTAAAAGGAAATATATTGCACAGTTGATGGGCTAAATCATTGACCTAAATTAAGCTAAATTTTGGCTAAATAGACCATGGGCACCTGCAGAACAAAATTCTGAGAGGGGCAAGATTTTAAAACAGATATGCCTGTAGTCCGATGCTTTGGGCTTTTTCTTTTTTTTTTTCTTTTTTTTTTTTTTTAACGGATAATATAAACACGAAATAAGCTAATCTAAATTCTTTGACAGGACCTCTTGTGCAGGACAATTTTCACCAATGCACAAAAGTTAAAAATTCAAAAGTAAACTTCGACCGATTTTTTTCAAAATAAAGAATTGAAACAGCTCAATATTAAAAAAAAAAAAAAAAACACCCTGAATCTCCCGTCCCACACTTAAGATAACTTTTAAACAGATGAATGCGAAAAGAAAAAGTGGTAAATGTTGTCTTCCACAGGGTGTTCAGGGGAGCAGAGCCCCCCCCCCCACCCCAACCCCCCCACAACACAAGAAATCCTTAATTATGTTTCTCTGAGTGTTTAATTATTTTAAATAATGTAGAGTTAATTAAAAACATAGTTAATTATATTTGAAAATCTAGAGAGAGACAACCCCCCCCCCCCTTGTGAGCGCCCATGAAATTGACACTTAAATAAATCGGAGCTATTAATCTGAGGAAATACTCAGAAATGAATACATTTTGCTTATTTTTAAGTACCATTTTTATGAGTATTCCTACATTATACATAAACGTATGTAACCGAATGCTACAGATAAAATCGTTGATAAGTCTTTTTCTGTCAAAGTAAATATTGAATTGATGTCGAAAGAATCAAACATTGCATTCCAACAGTTATCTCGATATTGAGTGATTCAAAATTTCTGATAGTTTTTCCCGATCTCAGTTTTTAGATTCCACTGCTATTAATTAAATATTTAATTTGAAACAAAGACAGAAAAATATATTATAATTGTTATAATTGATCTAATCATTTTATTTCGACAAATTCCAATGAAATAATCAATTAATCAATGGAATAATCTAAACCTTTTTTTTTTTTTTTTTTCAGAACACTACGTGCAAGACAATTTTTAAACATACCAAAATTAAAAGCAATACGAAAATTTAACAATTACGAAATACTAAATTTTGAAAAATAAATTTCTACCAGCATTCTATAAAATGATGAATGGAAACAGTTCATCATATTTTTCGTGAACCCTTGTTCACGATAAGTTTGAAACACGTGGACGTAAAATGAAAAGCATAGTTAAAAATTGTCTTCCTCGGGGCGGCTAAGCATTGACGAAAAAAATCTTAGTTTCTCTAAGGGTTTAATTATTATAAAATCACTTGGGAAGAATAAATTTTGCAATTTTTTTAAACAATCAAAAATAAATTTAGTTAATAAATTCAGAAGTGCGTATATTGAGCGAATGTACCAATTAAGTACCTCTGTAAACATCTCCGCGAAAATCTTGCGTACGCCCATGTCAACCCAAGTAGCACAGGTTGTGGGCCCGTCTTTGGCAATTTGTGGGGGCCGTTAAGAAATTGTAGAGATGGGAAAAGGTCTCCTCTAATTTGGAGCGTATCTGAGCAGGATTCTATGCAGTTAACGGTTGGACCACTGTCGAGTCTTTGTAGGCAAAGGTTCGTTGGCCAATGGTACGGCAATGCAGACATTTCTTACTGTGGGACGGACAACAAATTAACTAACGTTGGACCAACCATTTTGTGCTATTTGGGAAACATTACATATCAACAATTATCTCGATATCGGGTCATTCAAAATTTCAGATACACAGTTTTTCCTTATCTCAATTTTACGATTCAGCTGATATTAATTAAATAGTTAATTTGAAGCAAAGTCCCAAAAAGGCAGGATAATTAATTTCATTATTCTCTTACAAACATTCCCAATAAAACCAAAAGATGTTGCAATCATCCATAAGGTCATTTGGGGACAGTTTTTTAAAATTCAGGCTGTTCTCAATGAAATGACATTGAAGATACATTTTAAACCTTTCATGTATGCAAGGGCGTACTTACAATGCTGGGGCCCAGGGCGCTGTAATGCTTTGGCCCCCTCTTAAAGTTTCCTAAGGGACCCCATGCATTTACATGAAAGAAAGGCGGAATTAAACGGATAAACCGGACAGTGTAATTATTAACGGGATTAAATGGAGAAAACCCGTCATTGAAACTGAGTCATTTTTAAAAGGAAACGTGCATTTTCATACATGAATTTGAAGCATTTTACTGACGACTGCGCGAAATGAAGCATTTTCCCTTGAATCTTAAAAAAATTCTTACTATAAGAACCAAAATGGCGCATCTATGGTTTGGCATTTTTTATTTTCCCAAAATTTGGAGAAAAATAAAATAATGCATTATTATTAGTGTGTCAGAGTTTTGCAAAGAAACAAAATAACCGTCTGTAGTTTGATATATTTATGGAAGTTAAAAGCCGAAAAGTTATACTTGTCTAATTTTTTAGCTCACAGGCTATCAAAGCCTGAGAGCTTATGTGCCCGCCGGTTCTGTATGTACGTACGTACGTATGTATGTATGTACATAACGCGATAACTCTTCATAGAAATATCCGTTTACCTTCAAATTTTATTTATAGGTTCACTGTGTTAAGGAGCTTCCCTGATTAGTTTTCGGGATTGATTGGTTAAGTATAAAGGGGGGAACGGGGGGGGCTAATCTCCCCCTTAATTTATATAAATGGATTTTTCATGCAGAATTATCCCATTTGCTTCAAAATTTGTTTATAGGTTCATTGGGTTAAGACGCTTCCCTGATTAGTTTTCGGGATTGATTGGTTAAGTATAAAGGGGGGGACGGGGGGGGGCTAATCCCCCTTAATTTATATAAATGGGTTTTTCATGCAGAATTATTCCATTTTCCTTCAAATTTTGTTTATAGGTTCACTGTGTTAAGGCGCTTCCCTGATTAGTTTTCGGGATTGATTGGTTAAGTATAAAGGGGGGAACGGGGAGGCTAATCCCCCCTTAATTTATATAAATGGGTTTTTCATGCAGAATTATCCCATTTGCTTCAAAATTTGTTTATAGGTTCATTGGGTTAAGACGCTTCCCTGATTAGTTTTCGGGATTGATTGGTTAAGTATTAAGGGGGGGGGGACGGGGGGGGCTAATCCCCCCTTAATTTAGATAAATGGGTTTTTCATGCAGAATTATCCAATTTTCTTCAAATTTTGTTTATCGGTTCATTGGGTTAAGACGCTTCCCTGATTAGTTTTCGGGATTGATTGGTTAAGTATAAAGAGGGGAATGGGGGGGCTAATCCCCCCTTAATTTATATAAATGGGTTTTTCATGCAGAATTATTCCGTTTTCCTTCAAATTTTGTTTATAGGTTCACTGTGTTAAGGCCCTTCCCTGATTAGTTTTCGGGATTAATTGGTTAAGTATAAAGGGAGGAACGGGGGGGGCTAATCCCCCCTTAATTTTTATAAATGGGTTTTTCATGCAGAATTATCCCATTTGCTTCAAAATTTGTTTATAGGTTCATTGGGTTAAGACGCTTCCCTGATTAGTTTTCGGGATTGATTGGTAAAGTATAAAGGGGGGGAATGGGGGGGGGTAACCCCCCCTTAATTTAGATAAATGGGTTTTTCATGCAGAATTATGCGATTTTCTTCAAATTTTGTATATATATTCATTGTAATTAGAGACTTCCCTGATTAGTTTAAGGGGTTCATTAGTTAACTATGAGGGGGGGGGGGGGTAACGGGGGGATGACCCCCCTTAATATATTGTTGATTTCTTTATTTTTCTCTTATTTCAAATTCTTTGAAATAAGAGTATAATATACAATTAGTGTGAATAGCCTGTGAGCTCAATGCCCTCAGTTTAACTGGGCAGTTTTCTTTTTATTTTCTAATTAATCATTAAAAATTCGTAAATTACGTTGCAGTTTTTAGATAAAATTTGTCTGAAAGTGCATTTTTAGTTCTATTCTGTGCGGTAAAGACTGAAATTACGCAACATTTAGGAACAAAGATGCGAATGATGGAAGTAAATACGCAGTACAAAAATCCCTTAAAACTTAATTAAAAAAATTTTTAATCGAATTTTGAAGAGATCTCTTCGAAGGGTTCTCGAATACAGGAGTAGTACAGTACCCAATGTGGTGTCGCTGGCCCTTATCCAACACAGCCAGGGCTGTAGCTCGAAGTAAACAATAGGGGGTGCTCAAGAAAATGTAGGGGGGGGGGTCATACTATTTCTCTCTCTCTGACACATGCACGCACAAGCACAGATATATATGATCAAAGTATTATACAGAAAGGTAAATTAGTGCATATTCATATTGTAGGCACTATGTTTCTTATTAAATTGTTTATAATAACTTTATTGGATGCTAAGAAAAGTAAAGGCTGCAGACAGGGGTGTAATGGAGGATATACGGTGGATACGCCGTATACCTTCTGGATTATTTTAAGGAATACCGTATACCCTCTTCTCAAAAGCACTATAACATATACTTTTTAGGGTATTCCTCCGGTTTTTTTACTGCTACATCACTGGCTGCAGAATGAAAATGTTCAGTGTATACTAGTGAAATAATAAGTGATGATGTCAATAAGTAAATAAAAAGCTGACAGTTCACCTGTTTCAAAACAGTTGCAACCTTAATTTTATTATTATTATTTTTTTTTAATTTAAGGATTCTAAAGTTTTGTTTTTATATGATAAAAAACATTAGAAAAATCAAGAGTATATTTTGCATTTTAAAATTATTTTTGTGTCTAGTCAAAAGCTAAAACCACTTACATGTAAATTGGCTATAACTCATTATAAAAACTTCGTTTTATGCTAATAATGGAAAACGATGCAAAATGAAAAATTTCAGTTTATAACTAATGCAAAAATCAATGTTTGCATCAGCAAAAGGTTACTAATTCTGAGTATGTTCAGATAGGATGATTGAAGCACTTATTTGCCGTTTTTAAACAAATACTACTATTTAGTAGTTATACAAAACTGTAAAAAGCCCCCATAACTAAGTTCAATTTTTTAACAGAGTTTCATTTGGATTTTTGAAACAGAATTTCATTTGGTGGCCTTGGCAACTTTCCCAGGGGGGGCTCAAAAATTTTCAGGGGGTGCTGAGCCCCCCCCCCCCTGGCACCCCCCTAGCTACGGCCCTGAACACAGCGCGAGAATACACAGACAGCCTCACAAACTCCTTAATAGTTCATTAATATAGACTAGCAGGCTTCGCCCGCTACGCTGTTCGGTTTCTCTAAACAAACTGTGAATCAAACGAAATCGGTAAATTCGACCTTGCGTTTTAAAGCAGTATGGATATTTACACGGAATGTCCTTCCGAATTGACCTCTGAATAACGGACAAATTTTGTGGCATACAAATGTACGGTATTTGGAGGTTTTAATATGTATTAAGACTCGGGAATTTCGTGACATATATCTAATTGATCATAATTGTATTAACTAAAGAATTTTTTTTGCACATTCAAATAAAAACTAAATCTTTATGTAATGGAATTTTCCTCACATCGTTTTCACCAACTCAAAACATTTAGAAAAACATATTAGACTTACCTGAAAAAACAGTAATCCATAATCTGAAGACGGCCTATTATGAGTTATAGAAAGTTTGAAAATGCAACAATTTTAGTTCCGAGAATGTGAAATGGCGTGCGTTTCATAAGAACTCCATTCTTTTCTCCAAGAGGTCGTCATCGTTTATGTCTCCCTTATCGGTTTTAATCTTTGAAACGGGAAAAGATGACAACACCTGTACTCGACCGACGACGGTGAGATATTTGTTGAAAATGCATTATCAAAATAAAGGGAAAATTACAAAGATAATTTTTTTTTAAAAGTGAAAACATCTTCTTATACGATAATAGTGAAGTGAATCAGAAAAGAAAAAAAAAATTATTCGCGAAACTGCAAAATAATAACACGGAAATTTAATGAAAAGCGGTACTTTTATGTTAGCCGGACGCAAATCTCGCTAATAGCATTTTTAAAAATCGCCAATATAGCAGGTTTTTATATTTCGCGTGTGTAAATTATGGCGACGGCTGCATAAACCATCGCCTCATCGAGTTCCCAGGATTAGTTAGAACTCGATTAGCATATTAAAATGGGACCGGTCTGCCAAGTCATACCTTGGTGGAAACTACAGACCCAATTTTAGTGGTTGATTGTTAAATTGAACCACTTGTTGAATTGAAATTTCTAATGAAATTCCTGCATTAGAAGGCGTATTACAATGAGAACTGCTCCAGTCAATAGGGAGGAATTTCATTAGAAAATGTAATGGGGACCTACCAATCAATCACCAAAATTGGGTATACCTAGAGGGGTTCTGCCGTATAAATTCATTTTAAAAAGAGCTCCGCCATGATGGAAAGAATTGTTCTACACTATTGGCATTCCCAGTATTTAATCCCGGCACTTTTAGTGGAGCAAGCCGATGCATTACCCCTGGACCACCAAATCACGATTCTCTTTCTCATTTTCCATTTTGATTTTTAGAGTCCAGAAAATAGTATCACATTTTTGCAACTAATTTTAACTTGGTATGTGTGATAGATTAGGTGGTACTGATAACGAAACTGCCAGTCAGCTGGTGTACCGGAGGGGATGTTGCCATAGCAACATCGTACAACCCGGTGGAAAATTCAATGAATGGTATTCCGATCACGAATGATGCCAGTAATTGCAGTAATTGTAGTAATACATTACACATGCCAAAATCATCGACGCTAAAATTGGTTTAAAAAATCTGACACTGCCTCCCGGACAATTACGTTAGCTTTTCATGTACTTTTATATTAGCCAGAACATTTATGTTAACCCATATGTCTAACCATTTAATGGTGTTTAAAAGTAACGAGCAGGGAAGACCGAGCTATGCTCGGTCAAAATTAAATTTGAGTACAAATATCATGACCCATGACCAAAATGACCCACTAATTGAATTTTCTCGAACATGCGACTTAGCCCAACAGTCTTCTCGAGCCCGAAAACCATAAGATGCAAAATTTAGTGTAAATAGTCTGAGCCGTTTTTAAGTTAAAATAGCTTGATCCATAATGACCCATGACCAAATGACCCACTAATCGAAATTTCTCGAATATGTGACCTAGCCTAATAGTCTTCTTGTTCCCTAAACCTATAGGGTTCTAAATTTATTTCAAATCCTCTGAACCGTTTTTAAGATAAAATAGCTTGACCCATAATGACCCATGACCAAAATGACCCACTAATTGAATTTTCTCGAACATGTGACCTAGCCCAACAGTCTTCTCGTGCCCGAAAACCATTGGATGCAAAATTTAGTGTAAATTGAGCCGCTTTTTAGATCTTGACCCACAATGACCCAGAAATGACCCACTAATCGAATTTTCTCGAACATTTGACCTAGCCCAATGATTTTCGCGTGCCCGAAACTCGTAGGATACAAAATTTAATCAAAATCGTTAGAGCCGTTTTTGAGATAAAATTAATTTGACCAGCTTTGACCCAAAAATGACCCACTAATCGAAAGTTCTCGAACATGTGACCCAGCCCAATAGTCTTCTCGTACCCGAAAATAGTCGGATACAAATTATCGTCAAAATCGTTTGAACCGTTTTTTAGATACAATTAGCTTGACCATGACCCAAAATGACCCACTAATTGAATTTTCTCGAACATATGACCTATCCCAACAGTCTTCTCGTGCACGAAAACCATTGGATGCAAAATTTAGTGTAAATTGAGCCGCTTTTTAGATCTTTACCCACAATGACCCAGAAATGACCCACTAATCGAATTTTCTCGGACATGTGACCTAGCCCAATGATTTTATCGTGCTCGAAACTCGTAGGACACAAAATTTAATCAAAATCGTTAGAGCCGTTTTTTAGATAAAATTAATTTGACCCGCGTTGATCCAAAAATGACCCACTAATCGAAAGTTCTCGAACATGTGACCCAGCCCAATAGTCTTCTCGTGCCCGAAAATGTTCGGATACAAAATTTCGTCAAAATCGTTTGAACCGTTTTTTAGATACAATTAGCTAGACCATGACCCAAAATGACCCACTAATCGAATTTTCTCGAACATGTGACCTAGCCCAATGGTTTTCTGGTGCCCCAAAACGGTAGAATACGAAATTCCCCCCCCCCCGGTAGATTTGATATTTTATGCTTTTAATGGTTAAAAAAAAGTGTCTGAGTTCAACACTGAAGTCTGGCATGAGGGCCTTATATACAAATTAGTCGGCTTAACATCCCATCCGGACTTATACCTTTTATGCACTCCTACCTTGGCAATCGCAATTTCTTTGTTCGCATTAATAATACATTGTCTGTTTCACACTGCATTAAATGGGGTATTATTCAAGGGTCGATCCAGGGCCCAATCTTATTTTCTCTTTATTTGAATGATATTCCTCGTAGTTTACTTATTTTTCTTGCTTTATATGCGGACGATACCACTATTTACGCCTCTGCACATCACCCTTTCTTCCTCTATAAAAATTATTCAAAATTATCTTGATACCTACATTGAGTGGTGCCATCTATGGCGTATCAAACTAAACGAAAACAAAACTACTGCTGTCTACTTTTCTCGCACTTTTTCCCTTTCTAATTGACTCACTATCAACAATACTAGCATCCCCTGATCAGATAATGTAAAATACCCGAGGGTTATCATTGAGAAACGCCTCACCTTTAAAAAACATATCCTTAATATACGTGCTAAAGTCACCGGCATTTCTAAATTTCTGTCACGTCTTCTTACGCAGCCCTTCACTTTCTCTTCATAACAAAATGGTTATCATAACGCTTGTGTACTCCCTATTGCTACTTATGCCTGTCCAATCTGGGGTTTCGCTATTAAAACTAGTATCGCTCCCACAATAAAACTCTTTTAGAATCATCCGTAATGACTCTATATATCCACGTAATTCAACTATCAAAAATGACCTCAAAACCATTTCACTGGCTAACCGCATTAAATTCCTCTCAAAAAAATTCTACCGTAATTTGTATAAAATTACCAATGATTATTGTCTATAAACTACCTGGTTACGACGTTTATAGCCCTAGTTAAACGTAAAAGACCTCGGTATACTACCATTTTACTGGAGTAGTCCTTCTTATGCTTTGTGAGTCTTTGGAGCGTCATAAACAATTTGATATTTTATTACTACATAAAAGTGTGGTACTGTGAAATAAAAAGGTAGCAAAAACGAATTAGATTAAAAAAAATCAAAAAAACCGACTGCGTAAAAAGCGAACTAAACACGAAGCTTCTGACTGTAAAATAGCCTAGGAAACATCGTCTTCATTTTGAAAGACCTATCCAATGATATGTCACTCAATATGGTGCGTACAATTTTTTTTTCGTCTCTACCGCAATTTTGAATTTATGAAAACAAAACCTAACCAAAAAGTCTTCATTTTGAAATACGTATCCAATGATATGCCACTCAATATGGTGCGTAATTTTTTTTTTTTTTTTTTTCGTCTCTACCGCCATTTTGTATTTTACGGCCGCCATTTTGAATTTATGAAAACAAATAGAGACCTCATTCATTAAAATACATCCAACCGTTGGGATGTTTCGAGGGTATAAAGAAATCCACATACGCGTCAAACACATAACCCTTCTTGGCAGTCGGGTAATAAATATATGAAAGGTAAAGATATTTTTCGTACTTTTATTATTTATTTTTGAATTGTTATGCATTTTACGTTTTAATTTCTTTTTTATCTTCATTTTTTAAAAGATGTGAATTTTTAGAATAGAAACATAATGTTGATATTTTGATTATTCCAATCAAATAAAAAATCATGTCTGAAGTGACCTGTTAATTAACCAACTTCATTAAAAATATCTACTTATATAATCGTTTTACAGAATATTCTTTGTCACGAAAACATAAATAAAATCAATATTCATGAACGGAATAAACAAAATATAATAATTAGAAATGATAAAATGCAATAAAAATTACATAAATTTATTCCGCATTTAATCTTAGAGAAAGCGTATGCAATTTAAAGCTCTTGAAAGAAATTTAAATGATCCTATATATAAAAACAAAAATATCCAAATTGGGATCATAGAAGTATTTTCTACTATAAAGTGTGATAAAGGGTTAATTCTATATGCTTTTAATTATAGATTTTTTTAACGTAATTAATGGATTTATTTTTCTTTAAATGTTACGTGAACGAAGTTACGGGTAGCTAGTGTTCAATAAATCAAACTTTGCGTGGCATTGTTATGATGAGAGAAGCAATACAATCTATGAAATAACATATGTGATGGGGCACCAATGGGGGATGTGATGGGGCAACACAATGAATGAGGCACCTTTAGAATAAGATGGACAGACGTCCCAGTTTTAGATTAAATGTGTGGGCGTCACAATACTTTTATTAACTTTTCCCGATAATATTTAATCGTGAAAAATTGTTCGCGATAGAAATTTTTAGACATACTTGAACAAAACATTAAAGAAATATTTAAACAGCTATGTTTATGTAAATTCAGGTTTTTTACGAAATTATATATACATATTAATCGTAAGGCACGTCTTTCCTAGAATGGATGTACTGCGCGCAAGATAACATTAACATTATCAGCTGGTGTATTCGTACTGCATCCCTGCACATTATCTATTAGCCGCATGAGCTATTTCTTTTTAATACACAGACAAACAATTTCTAATTAGTAGAATGTCTTACTATCGAAACAAAACTTGTATTTTTTAACTAAATTAAGTTTCGAAATATATTTCAAAACTTTGTCTTTCAATAAAGGGCAAGAAATTTTTTAAAATAAAAATTCAGGTTCTTGCAAAATGAACGTAATTGTACTCTACGAATATTCAAATTTATATACATACATCACAATTCGAACCGCAAAAAACAAGGAAGATTTTGATGCAATAAACAAATTACTAAGTATCGAAGAGGCATCAGCGCGACCTCTAAAGAGGCAAGCAAAACAGCTTTCAATGGCAATTAACTTTACTTAGCGGACCCTGCGCAGAGTATCTGCACTCTAGTGCCTACTCTTTTAAATACTATATGCATATTAGAATACACGAATTTCAGCATTATATGTATAAATATCATCCATAAAAACTTCTCCACTTAGGACTGGGAACTTTGAAGTAAAAAATATATACACATCATAATATATGGACACCATTTAGAAATATGAAAACAGAGGTATTTTTCCAGCATCGTGCATGTAAAAAACATTTGCATGCACACAATAGTTGCTGAATACTCTTTAAAATTAAAAAAGTGTATACATATTACATTGAAAATATCTACACCATTCACAATTAGGAAAATGTTTTTATCTTTTTTTTTTTTAATTTTCTGTATCGAAAACGTCTTTATATACACAATTGTAAATTTCAGAGCTCGGAGATATTATTATTAATTTTAATTGACAAATTGTTTGTCACTGTTAGTATGGCTCGTACTTTAAGCTTTTAGGGTGTCACCGTTGAAAAATCAATGTTACTGAAAAATTGCTGCACTGGATCTTATATATCTGGATAGCAAATTGGGGGAAACTCAATAGTTTTCCCACTTTGACATTCGCCAACCTGTAACAGCGAACTTGCTAACACTCTCTCTGTTTGAAAAGCATGCATATTTGCTGTGAGTTACATAATGTAAAATATTATCTTCTTTATGCAACTTGAAACTGTTAGTGATCTTGAACCTCTAAAAATGACAGGAAAGACTGACTTGACGGAAATCTCCACCCAATAAGATTATTTTATTCATTTATTATTATTATTTACTAGCTGTTACCCGTGACTTCGTTCACGTATCATTAAAAGAAGAATAAATACATTAATTAAGCAAAATATTTCATTCCTGATAATTAAGTTGATTTTTTTTCTCCATGTTACTCCATGAACTTTTGAAAACTTATTATTTACGAAAATCTCCGCCGGTGAAAATGACGTATACACTAAATTTTCGTGACGTATGTACTTTAATTGTACTTTTTTATTTATTTTTTAATATAATTCCAAAACGGTTTGAAATTTATTCTTGGCAATAAATAGGTGTCGTTGTCACCTTTATAGGTACCTGCTGTGAAAATTTGAACGAAATCCGTTAAATATATTTTGAGTTATGCTTGACGAAAGGTTTTAATATCCATCGTAGCTATATATGGGGCAAAGTAATACTGCGCTGTGTATGAGTCTTCGTTTTCACACAGACAATTATACATTGATATTCATTCTCCTTGTATTATTACGAATATTTGAAAATACATGTTTTACTTATGACGCCATATTTGTCCAAGCCGAGGAGGATCCTTTTCAAAGTTCCATGGTCCAAGCGAAATCTATTTTTTAATAATATAATTATTGTTGCATTTTTCCTTCTAATTATAACGCAGTTTTTGACAGAAAAATATATTTTTAATGTAACCGATATTCATACTTCATGTATAGTAACATATACTCCATATTTTTGTTTCAAATTTGACGGAAATTCATCTTCTTTTGAATTATTTTTAATTTTCAGTTTTCATGTGAAAATCGTTCAATTGAAAATTAATTGTTGAAGAAAAATTATGTTTCCGTGTTTTTATTTATTGGCAACGATCAAATCCCTAGCAACGATAAAGTAAAATGGTTAAATTGTATGGAAAAATGTCTATTTATTTTCTATGAAAATAATGAAATTTTTAATTATTAAAGAAAATATTTTAATAAAATAAATAAAATCTAGCCAATGTTCATTTATGGGTTATAATCAACATATATGCAAAGATACAGGATAATTAAATTATCCATTTTGACGCTGGCTTTAGCCTAACATTTGAACACAATCGGATTTATAATATTACTAGCTGTTATCCGTGACTTCGTTCACATATCATTAAAAGAAGAATAAATGCATTAATTAAGCAAAATATTTCATTCCCGATAATTAGAAACGTAAATAATTAACTAACTTTTTATCACATTCCCTAGGAGACAATACAGTATTTCTATGTTATAGAGGCCTTGACATAACTAAGTTTTAAAAAAAGTGAAATTTTGTGACAAATAATCACGAAAAGGAAACTGCAACCAATGAAAAAAGGCGGGCAAAATAACATCGTGGCATTCGGCAAATTGTGTAAAAACATATGTCAAGTTTACCTGGTAAACCATTTTATTTTTAACGCCTTGTGAAAAGTTTTAATAGCCATCCTTCAAAGATAATGGAAATAGTATATTCTTTTTCATTAAATTCAATTTTTGTGAAAAGGGACCAATTATTCTAGACCTAAATGCAAGGAGCTTAAATTTGTCTCCTTGATTTAATCTATAACTGAAAAAAAAAATCTTTATTTCTAAATGAAAATATGTTGACAGACGATTTTTGTTCTTCAGAATAAATTGATTCATGAAGTTTGAATGTGTTAAAATACGTTTTTATTTTTCAAAAATTTTACTATAATCAAGATTTTTTTTTCTTTCACCATCTATTCAAATTGAAAATAAATTCTTTTTTTTTTTTTCAATTCCTACTATTAGCTCACACTCTCTATATATTTATACTAGCTGTTACCCGTGACTTCGTTCACGCAACATTAAAATAATAATAAATACATTAATTAAGCAAAATATTTCACTCCCGATAATTAAAAACGTTAATAATTAACTAACTCTTTATCACATTTCATAAGAGTTACTTGCGATATTTTTTACGGTATTTTTTGTTATAGGGACCTTGACATAACTCAGTCTTAAAAAAGTGAAATTTTGTGCCAAATAATCGCGAAAATGAAATTGCAACCAATGCAAAAAGGAGGGCCAAATAAAATAGTGGAAATAGAGGAATTGGATAAAAACAACTGTGAATTTTAGCTGATAAACAATTTTACTTTTAACGCTTTTGTGAAACGTTTTAACAGCCATCCTTCAAAAAAACATTAATTGGAATTAGTATATGCTTTTTCTTTAAATTCAATTCTGCCTCCGTGGTTTAATGTATAGCTGAAACAAATCTTGTTTTCTAAATGACAGTATGTTGACAGGCAATTTTTGTTCTCCCGAATAAATTGATTCATGAAGTTTGAATATGTGAAAATATGTTTTTATTTTTCGGGTAATTTACTGAAATCAAGATTTTGTTTTCACCATCTATCTATTCAAAGTGAAAATAAATTCTGTTTTTCAGTTTTAATGAGAAAATGGTGTAAAAAATATACTGATCTGTTTTATTTCTCCTTTTTCATACACAAATATGGAGTATGTTACTTTCCGTTTTTAGAAAAACTTCATTAAAATTTACAAAAAAAAAAAAAAATCTTGGTATCTAATTTATTTATTTTTTAATTCTGAGAGTTAAGTTTTCGGATCAATGATAACCGGTATTAAGTAAATCGCGTTGCGTTCGATAGTCTAGGAGTAGTTTCGAAATACAAACACACGGTCAGATTTTAATATAATAGATTCGTGTTCATTTTCCTTTTCTTAAAATTATGATGTGATTTTTAGCAGAAAACTCTCATCTGTATATAATGAATACTCATGCTTAATAACCAGTGTAGATAAAAAAAAAAAACATTTAAATTTTTCGTTATAAATATGGCGTGAAACTCATCTACTTTATATGCTTACTAATCCTTGTATTATTAATGTAAGGAATTGATTCACATTCATTTTAAAACATATCGGAAAATTCCCGTTTTATTTCAAATATATATATTTCCCCAGAGAAATTTCTTTTAAATGACATAATACTTGTTTATTTTCCAGGCAATTAATTTCAATACTGGCATAGGGGAAATTATGTTATTTTAACGAAATAATATTAAATCTTTAGGTTTTATCAACAAAAATGGAACTATGAACATTCGTCATTTTTTTTAGGTAATCGAGGTATTTCTTTTAGTTTTAAGAATGAAAATATTTTTTTCTCGCTATCCATGACATCATTTTCGACATGGATAATATTGCGGAGCATATTATTGACATTTGCTAACCATTTTCTTTTGAAATTTCTTTTTACTTTTTTAAAATTTAAATAAAAAATACGGTATAGCTATATTTGCCGTGCGCAGACGGTAAAACACCACGTATTGTTACGATACAAAAGAAAAAAAAAGAAAAAAATTGAAGAAAAAAAACCTAAGATAATTTTATTTCACCAATCAAAGCATATCCGCTTCATTTTCCATCGGGGCTGACGCAAAGGGCTACCGTGGTTGAAAGTCACGTGATAGTCGCGGTCTTACTCAAAACGTACTTTGACGCGCAGCTGTACACAAAGGAATTCCATTACTTTGGTTTTAACTCGTGTGCGTGTTGTTATATATTCTTTAATTATAAAAACAGACGTAATTTTCATTGCGAATCTTTTATTTTACTTTACTTTTGTTAAGCTTTTCTTAAGTAGTAATGTTTAATCTATTTACGCTGGATAATCTATCGAATGTAAGTATTAATCATTTTTCCGCTTTAATGTAATATGCATAACATGTAATTGTGCAATGTTATATACTTTAAATCGTTGGAAAACAGAATGCCGGCAACTTTGCTTTATGTGAAATAAAATAGCTCAGTAAAATCGTAAGATTATTATTGGATATAACGTACCTTTATGGCAGTGTTGATTACATATATTTTTCTAAGGGAGGGGGGGGGGGTGGTTGCAGATTCGGGTTTAGAACATTACAGAGTTTCGGGGGTGATTTTTCATTTCTAGACCATTAATAAATGTAAAATCCGAAATCATCTGTAGGGAATATCACCCCTTGAATTCAACATTGCATTACTAATCTTGGTGATGTATTTTTTTTTTAACCTTTGCATTCATATGATAATGTTCGTTTTGAATTGTTTGAATATAAGTAAACATAATTTATTTTAAATGAATATGTCTTTATTTGTACTATTTACTCTAAAAGTTTTTCATTCCTAATATAAACTGGATAGAAATAAGTCGAAGTTTTTAATAAGTTCAGATTATTTTTAAAGATTTAATATTCAGAATACTACACCTGTAATATTATTACGGATTAACATTAAGAATATACTATATATATGATACTTTGCATTTTGGTTCCATTAAACAATTCATGATTTTTTTTTTATGTATACATGAATTAAATGTTATTTTAATTTATTTATTAGCAAACTGAATACACTCCACTAATAAATGTGTTAAATATTTAAAAAAAATTGTTTATAATAAAATAATAAATCAATAAATTCAGATTTTGACTGAGCACAAAGAACAAATTGCCAGATATTGTTTCAAACTTTTACATTGGAACCATTTATTTTCAATTATGTTGTGTATGAATTTCGAATTTTGTTTTACAAGGAAATCAGACATGCTTGATTGTAATGCAAATTTAAGACTTGCATACTTTCCCAAATAGATATTGTTAAAACAGTTTCAGCAATAGCGATTTGGGAAAGTAAACAAGTCCTAAATTTTCGTCACAAAGTGTATTGGATTTTTTTCTAAATCAAAATTCGATAGTGAGAAATCATATAAGTTTTTTATTATAACATGTCTATGCTAATTGTTTGCCACACAATGTCTGCTTATCATTTTTGTCATAATTTCTGTTTAAAGTGTTTCCATATTTTCCTATATTTCTCTTTGGGTATGTACCATTACTCAGGACTGACATATATACATGATGTCCCAAAAGATTGAAACACATTTTAATTTTTTTACATGATGGGAGTAATGGGGCAATGTAAATTGCCAAAGTGTTCAAAATTAAGTAAGAAATAAAATTATATCAATGAAACACCTTTTTTTTTTAAATAATTTTGAAAAAGTTACACTTTATTTATTTATTTTTAATCAATTCTCCTTAGACAAATTTGGTCAGTTAGACATTTTTTGTGTTTTTGATGTAACAGATCATTGGAAAAAAATTGCATACACGCATACCTTTAAAAGTATTTCTGGATTAATAATATTATTAATATATGTCTACGTTAACTGTATTTACTGATCACTGTAACTCCATATTAAATTCAAATAAATCCACTATACTTCATCTTCATAATAGTTGGTGTTAGGATCTATTTAAATCAATATATTGGAATGATTATGAAGAAAGTCTTGTGATGACTATACAACATACTAGTGTTTTAATTTAATATACTTAAAATTATGCCTGTGTTTTGAACTTTTAATATGATTTAACAATCATAACATCCATTGCTTGGGAAAATTTTCGTTAAAAACAATATTAATTTTTAGATAGTTTGTGTCTTAAAATTGTTTTCTTTCTGTTATTAACTTCTATGCTCAGAGATAAATAATGAGCACATTTAATTAAAAAAAGTTATCTTTGTACTAAAACTTTGAAAAGTTTATATATTATATAAAGTATGTATCCAATGGCCATGCATAATTTTGGTTCAGAAATATTGATATTTGAATATAAAGGTCCGGTTTGAAAAAAAAAAAAAAAAAAAACATTTTTTCCCCTCAATAACTTAAAATTGTTCTACAGCTTTGAGATTTGAATATGTTAAATAAATCATTCTTAAGTATTATGTGTTAAATTTCTGTGTATTTACAGTGATTTGTAGGGTACAAGGAGCTCTTGTGTAAAATATACTTATTTTTCTTCTAAAGATTTGAAAATTTTATATATATATAATATATTATATAAAATATATGTCCTATGGCTGCATATAATTTTGGTAGGGAAAATATTGTCATTTAGGTATTTAAAAAAAAAAAAAAAAAAAAAAAAACATTTTTATTTTTTTTTGCTTTTTAATTTTCTTTTTCTTTGAAAATCATTCTTTTCTTAAATTGTGATTCATCTTTGAAATTTTTAAATGTTAATTAAATTATTTTTAGGTATAGTTTGTGTTATATTTAGGTGTATTCACAATGATTTTTAGGATAAAAAAGGCTCAATTTTCATTATTTTTTCCCCTTTTGACAACTTTATATCTGGTTACAAATTATTTTATTTAATATAATTAAATTATCTTAATGTTTTTGTAAGATTTGATAATCATTATTCCGCTGCTTGGGGGCAAGTAACGAATTTTATCAAATTAAAGAATGACTCGGATATAAGAGTAATCTAAAATTGAGGCAATAATCTATTATGTCAATTGGTTTGCTTAGCTCAGCTGAGACCGGGAGCGTCACGTGACTACTCTAAATTGGAGAAGCACGGTAGCCCGTCTTTCTCGTTAGCCCCGATTTTCCATGTATGACGTCATATTAGCCTGTTTCCTATGGTTACGCATATTGAAACCTTGTATTATTATCAAAAACTAAAAAAAGTACGTTTTATTTCTAATAATATTATTTAATCTTTTTAATTCTTTAATTTTTTTTATTTCATTTTCATTTTTCACGTGAAAATTTTTCAATTGAATCTAAATTGTAGAGTAAAAATTGTTATTTCAGGTTTTTAATTAGTTTTGGCAACGATAAAGTATTAGCAACGGTAAAGTAAATTTAACCATTTTAAAATATTATACGAAAAAATGTCCATTTATTCTCTATGAAAATAACGAAATTTGGAACTATTAAGAAAAATATTTGAATAAAATTAACAAAAACAAGCCTATGTTCATAAGAGGGTTATAATCCACCTATATGCAAAAACACAGGATCATTAAATGCTCCATTTTGACGCTGGCTTCAGCCTAACATTTGCACACAATCAGATTTGTAATATTATTAGGATATCTTGTTCAAATTTTCAATCGTTAATAAAATATTTTCTATTCATCCTATCAAGTTCAAATAAATTTTTTAAAATTTGTACTGTATGACAATTGTTGTTAATACAGTTTTTTCAAATATTAATTAATTAATTAAATTAAATTAATTAATTTTAATTTTATATTTCATTTCTGTCCAAAAGTATAGACTCACTCCATATTTATAGTCTCACCTTCACACGTAAAAAGATAATGGGGCTGTTCACGGACGAAGATCAGGTGGCTCGCGGGCGAAGGAGACTATAAATGTGGAGTGAGTCTATACTTTTGAACAGAAATGAAGTATAAAACTAAAATTAAATAATAAAATTTAATTAATTAATTAATATTTTAAAAAAAACTGTATTATCGATAACTGTAACATCGCTATGGCACTTTATTGTGAAGTTTGGTAATTTTTGAAATTCAATATTTGAAAAACGGCATAATCATTAGATTTTAAATTTATATCAAGAAAAATACAATTTTTTAAACTTTCTAACGCAGTTTGTCTAACAATTTTGTGAGAAATACTTTTCGAGCTATTAATTTTTGGTATTTTAGCTATTTATTTTTTATTTAATTTTTAATACATTTCAAAAATTTCTCTTATGTAAGATATTTAACAGGATATAAATTTAGGAATAAATACCGTCAGTGGTGAAGCGTGTAGATCGCTGGAAATTTTTTTTTCTATTTGACCTCAGTAGGAATTGACTTAAAAAAAAAGTTTTTATATTACTTGTTTCAGTTTTAATGAGAAAAAATATATTAATCCGTTTTATTTCTTCTTTTTTATTCACAAAATTGGAATAATTTAGTTGCCATTTTTAGAGAAACTTCGTTAAAATTTACAATAATAATAATAATAATAATATCTCGGAATTAATTTTTTTTTTTTTTTTAATTCTGAGAGTTTATGACATCTTCGGATAAATGATAACCGGTGTTAAGTAAATCGCATTGCGTTCGACAATCTGAAAGGAGTAGTTTCGAAATACAAACAGGCGGTCAGATTTTAATATTATACATTCGTATTTCTTTTTCTTTTCCTAATAATCATGGTGTGGTTTTTGGCAGAAAACTCTCATCTGTATGTAACTGATATTCATGCTTAATAATCGGTATCGATTAAAAAACAATAATAATTTTGCGTTTTAAATATGGCGTGAAACTCATCTACTTTCTAAACTTACCGATCCTTGTATTATTATTGTAAAGAATTGATTCCCGCTCCTTGTAAACACATTTGAAAATTCCTGTTTTATTTAAAATATGACGTCACTTTTTCCTCATAGATATCTCTTTTTAATGGCATAATTCTTGTTAATTTTTTTTTTCTGGCAATCAGGACGTAAATTTTAGCAGAAAACTCACATTTGTATGTAACTGGTATTCAAGCTAATTATTAATCAGTATCGATAAAAAATATTTTAGTTTTCATCTTATATATTACGTCCATTATCTATCTACTTTCATTATACATTGATATTTATGCTCCTTGTATTATTACGAATATTTGAAAATACATGTTTTATTTATGCTCCTTGTATTATTACGAATATTTGAAAATACATGTTTTATTTATGACGTCATATTTGTCCAAGCCGAGGAGGATCCTTTTCATAGTTCCATGGTCCAAGCGAAATCTATTTTTAATAATGTAATTATTGTTCATTTTCCTTCCAATTATAACGCAGTTTTTGACAGAAAAAGATCTTTTTAATGTAACCGATATTCATACTTCATGTATAATAACAAATACTCCATATTTTTGTTTAAAATATCACGGAAATTCATCTTCTTTTGAATTATTTTTCATTTTCATTTTTCAAGTGAAAATCGTTCAATTGAAAATTATTCGTTGACGGAAACGTATTTTTCCGTTGTTTTTATTTATTGGCAACGATCAAAGCCCTAGCAACGATAAATTTAAATGGTTAAATTGTATGGAAAAATGTCCATTTATTCTCTATGAAAATAATGAAATTTTTAATTATTAAAGAAAATATTTGAATAAAATAAACAAAAACCAGTCTATGTTCATTTCCTGGTTATAATCCACCTATATGCAAAGATACAGGTGACCATTAAATTCTCCATTTTGGCGCTGACTTCAGCCTAACATTTGCACACAATCAGATTTATAATATTACTAGCTGTTACCCGTGACAACGTTCACGTAACATTAAAAGAAAAATAAATGTACTAATCACGCAAAATATTTCATTCCCGTTAATTAAAAACGTAAATAATTAACAAACTCTTTATCACATTTCATAGAAGAAAATACGATATTTCTTTGTTATAGGGGGCCTTGACATAAATCAGTTTAAAAAAGGTAAAATTTTGTGCCAAATAACCGCGAAAAGGAAACTGCAACCAATGGAAAAAATCCCTGACGGCTCGGCCTACAGGCACAGGTAGATTTCGCAGACGCAGACCGTGGGGCACCTGTTTGTCGGGAATTGCGGAAGAAATGACCTTTTTGCGATGATGCTGCAGTTGGAACCGCATACTTCGAAACCAAACTTGTTTGCAGGCGGAGCCAGCAAGGATTTTTTTTTTTTTTTTTTTTTTTTTTTTTTTTTTTTTTTTGCTATAAGAGTTGGTCCTATAAAAACTTGTCAATATAAAAGTTTTAGATAATATTAACCCATTAAAGCGCCGCTATATATATTAAACTATTTTTTTATGGAACAGTTGTTTTTTCTTTATGAATAGGAAGTCTTTAAAGTATTTCTGAAGGAAAAAAAAATCGAATATTTCCAGCCATTAATTTCTCCGTTTTGACGCAGCCTAACATTTGCACACAATCAGATTTATAATATTACTAGTCGATCCCGCGCAGAGCATCTGCGCTCTAGTGTCTACTTTTTTAAATATAAGCATATTAAAATACGAATTTCAGCATTATATGTATAAATACTACGCATAAAAACTTCTTCACTTAGGACTGGGTACTTTGAAATTAAAAAATATATACACATCATAAGATACGGACGCCATTTAGAAATATGAAAACAGAGGTACTTTTTCAGCATCATTCATATAAAAACCTTTGTATGCACACAATAGTTACTGGATATTCTTTAAAATTAAAAAAGTGTATACAAAAAAAGTGTATATTGAAAGTATCTACACCATTCACAATTATCAAAATATTTTTATCTTGTTTTTTTCAGCATCGAAAACTTCTTTATGCACACAATTGTAAATTTCAAAGCTCACATATACTACAGTAACTGAATCAAAAGATCTAACTCTTGAAAGACCAACATACACCTGACCATTAGCTAAAAACTGGATTTGACAAATCTAAGCGATTTCTTTCAGAAGTTTGACCCTGGGATTCATTTATAATAATTGAAAAAGCTAATCGGATACTAAATTGTATACGCTTAAATGTAAAAGGCATATTATTCTCTGATGGAATAAGTGGTATTCGAGGGGTAAGAAAAGTTTCATTAATATTGAAATCAATTTATTTTGCTTCAATATCATTATCTTGTAAGTTACTAACTATAAGTCTTGCACAGACCTTTAGAAGGTACTAAATTTCTTGATAACATTATGATGGCCCCTCGCCTTCATTTCAGTTTATGAGGTGGCATTCCAATTGGTGTTAAACTGTTTAAAAATTCTCCAGTATATGCAAGTTGATCTTGTGGATCATAATTTATGATCATGTCAATGCTTTCATAAACCCTTTCCGTTCCTAGCATACATTGTAAAACACGATTTTTAATTTCAAGTGACAAATTGTTTGTCGCTGTTAGTATGACTCTTCCCAGTGGTGTAGTCCTAGGGATAAAAGTGGGGGGACGCTCATAGTTCCGAATATTAGGTCTATGTCCTGTGTCACCCACAGAAAACATGATACTACAGAATCTTGCTTTTCATTTTGAAATGCAGAAAAAATAAATTGAAAATTTAAGCAGTTTAATTTAATTTATTAAAGTTTTTTTAGGTAGATTTTGTAAGAAATACTACCTATTACATTCTCACCTAAGTTGGAAATTTTAAAAAATTTTTGCAGATCTACGCTGATCATGACTCCCAGAACCCAAAACCACCCCCAGTTCAAAACTTTATATCTATCTATCTATCTATCTATCTATGTCACTTTTTTCTGACCACGATAACTGGAAAAATTCTGCATAAATCTCTTCCAAACTGATACATAAAATCAAGGGTTATAAAATCTAGGGTTATAAAATCGGTCAAGTTCGTTAATGGGAAATGGGGGGGGGGGGGGGGCTTTTTGTGAAAACAGAAAAACCCTCATAATTTCTTTATTATTATACGTATCGAATCCGTTTAAAGTTATTATTACTTCTAGGAAAAGGGCCAAACATTTATGTATGACAGATTTTTGATATAATTAAAAATGGCCCCAAGGGGGGAAAAAAGGGGGGTTTTAGAAGAAAAAAAATCATAGCTTCGTCAATTCCCAAGATATCAAATCCGCGTAAATTTATTATTAATCCTCTTAGTATTATCTAAAACTTTTATATTGACAAGTTTTTTATAGGACCAACCGTTATAGCAAAAAAAATTAAAAACAAAAAAATCCCTGCCGGCTCCGCCTGCAAACAAGTTATTTTTCGAAGTAGGCGGTTCCAACTCCCGCATCTTTTCGAAACTGATACATAAAATCAAGGGGCATAAAATCTCGGTCAAGTTCGTTAATGGGCAAAATTGAACCAGTGGGGGGGGGGGGGGGGGCTTTTTGTGAAAACAGAAAAAAACCCATAATTTCTTAATTATGATACGTATCGAATCCGTTTAAAGTTATTACTATTACTTCTAGGAACAGGGCCAAAAACTTACGTATGACAGATTTTTGATATAATTAAAAATTGCCTTAAGGGGGGGGGGAGGGGGGTTTTAGAAGAAAAAAATTCATAACATCGTCAATTCCTAAGATTTCAAATTCGCTTAAATTTATTATAAATCCTCTTAATATTATCTAAAACTTTTATATTGACATGTTTTTTATAGGACCAACTCTTATAGCAAAAAAAAAAAAAAAAATCCTTGCTGGCTCCGCCTGCAAACAAGTTTGGTTTCGAAGTAGGCGGTTCCAACTGCAGCATCATCGCAAAAAGGTCATTTATTCCGCAATTCCCGACAAACAGGCGCCCCACGGTCTGCGTCTTCGAAATCTACCTGTGCCTGTAGGCCGAGCCGTCAGGGATTTTTTTTACTTGCAATCTTTTAAATAGCTTGCCATAATAGAAAAGTTGAGAACTTTATTTCGTGTCTGAAAATTTGTGGAAAAGAATTCGAAATTCAGTAACACTAATTCGCGCAACGAGATTCTTCTTTTAATTGGTTTTGGAAATAGCCATATTATAACATGAAACTTGCTGGCAACATTGATAATTAATGAATTTTTACTTTCCAAAGCACAAAACAAATATTGTAATTATGGAAAAAATTGGTATATCTTTAATTTTTGAGGTCTTCTGAATCCGCTGTTTAACACTTTCCAACATAGTTGGAAAGTGTTTATGAATTCGGTTTGTCTGTCTGTCCATACTCTAACTCTTTTAAATATACTCGGATTGTCATGAAATTTTTATACATTATTGAATTTAGCTATAGAATGTTCAGTATTGAAAACGAAGTGTGTAGCATTAATAGATCATTTAGAACAATTTCATTACATTATGGTCTATGGAGAAAAGTCGTTTGCGGCACATTTTATGGATGTTACGCTATTTCAAGCATGATGAAATTAATATGCATTACTGAGGGGGATTAAAGCATGCATTCACCGAAGATTACAATGGGTAGCGTTTATAGTTAAATTACAGGGACGTACAAAACGATTCCTTTACACTATGATCATGGGGAAATATATTGTTTGCGGTGCATGTTGAACATGTTATGATACTTGAAACATAATGAAATTTAGAAAGATCACTAAGGTTCAATACAACTTATTTTCTATAAATTATGGAGTGCCTAGGCTTTATCGTTCATGTACAGCGACGCACAAGATAAATCGGTTAAAGGACTAACTAGGATCGGTCATTGCTAGACGTGCTATTTCCGCTGCGGTATGCAATTTTATGTAATTTTTAGTGTATTTCGTGTTGTTTACAAATTCTGTAGGTCATATCTAGGGCTGCACGAAAGACAGTTGTTGAAAAGGGTTTTTTACCTAGTTATGTATTTTTTTAATTGCTTATTTAGCTATCTCATTTCTTCGCATTAAAAAATCAAATATCTTAATAATATTCTGTTAGTGTTGTAAAATGTCTCATAATCTATGCCCGATGCATGATTTTTCGTTCTGGTACTATTTTTTGCAACGATTCTGCATGTTGTGTGCATTTGTGCAGGTTGCTATTTCCGTTTTTAGTGCCCAAAGTTCGGTTATATGTTTTTTCTACGATGGGTTTGTATGTGTGTGTGAGAGAGAACCAGTGAGTAAGCATGAGCATTTAAACGTTTCTTTCTATGGAGCTCATATTTGGCAGGTATGTTATATATGTATGGGTAGAGCATTTAAGGATTTGATGTTACGTGCCGCTGTCGCAAGGACTGTATTGAATTTTGGACAAATCTGCCAACGAGCTTCGTATCTAAACAATTTGTTTAAATATTTTTCGACCAATAAGTACTGTTTGTATGAGAGAAAATAATCAAAGAAATGTGACCGAGGCCGAGAATAACTAATAACTAATACTTTTACAGGCTGGGAGACTACTTTTATGATTCAAATGCTGTCCCAGAACGGATTTTTTTTAAAACAAATTTTATAGAATTGGAGTAGTTAAAGATGCTATTAAAGAACGCTGCTGAAATTTGCGTTTCCTCCGGATATCTCCTGAAATACTTGGACTAAAAGCTGTGAATTGTTAAGGAGATACTTTATAGTATGTAAATGTAATTTGTGAAAGTCTTTTTTAATAATTCGAATTTAGAAGGGGTAAAATGTGGGTAGAATCTTTTAAAATCGTAATTTCATCACGATTTCTGGAACTATTCAAGCAAGGAATTTAAAAGTTTGTACGAAGGCTACCTTTATGGCTTACATACTCCCAAAAAATTTTAAATCGAATTTTACAAAGGTGAAACGATGGTTATATCTTCTAAAATCGATTCATCATCGCGATTTATCCGAAGATATTTTTGGCAAGGCGCAAGGATACTTTAAAACCACTGTTCCTATTCCCACTAGGTAAAACTCCCTAATTAGAATTTTTTTCCTTTTACTGCATCAAGATTACTACAAAACAACAACAAAATAAAAAATAAAAACAACTGTTGTCTTTAAAATTGAATGAGATATTCTTAATTGAAAATTGACGTTTATGAATATATCAAATTACAATTTGACTACACAACACATTATAAATTCGAAAATCTGTTAGATGTTACAAGAAAGAGGTAAACAGACGGTAATATTTATGCAATTGACACTAAACAAATTATTTGTTTGCAACAATATCAGTGCTGAAGAAATGCAAAATATTTGCAAAAGTGTTATTAAAAAAAGCTCAGATATGCACTGAAGTTGATGGAAAACACTTAGAAAATGCTTAGAGAATTATATTTATTATTTATTTATTTTTAATTATGTTTCAAAGTTTTAAAACTGTATTTTTTTTTTCATGATCTTTGCCCGTGTAACTCTTTATTTAAATGCATTTGTGATAAAAAGAATTTCACACTTAATGCCATCATGAATTTGTATATATAGTCCATATTTTCCTTAATAAAATAATGTTTAAACGGTTCGAGAAGAGGGTATAAGACATCTGTTTCCGTTGTTTGTTCTTTCTTTCTGTTAACTTTAAACATACAGATATGCAGTTTTTTGTAGGAATTTCGCTGCACCAAAAAGAAAAAACTTCTAACTGAGCAGTTTTCCACTATGGTGGAAAGTATTAAAAATCAATGTTTTATTTCTTAAAATTGTTTATTTATTAGCGTGCTGTTTATCCCTTTAAAAAAATGGAAAGTAAAAAATGGAAGTTTGGAAAGTCTGCGTCCTCCCGCGTCCCTTGCCGTCCCCTTGAAAATAAGAAGTGGGGGAACGCTTGAGATAAAATAAAAAAGTGAGGGGACGTCGTCCCCCCGCGTTCCCCCTCGACTACACCACTGACTCTTCCTTTAAGCTTTTGAGGTGTCACTGTCCTAAAACCGATGTCACTGAAAAGTTGATGCACTGAATCGTGTATATCTGAATAGCAAATTGGGGGCAACTTAATAGTTTCCCCGCCCTCTTTGACATTCGCCAAACTGTAACAGCCACCTTGCTAACTCTCTCTCTGTTTTAAGGGTACGTATATTTTCTGTAAGTTTCAAAATTTAAAATTTAGAACAATGTCTATGCATCTTTATGCAACGCTAAACTGTTAGCGATCTTGAATCTCTAAAACTGAGAGGCAGGGATATGACGAAAATCTCCACTCTATAAGATTATTTTATTCATTTATTTTTATCGATTCTATATTATAAATCACAAATATGTGCATCAGTAACATTGACGTCATAAAGATGCGGACAACAATGAGGTTGCATAAGGTGAACAATGGAGCTAATGTTTAAATTTGTAACAAAATGGCGCGTTTTTTGGTTTGACTTCGCACTTTATTTTCTTTCCTTTTTAGAAAATAGCTAGTTTTTCGCAAAAAATAAGAAAAAATACAGCCCTATTTTTACAAAAATCTCATTTTCGAAGCAGAAAATTTTTCTACATAATGTGTGATGAGTTTTAAATCGATACCTCAAATACTTTTCTTAATATTTGCAAATTAATGAAAACAAAACGCTTGTTGCCACCGGCAAAAAAGAAATAATCGCGATTTCTGTGCCACGTACGATAGCGTAATATATAGTATATAGATTGGGATTAGGATTAGGATTTGTTATTACTCAATCTACTATAACTAACAAATACGTGCATTCGTAACATTGACGTCATAACGATGCGGACAACAATGAGGTTAAACTGCATAAGGTACAACAATGGAGTCAATGTTTTATTTAATAACAAAATGGCGCGTTTCTTAGTTTGATTTCGCACTTTATTTTCTTTCCTTTTTAGAAAGTAGCTAGTTTTTTAAAATAAATAAGAAAAATTGCCGGCCAATTTTTACAAAAATTGTATTTTCGGACGCAAAAATTTTTTCTACATAAGTGTGGTGACTTTTAAATCGATACCTCAAATACTTTTCTTAATATTCGCAAATTAGTGAAAACAAACCTCTCGTTGCCATCGGCAAATGATAAATAATCGCGATTTCTGTGCCAACGTACGATAGCCTAATATATATATATAGATTATCGAAAGAACTAATCTCATCAAAAAGTCACCTGTAAAAAATGCAGCCAAGTCTCGTAACTCATTTACCGTAAAAAGTACTGAGATCGTATAAAGCCAAGTTTAACTATCTTATTAACTCTGAAATTTTCATTCACAAAATCACTCCTAGTCTCTACATCTTTAGTTAATTATTATTTTGTGACTTGGCAATTACTTAGCACGAGAATGTGATGTATATAGTTAGTCTTAATCAAATAATACTATAACATATTAAGGTGTAATAACTTCCCTGTGCGTATATAATTTGCTTTAGTTAAATTATCCCATCCCATAACATAGTAAGGTGTAATAACTTCCCTGTGCTGCGTAATTGCCAAGTCACAAAATAATAATTAACTAAAGATGTAGAGACTAGGAGTGATTTTGTGAATGAAAATTTCAGAGTTAATAAGATAGTTAAACTTGGCTTTATACGATCTCAGTACTTTTTACGGTAAATGAGTTACGAGACTTGGCTGCATTTTTTACAGGTGACTTTTTGATGAGATTTCACTTCTTTTTGTAAGTAACCCTCCTTTTCTTGATTTTGGGTTCTTTTTGGAGATCATCCACTGATTTTCGCTATGCCCACACTCTATCCCTATTATTTACAGGTATCAAAAAATTGAAGCTTTAGTTTCGTTTGCAAAGTACTGTAGATAAAAAGAGATTTCAGGTTCCTAGGCAAGCACTAAATTATGGGAGGGGGAGTGCCAAAAGTACTCTCAATTGCTTCCAGGATAGGCGCTATGCATCTGAGATATAACTCGCAGCCCTAGATACTTGATATTTAACATAAAAGAACTTTTTAGTATAAAAAGAAAGCAAAAATTAAAATTTCCGGAAATTTCCAATAAATCAAACTATATTCCTTTTTTCGATGGTTTTTTTTCGTTTTTTTTTAGACTTTTTTTTATTATTTACGGATTTTTTAATTTTTCCTTACTTTGTGTACAAAACCCTGCCTTTCTGCCAAATGTCAATCTTCTAGGACTACAAAATCGAATTATTTTCAAATTTTCGACTTTTTATGAATTTATTGATTTTTCGATTTTAATTCTAAGTTACCTGATTGTCATGCCAATATAGTAATTCTTTGATCCGTCTTCTTAAGATCATTTAGGTTCAATTTAGAGATAAATCAAGTGAATCTTAGAGTCACCATGATTTTATTTAGAAAGGACTATCAAGCCATAACCAGCCAGTAATGTCGGGAGGGTAGGGGGAGCTGTGAAAATTTTTGTGGGGCTAACATCATTTAACAATCCATATTTCATATGTGAAGTAAATAGAGTACAACATGTGAAAGAAAACAAACCTGTCTATAAAGAAATCGCCTATATCGTAGCCAGTCTATAGCGGAACTTTTCTATAACGAAATTCGTAAACGAAAGAAAAGAAAACCATAATCCGGGGGAAATAACATAAAACAATTAGGGGCGTTGTACTAGCTAATAGGACAATTATCTTATAACTAATGTTTCTAGCAGTACAAAATCAAATTGTTTTCGAATTTTCGATTTCTTAAACATATTTCAATTTTTCGATTTTATTTTCGAATTTTTTAATTGTTCCTTTTATTGAATAGTAAATATTACCTTTATACCAAGTTTTAAGTTTCTAAGACTACAAGATAAAAATATTTTCAATTTTTGATTTTTTCGCAATTTTTTTTTTTATAATTTTCTGGATTTTATAATTTTTTCTTATTTTGTATCCTTTATTACAAATTTTAAGTTTCCAGAGCTACAAAATCGAATTATTTTAAAATTTCCGATCTTTTTATTTTATTTTCGAATTTTATTACGTTTTTATTTTAACTTATTCTGAATCCTAAACACTATCTTCACCGCGAATTTTAAGTTTCTAAGGCCAAAAGATCAAATTATTTAAATTTTTTTCGAATTTTTGATTTTTTTTCGAGTTTTCTGGATTTTTTAATTTTTCCTTATTTTGCATCCTAAATACTACCTTTATTCCGAATTCCAAGTTTCTAGCGCAACAAAATTGGATTATTTGAAAATTTTTCGATTTTTTTCGATTTTTCGATTTTATTTTCAATTTTTTTTTTTTGTGTGTTTTTGATGTTTTCATTTTCTGAATTCTAAACACTACCTTCACACCAAATTTTAAGTTTTTATGACTACAAGATCGTGTTATTTTCAAATTTCAATTTTGTTCGATTTTTTTGAATTTTCGAATGTTTTTTTTTTTAATTTTCCGGATTTTATATTTTTTCCTTTCTTTGTATCCGAAATGCTAGCTTTATTCCAAATTTTCAGTTTCTGTGGCTGTGGGATATACCCAATCTTTTTGATGACGCGAGAGTGAGTGAGTGTGTGAGTGACAAAAAATCGAAACTTTCAGTTCATATATCGTCTGCACTAATTTATGGGTATTTTTGAATTATCCATATTTTTTAATTTTTCCTTGTTTAGTATCTAATATTACCTTTATTCCAAATTTCAAGTTTCTAGCGCTATGAAATCGAATTATTTTCAAATTTTCCTTATTTTTCGATTTTTCCGATTTTTCCGATTTTTTCGATTTTTTTGTTTTATTTCCGAATTTTATTTGGTTTTTTATTTTAACTTATTCTGAATCCTAAACACTATCTTTACTGCGAATTTTAAGTTTCTAAGGCTAAAAGATCAAATTATTTTAATTTTTTCAATTTTTTTCGAATTTTTGAATTTTTTTTTTCGAATTTTCCAGAATTTTTAATTTTTCCTTATTTTGCATCCTAAATACTACCTGTATTCCGAATTCCAAGTTTCTAGCGCAACAAAATCGGATTATTTGAAATTTTTCGATTTTTTTCGATTTTCGATTTTTTCAATTTTGCTTTCGATTTTTTTGGTGTTTTTGATGTTTTCTTTTTCTGGATGATAAACACTACCTTCACACCGAATCTTAAGTTCCTAAGACTACAAGATCGTATTATTTTCAATTTTCAATTTTGATGGAATTTGTTGAATTTTCGAATGTTTTTTTTTTTTTCGAATTTTCCGGATTTTATAATTTTTCCTTTCTTTGTATCCTAGACACTACCTTTTTTCCAAATGTCAAGTTTCTAGGGCTACGGGATCTACCTAATCTTTTTGATGACGCCTAAACGAGTGAGTGAGTGAGTGAGTGACAAAAAATGGAATGTTTGAGTTCATATATCGTCTGAACTAGAAAAGATAGCAAGTTTTAATTTTAAATTTTGGTCTGTCCTATGTGCCAAATACTCTAGAAAAACGAAGTTTCAAATTTTTGGGATACTCCAGCGCGGAGATATGAGGGGGTCAAAAGTGCCCTGAGTTGCTTCCAGAAAAGTATGCTTACGGCTGCCCTCTCTCGACTTGGCGGAGGCACTGCCGTGCCTCCAGATCTAAAACAAACTATCCCCATCCTGTGGGATTTGTTTTTCAATGTTTTACTTTATTTAATGCAAAACATAGATTGCATCCGACAACTCATAAAAAAGTCCTCCGGCCTGTACCGGCAGGAAAAGGTAGCTTTCCTATATCTTCGTTTTAAAATTTTAGCTAATGTTACTCGAAAACAGCAAGTTAAAATGCAAAGAAACCGTTTACAAAAGATTCGTTTACACTGAATTTGAATAAGAAATTCGCCAAATTATTGAGCTATAGCCAAGTTGGCTTCATTTATGAAGACTTATTTTTGTCGCCAAATTTGGCGAGATTTCGCCAATTGTCGCCAAGTTTGGCGAGAATTTGGCGCTAATGGATATGAATATATAGTTTTATGCGTATGATTGGGAAAATGGTTACAACAATGAAAGAAAATAATTTGCGAGAAATCGCGTTCACTAAAACTTATAAATTTATATTAAAATCATTAAAATTACAGACATTACAATACACTTTCATAAAACATTAAAAACATATTAAAGTTGGACGTTTCGGATTTACATGGAAAATCCCTCTTCAACAACAACATTTCACTTAGCGTAAATCATAGTTCAAAAATATCAACAAATAGAAAATGCAACGTATCAAAATTTCGAAGTCAAAGTTACAGTTATAATAACACGGAGTATTCATTCGGGATTGCACCTGCTTGACCATTATTGACCATAAATTTATCGTTGGTTTTTTGTAATGTGCTGTTTTGTTTCAAAATGTCAGCCACCCTAGAATTTCAAACTGCTCTATCTCAGCCAATTTTTAAGATAGAGATAAAACAAAAAATGCTCTGGAATCCTTGTATCAAGTCCTAACACCTAATTAAAAAATAAACTTGATTTTTTAACTTTTTTGTATATTTATTTTAGTTTTAAAATTTTCCGTGGCCGCCATCTTGAAACAAGATGGCGGACCAAGCTGGCCAACGAACTCGGTCGAGGCATTGGTGAGCTTAATACACACAATTAGTTTCATCCAAATTAATTTATAAATACGAGCGTTATCGTATCAAATTATTTTCATTTTTTCAATTTTTTTCGAATTTTTTTATTTTTTTTTCGAATTTTCTGGATTTTTTTAATTTTCCTTTTTCTGTATCCTAAATACTACCTTTATTCCTAATTTGAATTTTCTAGCGCAACAAAATCGGATTGTCTTCAAATTTTCGGTTTTTTTCAATTTCTTCGATTTTTTCAATTTTGCTTTCGATTTTTTTGGTGTTTTTGATGTTTTCTTTTTCTGGATGTTAAACACTACCTTCACACCAAATCTGAAGTTTCCAAGACTACAAGATCGTATTATTTTCAATTTTCAATTTTGATGGAATTTGTTGAATTTTCGAATGTTTTTTTTTCGAATTTTCTGGATTTTATAATTTTTTCTTTCTTTGTATCCTAAACACTACCTTTTTTCCAAATGTCAAGTTTCTGGGGCTACGGGATCTACCCAATCTTTTTGATGACGCGTGAACAAGTGAGTAAGAAGTGACAAAAAATCGAATGTTTGAGTTCATATATCGCCTGAACTAGAAAAGACAGAAAGTTGTAATTTTAAATTTTGGTCCTGTGGGCCAAATACTCTCTATAATTGAAGTTTAAAATTTTTGGGATACTCCAGCGCGGAGATATGGGGGGGTCAAAAGTGCCCTGAGTTGCTTCAAGAAAAGTATGCTTACGGCTGTCCTCTCTCGACTTGGCGGAGGCACTGCCGTGCCTCCAGATTTATTACACGCTTTTATCATATCATCATATTATTTTAATGTGTCTATGTCTTGTTGTGTATATATGCAAATTTTATTTTAAAAATGTCTCTAACGATTTTGATTAAATTTTGTATTCTACCGTTTTCGAGCACATGAAGACCTTTGGGCTAGGTGTCACATGTTCGAGAAAATTCGATTAGTGGGTCATTTCGAGTCACTGCGGGTCAAGGTCAAGCTAATTTTATCTAACAAACGGCTCAAACGATTTTGACTAAATTTTGTATCCTACCATTTTGGGTTAGGAGAAGATCATTGGGCTAGGTCTCATGTTCGAGAAAATTCGATGTAGGTCATTTTGAGGTTACTACGGGTCAAGCTAATTTTATCTAAGAAACGGCTTTGACGATTTTGACTAAATTTTGTATCCTACCATTTTGATGTACGAGAAGACCATTGGGCTACGTCACATGTTCTAAAAATTCAATTAGTGGGTCATTTTGTGGTTACTACGGGTAAAGTTAATTTTATCTAAATAAAACACGGCTCTAATGATTTTGAATAAATTTTGTATCCTACCGTTTTGGATTACGAGAAGACAATTGGGCTAAGTCACATGTTCGAGAAAATTCTATGTGGGTCATTTTGGGGTCACCAAGGATCAAGCAAATTTTATCTAAAAAACTGCTTTAACGATTTTGACTAAATTTTGTATCCTACCATTTTAGGGTACTAGAAGACCATTGGGCTAGTCACATGTTCGAGAAAATTCCATTAGTGGGTCATTTTGGGGTCACTACGGGTCACGCTAAATTTATTTATAAAACGACTCTAATGATTTTGACTAAATTTTGTATCCTACCATTTTGGGTTACAAGAAGAGCGATTTTGGTTAAATTTTGTGTCGCCTTTATTAAATTAAATGTCGTCTCATGTTCGAGAAAATTCGATGCAAGTCATTTTGAGGTCACTAAAGGTCAAGTTAATTTTATCTAAAAAACGGCTCTGACGATTTTGACTAAATTTTGCATGCTTACGTTTTAGGGTACGAGAAGACCATTGGACTGAGTCACATGTTCGAAAAAATTCGGTTAGTGGGTCCGTTTTGGGTCACAATGGGTCAATCTAATTTTATCTATTTTGACTAAATTTTGTATCCTACTATGTTGGGTTAGGAGAAGACCATTGGGCTAGGTTACATGTTCGAAAAAATTCGATTAGTATGTCATTTCTGGGTCACTACAGGTCAATACATTTCAATGTGAATGAAGGTTGAAACAGTTATTAAGTAGCTGAATAGTCGGCAGTAAATAAAGTCGCAAAGTTGGCCAACATTTCGCAAAATATCGCCAAATTTGGTGAAATGTCGGCGACATTGGCGGGGAAATTGACTTTCAAGATTACCAACGCTAACATATATGCTTTGACGCCGAATGAAACAATGCTGCCATGTTTACGACTTTTCACCAAATTTTGGCGACATTTGGCGAAAAAATTGGCTTTTAGAATATGAAAGAACTTTCTAGAAATTCCCAATAGGAGCCGAGATACGTGATTCAACCAATCAGAGTATAGAACGTTCTCAAAAACAGAATTCAAATAATCAGGATACATAGAACTGCTTGTTATATGCTATACAGAGAATTTATTATCGATTTGAACAGATAGTTAATTTTAACCGAACGGTCTTTTTAGCGGGTATATTATAATATGAGCAAATCTTGTGTGTGTATATATATATGCAAATTTTATCTAAAAAAGGGCTCTAACAATTTTGATTAAATTTTATATCCTACCGTTTTGAGGTACGAGAAGACTATTGGGCTAGGTGACATGTTCGAGAAAATTCGATTAGTGGGTTATTTTGGGGTCACTACGGGTCAATGCATTTCAATGGAAATGAACGTTGAAACAGTTATTAAGTTGTTGAACAGTTTGCACTAAACAAAGTCGTAAAGTTACAAATATTACGTGAAATTTGGCGATATTTGGCCGGAAAATCAATTTTCATGATTACCAATGCCAAAACACATGCTTGGCGACAAATGAAGACTGTCGCCAAGTTTGCAGCTTTTCGCCAAATTTTGACCACATTTGGCGAAAAAAATTGGTTTTCAGAATCTGAAGAAGCTATGCACCTCGAAACCAATTTTTGGATTTTCCATTAGTTTTTTTTTTTTTTTTTTTTGCGATTTTTAGCTTTTTTGTTTCTTTTTACGTTTTACGGCGATTTTTTCCCCATTACTAAAAGGAATCCGGTTTCAATATTTTAGCCCAACATAGTAATTTTTGACCTCTTCTCAATAAAGTTGATTAGAAATTCGTACAGCGATTTTTGCATTTTTAGAGAATTTTTTATGTGCTTTTTGCAGTATTTTCGCGCTTCGCGACATTTTTTTTTTTTTTTTTAAATATTCGTTTCAAACTTTTAGCCTAATATAGTAAATTCTGTCCTCCGCGATTTTTTAATTTTTAGCAATTTTACCATTTAACAGCGATATTTTGACATTACTGAATGAATTCCGGTAATACGAAATATAATAAATATTATCTTCTGTGAATTTAGAATTTTTAGCGATTTTTTGCCTTTCATTTCGATTTTTCAACACTACTAAAATTAATACGGCTTTAGAAAAATATAGTACATGTTGTCCTCTTTTCAGTAAAGTTTATTCGAAATTCATACAGCAATTTTTGAATTTTTTCATTAATTTTTTATGCGATTTTTAGGATGTTTTCTCATTTCGTGGCGATTTTTTTTACATTCGACATTGAATTTGGTATCGATCTTTTAACTCTGTATAATAAATTTTGTCCTCTTTTCAATAAAGTTTATTCGAAATTGGCACGGCGATTTTTGAATTTTTCGCAAATTTTTTATACGATTTTTAGCGTTTTTTCCCGTTTAGTGGCGATGTTTTGACATTTTGAAAATTTTTCGGTTACAATGTTTTTGTCCACTGTAGTAAATTTTCTCCTCTGTGATTTTTTATGCGATTTTTAGTTTTTTGTGGATTTTTTAATGCGATTTTAAGCTTTTTGTGGCGATTTTTCACATTAGTAGAAGCAATTCATACAGCGAATTATTATTATTTTGCGATAGTTGAATGCGATTTTTAGCGTTTTTTCGCATTTCGCAGCCATTTTTCAACATTTGTAAAAGGAATCCGGTTTCAATCTTATAGCCCACTATAGTAAATTTTGTACTCTTTTCAATAAAATTTTTTCGTGATTTTTAAAGTATTTTTTATGCATTTTTACATTTTTTTCGCATTTCGCAGCGATTTTTCGACGTTTGTAAAATGAATCTGGCTTTAATCTTTTAGCCCGTAAATTCTGTCCCCCCTTTCAATAAAGATTATTCGGATTTCGTACAGAGATTTTTACATTTTTTCGCGTTTTGGCACGAATTTTCGAAAATTGCAAAAAGATTCCGGTTTTAATCTTTCAGTCCATTATAAGTAAATTTTATCATCTCGGAGGCCGATCCGCGTTTGTTTTCATCTTTTCCCTATAGTCTTATTAAAGAACGCTGCCGAAGGCAGTGGGTTCTTTCCTGTAGGTTCATTCATCCTGTATAGGTTCTTTTGGATGGGTACTCGTTTAAAAATATAAAATCATATAAATTCACAATTCGTTTGCAAAATTAGACCGGAGCATGCGCCGAAGTCGGGGCGGGGGGGGGGGGGGGGGGGAGGCAACTCTAGGCAAGTTTTGATTTATTCTCGTTTAAAAAACACTGATTTTAAATATATTTAAGGCTATTATCACGGGCCCGTGCAATGCCGGGGGGGTTAGCTAGTATTAAATATATGCATTGATTTTTATCTCGAGCATTTCACAGGGTGCACAACAGAGGACTAAGTACAAACATCTAGCAACAGTACATGAAATATATCCTATCTATATCAACAGGGTCACCTTAACCATTAGGCCAATAGGGCTTTAGCCATAGATCGCCCGAAGTAATAAAATTGCTTTTACAGTTATTATTATTATTATTATTATTATTAAGAAATCGATTTTTGCTAACCAACTTTCGCTAACTGTTTTTTTTTTTTTAAATATTTATATTAATAAATTTGCAGAAAATAAATAGAGAAAAAAGTTTATGATTTAACAAGAAAAAACAAATAATCACACTACTGTACAATTTATGTATGTGTTTATGCGTTATATATATATATATATATATATATATATATATTTATTTATTTAAAAAGGAGAAATTTTGTAAAATATGTTGTTAAATAATTATAATATGTAATTTTTTTCAGAAGGTTCAATCTAATAGTTCAGAAGTAATTAAAAAAAAAAAAAAATTCTTATTGTAAAAAATTTTCACTTGAATGTATTAAGAGACCATCGTACATTAATCATATCCTACGTTAATAATGTGCAATTAATGCGCACCTGCAGAACGAAATCCAGGGATGGGCAAGACTTTCGAATACTTGTGATCTACTTGTGATCAGCAACCTAGGCTACGTTTTTTTTTTTTTTTTTTTTTTTAATGAAGATAAACTTGAAATAATCTAAACTAAGAATTTTTTACCAGAATCCCCTGCGCAAAAACTTTTTTAAATATATCAGTATAAAGACCAATATAAGCAATACAGAAATAAAAATGTAACATATAAGAACTGATTAAAATACAAATAAGCTTCGAAAATTGATTTTTCGACACTGTCGCTTCTAGCGACATTTTTTTTTTTTAAATATAGGGAAATAAGACAGTTTATTATTATTATTTTTTTTATATAAAGTGCGCGCGCGCACGTGTGTGTGTGTGTGTGTGGGGGGGGGGGGTGCCCTCCTAAACATTTCGTTTAAGAAATTATTTCAACGCATGGGCGTAAAAATAAAAACATTCTAAAAATTGTCATCCTTATTTCTTCTTAGTATTTAATAATCATTTGAGAAGGATACTTTTTTTTTTCAAAATCATGAGAGAAAATTTAGATAGTTAAATTTGAAAATTCAGGAAGGATTTCCCCCCCTTGCCGTCGCCCCATGATAAGCATGCAATTTACAGAATAATTAAGTAATTAACCACTTACCTGCTTTCACATATCTAGAAAGTTATTAACAAAGAAATAGAGACGATATTCCAATACTCTAAAGCAGTCCAAACGGGAATCGGTAAAGAAACATAAATACAAACTTGCGGCTGCGTAAAAAAGAAAAGCGATTGCACAGTTGGTAAAGGTAATACCCATATCTTTCCATCCCGAAGTCTAGTAGATATGTTGGTTTCATATTCACATATGTCAAGAAACAATGTCCGAAATTGTGTTTCGAAATGAAGGCGCCTTGTTTACGATGAGACAGCGCCATCTCTCTTAAAAGGACTGAATTGTTTTATGAGTGGTGCTTATAAATGCTGGAAAAAGGAATCTCTATTGTGCTCTGAGAAACAAATAAGCATGGGCATGGGCGCCTGTTATAGGAGGAGAGGGGGAGACCAACTGCTCCTCACTGGATTTTTAAATTTAAGTAACTATTTTTTCTCTGATGATTTTGAAGATTATAATAAAAGTGACTTCTCAAATGAGTTAAAAAAAGTAAACACAGATAGTAAAAGGAACTAAGATTCATGTGTTCAAAAACTATCTTAAACGGGGGGGGGGGGGGGGGGGGGATTCCCCCTTGACATAAAAAAAAAAAAAAAATAAATAAATAAACTGTTTCAGTTCACTTTGAAAAAAGTAGGTAGGAGCTTACTTTTGGATTTTTAATATTTCTTATTTGGTACATTTCTGATTTTAGGTAGATTTCGTAAGAAATACTACCTATTACATTCTCCCTTAAGTTGGAATTTTTGAAAAAATTTTGCAGTTCTACGCCGATCATGACTCCCAGAACCACCCCCCGTTCAAAACTTTATCTATCTATCTATATCACTTTTTTATGAATACGATAACTTCCACAATTCTGCACAAATCTCTTCCAAACTGATACATAAAATCAAGGGGCATAAAAGTTCGGTCAAGTTCGTTAATGGGCAAAATTGAAGCAAGGGGGGGAAATGGGGGGGGGGAGTGCTTTTTGTGGAAAAAGAAAAAACCCATACTTTCTTAAATATGATACGTATCGAAGTCGTTTAAAATTATTATTACTTCTAGAAAAAGGGCCGAAAATTTATGTATGACAGATTTTTGATATCAGTAAAAATGGCCCCAAGGGGGGGGGGCAAAAAGGGGGTTTTAAAAGAAAAAAAATCATAACTTCGTCAATTCAAGATATCAAATCCGTTTAAATTTATTATAAATCCTCACCCATTAAGCGTCATTACTCCCATTTTGGGAACATTGCTTTATGATTGTTTTCTAAAGTGAGTATTTTATATATTGTTAAAAGGTTCCTGTTATTTGAATTTTGAATATAATAGACGACTTCTGAAAAAATTTTTTTTTTAAGTTTCATTAGAATTTTCTATTTTTTAAAATGTGCTTAAAAAGGCGAAAAATAGCTTTTTGGCCGTACTCGAAAGAAATATTAAAAAAAAAAAAAAAAAAAAAAAAAAAACTGTATAATAAAAATTATATTTTTTAGTTAAAATATGTTTATAACAGTGTATTATATTAAACACACACACCCACACAACATCAATCCGGAATTAATATGTATAATAGATCAATCACAATTACCGAAAGCATAAGTTGTTCCCAAAATGGGAGCAATGGCTTCTAATGGGGGTAATGTTTTTGAAAACGTGTACATATGACTCCGTGCATTTATGGTATTTATTTTTCAGTTTATTAGATATAAAAGGGATAATATCATTCTGAAACTAATATTTAAAGAAGATTTCATATAAATTAGTCCAACTTTTACATTTATAATAAAAAAACAAAATGAAATTACCAGTTCTATAAGCATTTTCATTATCCATCTCTTTATTTTTCATCATTACATTATTTTTTTTCTGTTTTTTTTACATGGAAGATGATTGAACAATTTTTTAGATTTGGATGATTTTTCGGCTGTTCCAGACATCGTTTATTTTTTTTTATTTTATTTTATTTTTTTTTTTTTTGCCACCTGATTGCAGTATTGTAACATACGAGGAAGATATCTTCCTCATATGTATGTCGCATAAATTATTTTCTATTACATATGTAATAGAAAATAATTTATGCGACGATTTATCCCATGTTATATTTGGTGGAGTAGAATTTTCCGTAAATTCTAAATCAACAGACAATCAAGAAATATCTGATTTTGAGTTTTAAAAAGACAAAGTATTAAAAGCAGACTTGATATTTCAGATGAAAGTTCAGACGAATCTTCAAATCGGAATATGGAAAAACTAAGCAAAATGCAAAAGTTAAAAAATCAATTTCAGAAAACGCAAAAAAATAATATAATGCTGCATAAAAAATGTTCCATCATTTTCATGTAAAATAGTAGGACAAAAATTATGTATATGAGAAAAATAAAGAGATGGATAATGAAAATGCTTATGGAATCGGTAATTTTATGTTTTATTTTTATTATAAATGTAGATGTTGGACTAATTTATATAAATTATTCGTAAAATATCAGTTTTAGAATGCTATTACCCCTTTTATAGCTAAAGAACAGTGAAATAACAACCATAAATGCACGGAGGCATAAGTAAAAATTTTGAAAAAATTTACCCCCATTAAGAGCCATTGCTCCCATTTTGAGAACATGCTATTTTCCCTAAATATTCGATTTTTTTTTCCTTCAGAAATACTTTAAAGACTTCCTATTCATAAAGAAAAAACAACTGTTCCATAAAAAAATAGTTTAATATATATAGCGGCGCTTTAATGGGTTAATATTATCTAAAACTTTTATATTGACAAGTTTTTATAAGACCAACCCTTATAGCAAAATAAATAAATAAATAAATAAAAAATCCCTGGCGGCTCCGCCTGCAAACAAGTTAGGTTTCGAAGTGGGCGATTCCAACTACCGCATCAGGGCAAAAAGGTCATTTCTTCCGCAATTCCCAACAAACAAGGACCCCACAGTCTACGTCTTCGAAATCTACCTGTGCCTGTAGGCCAAGCCGTCAGGGATTTTTTATATTGCTTTTCATGTTCAATGGTGGCTCCAGAATTTGCCCTATGTGGAGGGGAGGGGGGGGGTACAAATTCATAATATATACTTGTCAATATGCAGATCAGAGGCATTAACGTCACGTCTGAAATTCATTGTTTTTTAATCTCACTTTGCATAATATTTAACATCCTATAATCCATAATTTAAATTTCTGAGATTATACATGCAAGTAAGATTCCTCGAAGCTTCCGGAAATTAGAAGCGTCAAATTAAACACGGTTTTATGCAATGATATTCTGATGAATTGTGTATTCTAGTAAATTTTTCAAGAAAAGTACATTTTTCAGAGGCCTCTGCCCTCCTGAACTCCCCATAGTCTCATTAATTTTACATTTGCAATTTCCTATTGATAGTGCTATATCATGCTTGTAGTATATCTTGGATTTCATTTTATATTGCGATTTTATTAAGATAAGTATCAGTTTCGACAGGGATCTTATGTTATCCTAATATAACAATAATTATTCGACAACTAACGAAATATCTGCATCTCATGGATAAGTTGAATAAAATATCTTGTACGATAGGTAGTTATCGAAATTTAAACTGAATTTACTATACTTATATCCAATTTAGAAATCTAATGTTTTTACAATTTTTGTTTCGGAAAAACAGTTTTGGTGATCATTCTAAAATTTTTAGACGTAAGATCTTATCTAAATACACCCTAATCAACTCGATAGCAATAGTATACTAAAAACACCCAAAAATAGGCATATTTGGAGACTTTTAAATCTATTAGGTGACATTCGTAATCGTGTCCATTGCCAATTGACTATTTTAGCAAACGTGATTTGGCGCTATAAAGTGAATTTTGCGATAGTCTTTTAAAAGTGTCTACATTCAATTTAAACCGTAATGTTATTAATATCGTTCTTATTTGACGCAAATCTAAGTTATAGACCCGATTACCAAAGGTTAACTAACCTTTTATTTCCCTCATCCAGACTTTCTGCTTAATCTTTCATAATTGGGATTATTTTAATGATTTTTTTTTTTTAATAAGCTATGAAATACAGTTGCTAGGGAACTGATAAAAGAAAAGAGAAACAAGTCGGTAAGTGTGATCGAAGATCGCTCAAAGGGTTTCGTTTAATATTCCTTTCAAAACACTTTATCCTTTCTTTAATAAATCCAAATAAATTTCATTAAGCAAAAAAAAAAGTAAAAAAAAGTCGTTTTTTTTTATAATTTACCGGTCTATTTTTTTGTTTTTTCGAATATCTAAACCAGCCCGACAGCGGGCGAAGCCCGCTATTATATTCTGTCATACATAATAATATCTGTCATGCGGGCTAAATGCGATATTTAAAAAAATAATTTCAAAATTAAACATGTTGTACACCTTCAAAAAGTTAAAATATGCGAATATTTCCATAATCGGATTTTTATCATGATTCAATATGTTTCCCAAACTCATATATTTACTATTCACTATTACTCATATTGACATTCGCTTTGTATTATTCTCAAACATTTGAAAAATTCGTTAAACTTCCAATATGACGTCAGATTTTCTTTTTAATTCTCTAATGACGTGATATTAATCTGCTTTGAGTACATATACATACTCCTTGTATTATTGAGAAATCTTTGAAAATTTCCGTTTTATGACGTTCCTATGACGTCAATCATTTTTATTTCATATTAATATTTTTTTCAATTGGTGAAACTGTTTGTTTCATTTTCATTTTTCACGTGGAAATCGTTCAATAGAAAATTAATTATTGTAGAAAGAATTTCTTTGTGGATTTTTAATTTTTGGCAACTGCTTTAACGAAAATTGTTTAAATTTAATAGGAAAAGGTTTTTTATCTCTATTTATTAAAATAAAACGATTTTTTCAAATTTTAATATTTTGAGCTTCATATCTGGTATTCAGCTAGATATACACAAAGTTTCAACTCGGTAAGTTACATAGTTTCTGAGAATAGCTCTGTGATGGACAGACAAAGGAGCGGGAGTAATAGGGTTTCGTGAGATGAACGAAACCCTAAAAATGAAATATGTAAAGTGATAAAACAAAATGTTTTATATTTTTTGAACAGATGTATAAAATTTCATTAAAAGTTATTCACATAATTAAAAAAATTCTGACAAATGTATTAAAAAATGGAATAGTTTCAGACCACCATTGGGAAATTTTAGAATCAATAATTTAACATTTAAATCAGTTATTCAAATGTGCCATTTACTTTTCAATGAATCTTAAAATTTGAAAAGAAAAGAAAAACGCTATTGGATTTCTTTGATTCTTAATAAGAACACTATTTGAATTCGGGCATTTAAAAATAAAAATTATATGTAACAGAATGAATGCAACAGAAAGTTGCCTGTTAGGATTTGAAAAACAGCCTTAATGAAAAATTTCAGAAACATACTATAATTAAAATGTGAGCTCCAGCTGTTTTTAGCACATCTGCCAATTGTTACCTTAAAAAAATATTTTTTAGCGTTCATTAAATAACAACCAAAACTGAAAATATCAAATATGTACTGAGTCATCTTTCATTTATTTTTTTCTTTATAAAGTTAAAATGCCTTCATATAGCGGAAACATGTAGTAATTTTATTTACTTTTTGATAAAATATCAGAAAATGGAAGAAATATTTACAACCGAACTGAATAATCATGCAGGGATTTTTTTTCTCCTTAGGTCCCCCATTTTGTGAATAAAAATATATTTTTATGAAATTTATTATGTTTTTGTGAAAAATAAAATTTTGTGATGAAAGATTAAACCTTCTAACCAAACTGAATCCAAGCCCAGCATTTTATATAAAGTCCTCTGGAACAGATGTGTTACACTCATGCAGTGATATTTGACGACTTTTCGATTGGCGATATTTACAAGCCGACTCCAAGCCAATAACTTAATACAATAGCCAGGTTACCATTATGGGAAAAAATCCCCAAAATTTGGCGACTTTTTTCTTTTTCATAACCGATTAAAAAATAAATAAAACTGTGTGTGAGTGTAAGACATCATAGCCTAAAAATATTTAATGAAGTGTTTTGTTTTTTATGGAATGGAATTTTTGTGAAAGGGACTGTTTTATTAAGCAGAATGTTATAAAAGGGTGTGTTTTAAATGGAATTTGGTGCCTAAAGAGGCCCAGTTTCTGAATGGATCAATCTTTCTTTTTTTATATATTATAACTTTTTTTCTGAGTTTTTTAATGTCTTCTCTGCTTGATTTTTTTTAAAATTTAAATTGCGAAGATAAAATTTATTGTGTTTTAACATCTTATTATGATCAATTTTTAATCATGTGTATTAACATATTAAAAGGGGACACTGAAGTTTCCCGAAATGTATTATTGAAGATGGAATGATAAATTCGCTAGATGTCTATATAAGTGTTCTTTTGATATCATTTATAGTATTATTTTTACTTATTATTTTAGTTCTTTATTAGTCTTTTTTGTTACACAGACATTTTAATATATTACATATTTTTGTTACAACCATTTTGTGCATGTAAATAAGATATGATTGAAATTGTTGTTGATGTTGACTCAATATCACATTCCCTTTTCACAGCATATTCTTAATAAATTAAAATGCATTACAACTTAAAACAAGAAATTTTGTATACTATATTTTAGTAAAACAAGTTTACAGTTAATAATATAGAAAGTTTCAAATTGGTTTACTGTAAAGTGTGTAAGTTAATTAACAACATTAGTTAGTATTTTTTTTTTTTCAAAATCAGAAGGATTTATTTTTTTTCAAGTAAAAACATTTAGAAGTGAAAACATCATGAACAAGTGAAGTTCAAATCGAAGAAGATCATATGAAGATCAGCCGTGGAGAAAAACATTATGACGTAAAAGAAAATGTTCTACATTTTCCAGACGAATGAATCAAATTTAATCCAAAATCCAAAGAGCTAAATCTGGGTAACCTCATCAACATACCTACCAAATATCAAGGTAATCGGTTGCTTTTTGCTGTAGTTATCACGGAACAGACAAACAGAACCCAAAAACTTTGCAGGTCTCCACAGAAAGCCTCAACTGGCATTTCGGAAATTAGAGGTCTAGCTCTACACTGGCCCGGGCCTGTCCCAAAGCCCGAGCTCAGAAAAAATTTCTTTCATTAAACCCGGGCCAAGCTTAATTTTTATCTGAAGACTCAGACCGGCTCTTTTTATTTTTTGAAAACTTGGGCCGAGCATGAACTTTATTCTTCCCATTACAGGCCTGCGCTTTACATTTTTTTCCATAGTTTCGGGCTTGATCAGGCCTCTAATTTATTTTTTCCAGCCGTGTCGGTTGAGAATTTTTTCTTCTTTTCACGGGTAATGTAGTAACTTTTTTCCTTTATTAGTGTAGAAAGTGAACGATACATTTCTTTGTTTCATTTCGTGTCCCGCAGTGGCTACTTTTCAAAAGTAGTCACTATTTCACTACTTTTAGATTTTGTCGAAAGATTCAATCTACACTCAAAATTGAGGACAAGCAATTACAATTCTGCATGGGTCGGGCTGTATATCTGACCTGAACTTGAAAATTCTGCTTAAAGTCAACTCGAAACCGACCCGAACCCCAAAATATGTATACCTGAATCCGACAAGAAACTGAAAGAACAGAAAATTAATCCATATTTCAATACAATTATGAAAAAGTAGTCCACAAAGAAGATATCAGGTATTAAAACATTAGATATAATAATGCATTAATCACAAGAAAATTTATTCTTTCAGGAGTTAGCAATTTGTTTTGTTTTATCAGCAAGAGTCAATGGAAAAATCTATGACACTGCAACTGAGATTTGTCGCTGACATTCGCAAATTGTTGCACAGAACACATTTTGTAAAAAAAAAAAAAAAAAAGAGTTATAATCAAGTGATTAGAAGAATGGCATTTTTTCCTCCTTTCCAAGTAGTGTAAAAGATCGATTTTCGAGAGTGTCCGTTATGGAGGTCTTATTGTATACATATTTTTAACCTGCAAAAATATTGTGTACATTCTTTTGGAAAAGCGGGTCAACCCGAACCCGCAACCTGACTTGAAAAAAATATATAGCGCCAACCTGACCCGTGGGTCGGATCGGTTGCTGGTAACCCGACCCGATGCAGGACTCTAATATGTTAGTATGAACATATTTATTTAGACTATTTAATTTTAGTTTAATAATAATAGAAATTTTAATAAAAGCTCTTTTTTTTTAAAAAAAAGGTTACCAATTTATAAACATTACCACTAATGAATGTGTTTCCACTGGCTGCTAATGAATTTTCCAAAATTTGTACTTTATGATTACTTATTACCTAATTATAATTATCTAAACATGGTTTTCACCATCAGACAGTAGACATCAGATGCCAATGGAGTGCACGTATAAAAAATTCTCCAATTTTAATTATTTAAAAAAAACCTATAAACTTTGAAATTTCTACTTGATGAAAATGTTTACTATCTTTTAAAAATACTTTTTAAACACACTTCGTTGGCACCTGATATCTACTATAGTGGAAACTCTATTTCAGTAATTATATTAGGTAATGAGTGAATAACATATTTAAATTTTCCCATAGGTTAACATTTGATTTTGCAACCTGGTAGATTAGTGAAGTAGCCCCTTAAAACTTTGCTACAATAAAAGCTCATTACGAAAATTGTGTCGAAAACACAAAAGCAAAGTTTAAAAGCAGTTATCTATGGTGGAGAACAAAACAATTGTTTCTTTTTTTCTATCCTGCTTTTTTGTTACAAAAACTACATTTTTAATTTTATTTTACACTTTAGTCCTTTTTATTCAAACTATTTTTATAATTTAGGAGAGAGTGAAGATGAATGGAACAATGTTTGTTACCCACTAACTGAAATGTGCAAATAGTTTATACTTTTGTAGATTAGTGTCACTACTGTCCAACTCATACATTCAAATCTGTTTGATTGTTTGTTCTGATTCTGAATGAGAAGAGGATTTATAAGAAAATTTTTCGAATTTCTTTATCACTAATTTCATATTTTAATATATAAGTTAAAACAAATTGATCAAGATAAAAAAAAAATGAAACTTTGTAACAATCACCATAAAAACAGAACAACACACAGGAAGCGTTTCGAGCTGGAAATTTTTTCACAACAAGGTCACAGACCTTGTTCCCTTACGGATACGTGTTTACTTTAATTGATGACGGGCTGTTAAAAATTTCCAGCTCGAAACACGTTCTGTGGTCTGTTCTGTTTTTATGGTGAATTTTACAAAGTTTCATTATCTTATTGCGATTTATCACCAGTTTGTCAATGCTGTTTCATCTGTATTTCAAATTGATCAAAGTTAAAGAATATTATAGTGGGTTACAAATTAATGCTATCAGATTTTTATGTTATGATCGCACATGGTACTTAGACTTGTTCTTGTCTAACCATGCATGCTGGGAATGAATGGGACAATAGTAATACTCATATTTTCAAGAAAATTAAAGTTTATAAGATTATTTTAACCATATATATAGCAATTTATGCATAAAACTTTGAAATTTAAATAATTTAACCAATGTATTCTTCAATTCATTTATTATTAAATGTATAATAAAGGTAATTATTCAATAGTTTAAAAACAAAGACTTGATTTTAGTAACAAAGTATTAAAATTAAAATGAAGTTTTATAAGCCTGTATGTATTTAATTGCATTGAATAAAAAAATATGTCCAAAAGAAGGAAAATTCACATCTGTTTAATTACCTAGAAGTTGTAGAAGATTTTGTTAGAAAACTACTCAGCCTAGGAATGGTTGGTGGAATTCCAAAATCACTACATCATCACAAATTTGAGTTTGAATTTAAAAACTATATTGTAAAATAACAGAGTTCAAATGCAAACTAAGCCTATATGACTTTCAGTTTCAATCAAAGTGAACTATATGCAAAGATATTGAATTCTAAAATGTCAGGCAAATCTGAAAATTATTAAATGTATGCATAATATTCTGTAATACTATTTACTGTTACTTGGCAATTTAATTAAAGTTTTTTTCAATCATGATTTTTTATAAAAACATGAGGTAGAATGAAATTGTTTATTGTAAATTATAGTGTGTCCCATTCATCCATGTGTGCAATAGCGGAATTCAAAATAAACAGATCCTGAAGTATGGTTTATGTCTACCTCCAAACTGGGGAAAGTTTTACATATTCCCCATTTGTATTTGATAGTCATTTCTCTGAAAACATTCCTCAATAGCTGTTAAAGAAAATTTCAGTACTTTATCAAAATATCTACAAATTTGAAAATAATCTAGCTGACCCTATAAACCATGATGTATGCTATCAAGTAAAAGAGGTACAAAATGACGAAGTTGAAGATAATTTTAATTTTACAAATAACCCATTACAGAAAAAAAAAGAAGAGAGAAAATATAAAATAAATAATAAAAATAAACTTTTAAGAGACAATGAACAGAAAATATAACAAATATAATTTTGTTACTCTTAAATTCTCTTTTACGTCATTAAAATTAAAATACACTAGAACAAAAAATACAAAAATAAAAAGAAAACTGCCCAGTTAAACTGAGGGCATTGAGCTCACAGGCTATTCACACTAATTGTATATTATACTCGTATTTCAAAGAATAATGCCATGCGAAAAATAAAGAAATCGACAATATATTAAGGGGGAGGGGGATAAGCCCCCGTTCCACCCTTTATACTTAACCAATAAACCCCCAAAATCTAGTCAGGCAACTGCCTTACCACAATGAATTCATACACAAAATTTGAAAAAAATCAGATAATTTTGCTTGAAAAACCCATTTATCTAAATTAAGGGAGGTGCTCCCCCCCCCCCCGTTAACCCCTTTATACTTAACAAATGAAAACTCAAAACCCAAAACTAATCAGGCAAGCGCCTTATGAATCTATGTACAAAATTTGAAGAAAATCGGATAATTCTGCATGAAAAACCCATTTATCTAAATTAAGGGGGATTAGCCCCCCGTTTACCCTGTTTATACTCACCCAATGAACACCCAAAACTAATTAGGGAAGTGCCTTATCACATTGAGTCTATATACAAAGTTTAAAGAAAATCAGATAATTCTGCATGAAAAACCCATTTATCTAAATTAAGGGGGTGGTAGCCCCCCGTTATACTTATCCAATCAACCACCAAAACTAATCAGGGAAGTGCCTTCCTTATCACAATGAGCCTATATACAAAATATGAAGAAAATGAGATAATTCTGCATGAAAACCCCATTTATCTAAATTAAGGGGGTTAGCCCCCTGTTTCCGCCCTTTATACTTAACTCCCAAAAATACTCAATGAACTCCCAAAAATAATCAGGGAAGCACCTTATCACAATGAACCTATATACGAAATTTGAAGAAAAACGGATACTTCTGCATGAAAAACCCATTTATCTAAATTAAGGGGGAGTTAGCCCCCCCCCCTTTTATACTTAACCAATGAGCTCCCAAAACTAATCAGGGAAGCACCTTATTAGAATTAACGTGTAAACAAAATTTGAAGCAAAACGAATAATTCTATCACGAGTTATCGCGTTACGTACATACATACATACGTACATACATACATACAGAATGGGCGGGCACATTAGCTCTCAGGCTTTGATAGCCTGTGAGCTAATAAAGCAGACTTCAAATGCCTATTTTTTTTATTTAACAATCTTTTTTTTTCTTTTTTGATAGTTTAATTGAATACATTCAATAAAATCCCTTATAACTGAAATTTAACAAAGGGGTGCGAAATTATGAACAAAATGCTTGTAAAGGGAAGGGATTAAAAGTAAATGGGGCATTGGGGGCAGGGATTCAAGAATAAAAATATTAAAAGGCCAGGGGAGGTGGTTTTGTTAACCCAAAATATATTTGAGCACTAAAAATGATGGAAAGGGGAAATTTTTTAAACAATGAAGTTAAATATAAAAGGGAGGAATGATTAATATATGATGAGACATCATATTCTTATTTAATTTTTTAAAACGATTTTTCACTTTAATTTCAATTACTTTTTATTTTACTGAAACTCATACATAATGAGTAAAAAAATAAGGTAATTTTAAAATGAGTTTTAATTTGTACTGCCAATACATACTGTATATGCTTGTGTATAAGTCGACCTCCCCCCCCCACTTCCAATTCTTACGCCAAATTTTGAAAAAAAATTTATTTTCGTGTATAAGTCAAACCACATTTCTGATAATATGTTGAAAAATGATTTGTAATCTCGGATAAAAAAAATTAATAAATTTTTATTAAATTAGTAAAGATTTTTTATTTATTATTATTTACCTTTCTAATCATACTTTTAAAACTGAAGAAGCTTAAACTATTTTGAAACCTATTCACATCAATTTAATGATACTTAAAAAGAAAAAAATTCTTTGAAAAATCTATTTAAGCCTTATTTACAAGTGTAAACAACTTTTTAGACAGCTAAAATATACTACTTCTTTGTATTGTAAGACTTTTAGGAGAGAAATCTCGAAGCATTCTCAAGTTGAACTCTTTTTAAAAAGGGGATTAAAATGTTGAAAGGAATGCCCCTGTATTGAAGGGAATTCTATCCCAAAAGAAAATGAGTGCAGTACAATTACAGTTACATTAATGTTGAGCTTTTTTTTTTGTCAATCACAGAGAAATGACCATTGTCTGCTTTCATCTCTCTTGCCAACCTAGACCAATATGTGATTACTTAGACTTGCCCATTCGCCGATTATCTGCAAAAAAGAACATGACTCCGGTATTTCCACGAAAAATTTTAATCTTTGTATTGTTAAATAAAGACAGTATGTGATTTTCAAGTTTTCAAAACTTATAAAATACATTATCAAATCAAATCAAATAATATTTTATAACATGTCACTGCTAACTTTCCACAAATTCTTCACTTTTGTAAGAAAAAAAAAAAAGATACTGTAAATACTGTTCAATTTTCTGTTATTTTAATAATGCCTGCAAAATTTAATGCATTTTTAGAATAAAAAAAATAATCTGACATTAATTTGTTATATTTCGTGAAATGATTGTGTCAAATTGAAGCTTTCCAAGCAGAAATCTCGAAATATTTTGGGTTATCGTACTTAATATCTTATATCACTAATAAAAAAATATATAATTTAAGTAACATTTATTACAAGGACAAAGCCATTTTATACCATTAAAATAAAATACAGCAGCAAAAACAGAAAGAGAAAATCCATTCAGAAGATTAAAATATCCTTTTTTCACCAGGGGTGGGACTCTCATAACTTATTTCTATCCTTCCTCTTTGAGATTAAATCCTAGAATTTAGCATTAGAATCCCAATTTGGTTTCGCTTTTGTTTGTTTACGTTTATTTTTATTGCGAGAATGAAATCGATGTTGCCAAGAAAGCGATCACCGCCAAAACAGACAGTTTCTAAAGCGCCAAATCCGAGCTGATCCTGGAACCGGCTTTTCAACAATATAACAAAGGAATGTGCTTTCTAGTAGATTCTTTCTCTGAGATATCCCTGCACATACCCAATTTCTTGCATAGATTCCTTTCAACATTTCTCATTCTTCATATCACATTTCCAATGTTTCCCTTCTTCTGAAAACACCTTTATTCCATTTTATGTATGGAGATACAATCACACTACACTGACTCTTTTGAAAAGCCCTTTCGCCCCTATCTCTGAGAAATGTTAAAAGAAATCTATGCAAGAAATTGGGTATCTGTTACACTTTTTGAGATGTCAGACTATAGCTATATGTGTTTTTAAGAAAATAACCATGTTTTTAAACACATGGGCTGATAAGTTCCCGGTCAAATAAAGAAAACACAACTTTTTTACATAACTTTTTAACTTTATAACATTATAACTTTAATAATTAACATAACTTTAATAATAAATAATAATAATTTAATAATAATAATAATAATAATTTAATAATAATAATAATTTAATAATAATTATTTAATAAATAAATAAAAATAATTAATAATAATAATTTAATAAATAAATAAAAATAATAATTTAATAATAATAGTTTAATAAATAAATAAAAATAATAATTTAATAATAATAATTTAATAAATAAAAATAATAATTTAATAAATAAATAAAAATAATTTAATAATAAATAACAATTTTATAACGAAAAAGCTCCAAACAGTGCTCAGAATCATTGACTCGTTGCTGTTTTTGGTCAAAAGTCAACATGCGCGGCACTCACTTAGACAACAGCTGTTTCATAGACAAATGTTCATTCAAAATAAAACCTACACGTTCCTTGGATATCTTCAGAGTCTGAGCTATCTCCTGCAACTTCACTTTGCGGTTCCCCAAAATGATTTTGTGGACTTTTTTTATGTTTTCCGGAGTATTCACCTTTTTTGCGTAGTGCAACACTGGTGTCCGTATGACCACGTTTAAATTCAGCAAACCAGTCAATAATGGTTGATTTACCTGGTGCAGTGTCCGGATAACGCTTTTCAAGCCAAGCTTTCGTTTGAACGGTGTTTTTTCTCATCAAATAACAATTCTTGAAATTCTTGTTTATCAACAAAGTCGTTCAACTAAAACCACTCTAACGTTTTATTCACACGGCGAATCGTCATAAAATTTTTTCTGCTACCTTTTAAAGGTTAGTATTTACTAAAAAATGCATCGGTTCAGCGATTTTAACACCATCTGTGTGCCAGACTGGGAACTTTTCAGCCCATGTGTTAATAATAACTGTTCATGTATGTATTTTATTGACAATACAAATGAATTTTTTTAAAAGAAAAAATTGTTCTTTACTGATAATAGTAATAGAAAAAGACACATTTATGCTACTAATGCTCTAAAAAAAAACAATACTAATGCCTGGAGATTGGTAAACTAAAAATAAGATTTAAATATAAAACGAGAATTATACAGACAGAATGTTCTGTTTTTTTAAACTGTTTTAAGTAGAATTTCATAAGAAAATGAAAAAAATTATATTTTTTAAAACCATTCTCTCCATCAAAGAATGCACATAACTGGAACTCTTTCTTAATCCTTTTTGTTCTTCTCAAGTCTGTCTTTATTTTAAAAAGAGTACACATACAGTCAGATCAATGAATTTTTATAAGAACAAATGTTGCTAAACACGAAGAATCTTTCATTTTCTAAATGTACATAACAAAACCCAACATTTCCAATAAAATAAAAAAGTTTATGATTTCAGAAATGGAACAAAAAATAATCAACTATAATTTGGGTTAATTTAAAGCATTTTAGAAACATGATCAATGATATTGAAGTGTAACTACACAAAACGACCACAACAGATTTACAAAGAATAATTAATATTTTATTAAAAATTGATCCTTGAAAGACATGAAATTAATAAAAGCACATATACACAGTGCGGTATCAGATATGTCCAAAATAAATACAAATATATAAATGAAGAAAGTTCCCTTTTCTTCCACAAGATGTAATTGAAAAATATCACAAAGGTTTATGACAATGAAGGGTATTCCTCGGGTAGAAGAAGCAGTACTCTGCATATTGGACAATTACTATTTTTCTTCAGCCACTGACGAATGCACTATAAGAAAAATAAAAAGCTCTATATTAAAAAAAAAAAAGGGAATTCAGTTTATAATACAGGTACTCTGACTAGGTAGTTAATTTTCAAAGAATACCACACAAGCATCACAAAAGGTTTCTGGAAATCAATATCAATTTCACTTCCAAAATTTAAAATTATCAGACTTAACAGATAACATGTGTGTCAGCAGGAGGAGAGGTACGGGATTGGGGGGGGGGGGGGGGGGAATTTTTTCCGAAATTGCCTAAAATAATTAAATACTAAGAGAAAAAGAAACTATGATTTTTTTTATATCAGAAGTTAACTTTTCTCATAAACTTAAAAAATATCTTACAGAGAGGGTTCAACGCCCCCCCCCCCCTCAACCTATTTTTGAATATTTGAAATTTCTCAATTCTTAAATTTACAGAATTCGCGATCAAGGGCAAAAAACATACATTGGAGCTTCTCCTAACTAGCAGTGTATGAAGATGTTACAAATAGGGTAGTCTGCTATTAGGTACATACACTAGGATTACCAGATTTTTCTCTTAAAAAAAAAAAATATATATTGACACTTATTTGTTTTAGTTTCATTTCACCACACTACCACTATTTTTCAAACCCTACTAAACTACGTTGAATGTGCCAAATAATAATGCTACATGAATTACATGACATAAAGAAAATCTATATTTCAATTTTAAGTTCTTTTACAGGAACTAGATAATAGCATTTCACATAATCTATTATTTTTAAATTACAACAATAAAACAATACTCTTTTCAAGAAAGGTTATCTTTTGAATCTAAAGCGGTTTCAAAATAATTTTCTGTGTTTTTTTTTTCTTTGAAAGTATATGAGTATGAAAGGTATAAATGTACAGATCATATGCAACAATTGCATCCTCCCCCCACCCCTCCTGCTATTACAATGTCTTTAAAAAAAAAAAAAAAAGAGACTGCAAAAGATACAATAATGTTTATAATATATAAATATCTGAATTGTAACACAGATTGACTCATTCATAGGGTCGAACATTTACTTATATCTCCAAATATTTCTCTAATTCTGTGAATTTTGTGAAATGGCATAATTTATGCCACAAGAGAGAGGAGGTTTACTGCACCTCTCTCAATTTTAATTTTTTTTTTTTAAATCTCTGATGATTTTGGAATTTTTTTTTTTTTCTGAAATTACCTAAAATAATTAAATACTAAGAGAAAAAGAAACTATGAATTTTTTTTCATCAGAAGTTAACTTTTCACATAAACTTTAAAAATGCCTTACAGAGAGGGTTCACCCCCCCCCCCCCCCACATATACACATACTTTCCCTGATTAAAAAAAAGATATGTTTCAACTCTCTATTTTGAAAAAAAAAAAAAAAAGACAGTGTAAACCTATTTTTGAATATTTGAAATTTCTCAATTCTTAAATTTACAGAAATGGCGACCAAGGGCAAAAAACATACATTGGGGCTTCTCCTAACTAGCAGTGTATGAAGATGTTACAAATAGGGTAGTCTGCTATTAGGTACTATACTAGGATTACCAGATTTTTCTATTAAAAAAAATATATATATTGACACTTATTGGTTTTAGTTTTATTTCATCACACAACCACTATTTTTCAAACCCTACTAAACTATGTTGAATGTGCCAAATAATATAATGCTACATAAATTACGTGATATAAAGAAAATCTATATTTCAATTTTAAGTTCTCTTACAGGAACTAGATAATAGCATTGCACATAATCTATTATTTTTAAATTACCACAATAAAACAATACTCTTTTCAAGAAAGGTTATCTTTTGAATCTAAAGCAGTTTCAAAATAATTTCTGTTTTTTTTTTTCTTTGAAAGAATATGAGTATGAAAGGTATAAATGTACAGATCATATGCAACAATTGCATCCCCCCACCCCACCCCTCCTGCTATTACAATGTCTTTCAAAAAAAAAAAAAAAAAAAAAAAAAGGCGGCAAAAGATACAATAATGTTTATAATATATAAATATCTGAATTGTAACACAGATTGACTCATTCATAGGGTCGAACATTTATATCTCCAAATATTTCTCTAATTCTGTGAATTTTGTGAAATGGCATAATTTATGCCACAAGAGAGAGGAGGTTTATTGCACCTCTCTCAATTTTGATTTTTTTTTTCTTTTAAATCTCTGATGATTTTGGAAATTTTTTTTTTCCGAAATTACCTAAAATAATTAAATACTAAGAGAAAAAGAAACTACGAATTTTTTTCATCAGAAGTTAACTTTTCACATAAACTTTAAAAATGTCTTACAGAGAGGGTTCACCCCCCCCCCCCCCCCACACACATATACACATACTTTCCCTGATTAAAAAAAGATATGTTTCAACTCTCTATTTTGAAAAAAAAAAAAGGCAGTGTAAACCTATTTTTGAATATTTGAAATTTCTCAATTCTTAGATTTACAGAAATGGCGACCAAGGGCAAAAAACATACATTGGGGCTTCTCCTAACTAGCAGTGTATGAAGATGTTACAAATAGGGTTCTCTGCTATTAGGTACATACACTAGGATTACCAGATTTTTCTATTAAAAAAAAATATATATATTGACACTTATTTGTTTTAGTTTTATTTCATCACACTACCACTATTTTTCAAACCCTACTAAACTATGTTGAATGTGCCAAATAATATAATGCTACATGAATTACGTGAAATAAAGAAAATCTATATTTCAATTTTAAGTTCTCTTACAGGAACTAGATAATAGCATTTCACATAATCTATTATTTTTAAATTACCACAATAAAACAATACTCTTTTCAAGAAAGGTTATCTTTTGAATCTAAAGCAGTTTCAAAATAATTTCTGTGTTTTTTTTTTTTTTTGAAAGAATATGAGTATGAAAGGTATAAATGTACAGATCATATGCAACAATTGCATCCCCCCCCCCCCCCCTCCTGCTATTACAATGTCTTTCAAAAAAAAAAAAAAAAAAAAAAAGGCGGCAAAAGATACAATAATGTTTATAATATATAAGTATCTGAATTGTAACACAGATTGACTCATTCATAGGGTCGAACATTTATATCTCCAAATATTTCTCTAATTCTGTGAATTTTGTGAAATGGCATAATATATGCCACAAATTGTTCAAAAATTTTCTTTTTTGATTTATAAATATTTTTAATATTTTTATGACAACTGAAGTTTAGCATATGAAAATCAATATCTTTTTTAATTGTTTAGATTTTCAACAATGTTAATAAAACTGAAAGTAACACGACAGTCTGCCAATATGGCATTCCTTCGAATGTTACAAAAGAGTTAATCACTGGAGTGCATTTGATGACATTAGTTTGGATTTAATAACAATTAAAGTGCAAAATGATGAGTTCTTATCTACAAATTTACGAGACACTGACTATGTTTAACTGATAGTAGTTTTAGTGGTTTTGGTGTACAATAACCAATAATTAAGAAGCACATGTTGTAAATAGTAAATTAACAGAATTTTGGAAATCAAAAATGAAATATCCAAACGGCCCAAAGCAGTATTTCAATACATGTGAGAAAAAGTTTAAAGAATAGCATAGATGCAGTTCAACATTTTCAAATACCAAATGTTACATGTTTACCGTTTTTCTATGTTGCAGACTGAAAGAGAAGTTTAAATTACAATAATTTTACAGCATGTAATATTTTAAATCATAATTCTGTTCATATAAATAAAAATATTAATAAAGTTTTTTTAAAGTTATTTGAAATATTACCTGTTTATTTGCATTAAACTAAGTATATATGAAATCAAAATTCTGTTCATGTAAGTAAAAAGATTAATACTGTAAAATAATAATAATAATAAAGTGTTTTTACAATATTATTTTTTAGTTGCATAAATGCGTTTACTGTGTTTAATAAATAAAATTTGATGTTATAATTATTTATTTATTTATTTTTGCAGGAATCTTCCGTGAATTGTAGCCTATATTTTTGACAACAAATATTGAAACTTTACTTGTTAATATCAAATTGTAATAAACTTACATCTTCATGGAAGAAATGACCACATGCAACTTTATATGCGGAGTCTGACATGGGATCACAACATATAGTGCAGTCATCATCTGCACTACCAGAAAATCTCCGTTGGGCAGCATCAGTGTCTATGTTCCAAGCTGTTTTCTTCTTTGTAGTAGTTTGAGGTTCAGGTTTAGGAGGATCAGGAACTAACTTTTTATTCACTAAAACTTTGGCAGGCTTTGGCTGTACTTTAAGTTCAGGTATCTTTAAAGAATAAATAAATAAAAGGTAAATAAAATTAGAACCACTAACTTTTTTTTTTTTTTTTTTTTTTGTAAACAAGTAGAAAGGCAAGAGAAAGAGAGAGAGAGGGGGAGATTTTAAATATGTTGTATCAAAATAACAACTAACCACAGTGGATGACATACACTGCTCAAAACAATTAAAGGATATTTGAAGTTTTATATAAAATAAAGATATAAACGAAATTTTTTTTGCCGAAAATAGAAGAAGAGAATCACACATGCAAATTTTTCTGGTTTTCAAACTGTGGAGTATGCAAATTTTGAGTTCGACGTCAAAAACGTCGCTTCAGCGGCAGCGAATGAAATTTGACTTTCAACTGGATAAAAGAGAATGAAGACAAGGATGATCGGCATTCAGTGATTGCTTTGTTTCGATGAGTACGATGTCTCAGCGAAGTCATTTGACAGATTCAGAAGCTTGGAGAATTGTTGGTCGGTTAGAAGGGAGCCAAACTCAAGCCGAAGTAGCGCAAGCCATTGGAGTGTCACAAAGTGTCATTTCCAGGATCTGGAACCGTTTTTTGGAGAGTGGATGTGCAGGCCGAAGACCAGGGCAAGGTCGTAGACGGGCAACAACGCCCGATGAAGATCGGTATTTAGCGTTAACAGCTCGGAGACACCGAAACATGAACGTTACTCTTCTCCAACAACACCTTCGCTCGGCTACAGGCACCACGATTTCAACTCAGACTGTCTGAAACCGGCTCCATGCTGTAAGTCTGTATGCTTGTCGACCGATGGTATGTGTTAGATTAACATCAAGGCATCGTCGCGACTGCAGGGAGTGGGCAACTGAGCATGTCAACTGGAGGAGAAATGAATGGAGCAATATTCTGTTTTCTGACGAGTCCCGTTTTTCTGTGCATCCGGATAATAGGCGTATTTTCATCTGGAGGGACCGTGGCAGTAGTAATAATCCTGAGTTCGTGCACGAAAGTGTCAGATTTGGCGGTGGAGGAGTGTTGGTGTATGGTGGCATCTCCATTGACGGGCGCACTGACCTCTACATCATTTGAGATGGAGCTCTGACTGGTCGCCGATATAGGGATGAGATCCTCAGACCTATTGTAGTCCCTTACGCTGCAGCAATCGGAGATAACTTCATTTTAATGGACGATAACTGCAGGCCACATCGTGCAAACCTGGTGGAGGATTTCCTTTTCGAGGAAGGAATCGTTCGAATGGAATGGCCAGCGTGTTCTCCAGACATGAATCCAATCGAGCACGTTTGGGACGCTCTAGGAAGACGAGTTTCTGGCCGCCAACAACCCCCACAAACTCTCCAAGAACTGGAAAGAGCTCTTCTGGAAGAGTGGGGCAGAATACCCCAACTCGTCATTAATAGCCTCATTGAGTCCATGCCTCAAAGGTGTTCAACGTTGCTGGCCGCCCGTGGAAACCATACCCCCTACTGAAAATGATTTTTTTTGAAGAAAACACCTTTTCTTATTCTTTTTTTCTCATATGCACAAATTGTGTTTTTTTCTTTTTGTACACAAATGCGCAATAAAATGCATTTTTTTCTGCCAAACATGTGTAATTTATTCTCATATAACCTACTATGTCTGTCGACCATGTATCAATCAGCTAAAAAGTTTCCCAGATACAAAATCCATCTAAAACTGCAATATCCTTTAATTGTTTTGAGCAGTGTATTTGAGACATTATAAGTGGCAAAATTTGAAGGGAAAGAAAGTCTATGAAGTGAGCATTTTCTAAAAATAAAACACTTATTCATGTCAGCAAAAAATCAAAATTGTAATATGATCTAAGCATTTATGCAAAAATTAAGAGTTCAATTGAACAAATAGGTAGGGAAACCAAAAACACTAAGACCCCATACAATTTACATATGATGATCCAGAAAGAGCTCTCCTCCCACTTCAAAAACCTGTGTATTATTTTAATTTTCACACAACACAACGTTTTAAAGTGCATTTAAAATTAACATACTTAAGGAAACAGATGACATAAAATTCAAAATTTCAAATTTGCACTTAATACTACAATAGCCCCTTATTATTTATATTGCATTCCAAAAACTACAAAAAAGCATGATATAACCAAGAGTAATAAAAATTTAGAAAGGTAATAACTCTTTTTATGAGGATATGTTTTGTTACGCGACGGCTGTGTATTAATTCTATTTTAAAATTTAAATATCTTTAATTTAAATCTTTTGCAATTTAATTATTTTAAAATCTATATTTTAATTAAGTCCTAATTTTAATCATTTTAAATTATTTATTTCTAATATTATTCTTCATTTTTTACTTTAAAAGATAGTCCTTTATAAAATACTATTACATTCATAATATTTCTGCATCTTCCTTTTTCAATATCTTATCTAACGTTTCTGTTTAGTCTAGAAAGGAAGAATCCCCCTTTTTCGCCTCTCAGTAACATTCCTTTCATAGCGTGTCTGCGCGGGTGCTGAGGTCATTGACTTTATGGTTCACTGCATCAGCGACATGCACCCGTTCGGGGATTTTGAACACAGCATCGGTTAATTGCGATTAACCCGATCGCGAATACTTTTTTTTGATTGGAGAAACTCTTCAGTCCTTCAGTCGTTACAGATGTAACGACAAAATAAGGTTGGCAATGGGGTTGAATAAATATTACATTAAAATTTAAAGAATTAATTGAAAGTGGGGTAAATTGAAGGAACGGGGTAAATGTTTAAATTCTGAATACTAATAAAAGGAGAAGGATTTGAATTTTGAAGAAGAGCCAGTGATCAAAAATAATAAGTATAGTGGTAGAGTACATAGAAAAAATTATGAAGAGAATAGACATGGTGAATCACATGAAATATCTTACCTGATTCAATTCAGTATATACATCTAATGCAATTATTTCCTACGCTGAAATACATACTTCAAATATAATTGATAGAGAAGAAAACAGAAAAAAATATAAACAAATAAACAAAACTCATAAAATATCAAATTTACCATTTATTTTCATAAACGCATAAATAGGAGTAAACTGCGCAGTAACCCTTTACATATTTATTTAATATTGATCATCATTATGCTGTTTTTCAAGTACTGAGTATTATAGGTTATAAGTGATAAAAGAAAGTAATAACCAATCTGTGAAAACATAAATATACATATATGTTATCGCTACAATAAAGGCGAACCCAAAGATGTTAGCACAGTTCTAGCAATATAAGTGAAGTCATCATTCTTGATGTAAAATATAGTTCTAGATCACAGTTGTTAACTTGATTTTCGGTATATGCATATATATACCTTCATAATAATACAGAAAATTTAAGTGGATAAAAGCACAGCTCAGCAAAGCTGAAATAATACTATCTTGATATTCGGAGACTGAAAATTCAGCGATTAGCAAAATTCTGAGATAGCAGTGAAAAACATATCTGAATTGTCCTATCAACTTGGAGAGAAGTACAGATATTCAAGCAGAGTCTGCATAATTTCCTTTAGTTACTATCGGACTTTTCAGCGAACTTGTATTCAAGAATTTCCCACATTTATCCCATAATTGTAAATGTTACCTGTGATTGACAGACTATCATCGGAAAACCTTCACCCATGATTGATCACTGTACAGCAATGCCACGATCCTTAACTGTTATCTTATTCCGGAGGCACTTCAAAGCATCCAGAAAATTGTTGCATCTCGTTGATTGCCTTGTTGAACTCATATTTCCTTCACAGATTATTCATCACAATCTCCGCACACATTCAGATGGCTTGGTAATAAATTATTAATTTGTTGTACTTCTTACAAACACTACCGTTAGGACGGCCTTCGCCATCCCAACGGTCGGACTTGCGCCCAACAGCGCACTCAGGTACGTCTAAGCATCTCGGAAGTTAGAAGGGAAGAGAGCGAGATGACGCTCAGATCATCCAGAATTCAAAGCATCGGCGGGAAACTCGAGCTGTTAAAAGGCCAGTTAAAATATCTCAACCGCTGGGACTGAAGAGTTTCTCCAATCAAAAAAAAGTATTCGCGATCGGGTTAATCGCAATTAACCGATGCTGTGTTCAAAATCCCCGAACGGGTGCATGTCGCTGATGCAGTGAACCATAAAGTCAATGACCTCAGCACCCGCGCAGACACGCTATGAAAGGAATGTTACTGAGAGGCGAAAAAGGGGGATTCTTCCTTTCTAGACTAAACAGAAACGTTAGATAAGATATTGAAAAAGGAAGATGCAGAAATATTATGAATGTAATAGTATTTTATAAAGGACTATCTTTTAAAGTAAAAAATGAAGAATAATATTAGAAATAAATAATTTAAAATGATTAAAATTAGGACTTAATTAAGATATAGATTTTAAAATAATTAAATTGCAAAAGATTTAAATTAAAGATATTTAAATTTTAAAATAGAATTAATACACAGCCGTCGCGTAACATGTTTGCAGTCTGTTTTTGGGGAAAACATAATAGTTATTGTAGAGCAGGGCGCGAAATTTCTGCTTGCCAGCGGCGAGCAAATATTTAAGGTTGGCGAGTAAGTTTCATCTTTTGAAATTTTGTGTTCCAAATCAAACTGTATACGCTCAGAAATCCAGCAACACGCAAAAGTCTTTTAAAATGAATTGATGGCATTTATCTTCTAAAAGAAGAAAAAATGCGGCGTCACCCACTTTCATTTGTCTCCTATGGAGGAACGAACTTCCCCTGTTTGCATTTGTTCACCTGCTTTCGAACTGTGCAAGCGCCAAGGCCGCTTTTTCCGCTTCCGAGGCCGAATCTGATCGCCCTTCACTCCTGTGCGAAGTGAATTAGGTTTCGCCACCTATGCGCAGCTGCTTGAAACACGGTAAAAATTATTCGCTTTCTTCCAAACTTTGAACATTTTAAAAATTGTTCATATTTTTCAGGAATGTAAAATATTCTGGATTTAACAGACAGCTTCTTCTAACAATGGTCAATTTAAATTCAGTTTGTCATAAATAGTTCATTTTCTGAGCAGGCGTGGTGGCTGACGTTGCTGTCTGAATGAATGTAAAACAGTGGTGAGCAAAAATTTGTCTGGCTAGTACCTTTTCATCTGAAATTTCATGCCCTGTTGTAGAGATATTAATAACATGATACAATCAACAGTGGCTGATGGTAAAAATAATGAGGATGCTACAAACTAAATTATATTTCTGAAAAAATTAACTTTTGCTATGAAATGGATTCTGTAATATATTATCAACAGAATTTATTTTGAATTAAATGATAAAACTTTGTATGAATCACAATAATAACATTCATACAAAGTTTTATCATTTAATTGTGATTTATCACCAGTTCTTAGGTGCTGTTTCACCAGAATTCATTTTAATTTCAAATCCAGATGGCATAAGGTAGAAAAGAAATCATAACTGCCTAAAAATCAAGAGTTTTAAAAGGGGAAAAGAAAAAAAAACTCTGAATGAATTAAAATAAAATTTATCATAACAAGACTCTACTTCGGAAACAGTGCATTCTAGAGGGAAAGACAGACATAATTGGAAAGATACATAGAATATGTAACAATAGGCTGAGATTTAATACAGGCATTTGCTTCTTTTATCAGTCGCTCTCATTAGAGAGCACAGCAGCTTATGACTGCTTACTTATGTTTAGTGCTAGTTGAGCACTGATAGCAGATAAATAAAAACTCTTACATGCTGGTTCCAGATAATGTGCATACGAATTTATAACACAAAATGGAGAAATAAATGAAACCCACTTGTAATAATCTTACATTATTATTAGGGCACTAGAAGCACAGTAGTGCTTAAAGATGAGCTGTCCCTAAATACGACTGAAATAAAGGCATCTAACAAAAATTGGAATCTATATTAATAAAAGAAAGTTTTGCTCTGTGTGTGTGTCTGTGATGGCTAGGAACATCTAGCACACCTAGAAGTCTGAAAATTTGGGTGAGGATAGTCCAAGGCATATCCTGATGCTCAGCTGTTTAATATTTTGACAATAATTAGTCAAGATATTAATTAAAACTCATTAAACATTACTTCAAAAATGTGGCCTTTTAATCTGAAAATGACGCCGAAGAAATATCAAACCACAAAAGTAACAAATGATTTGACAATCACAGAAGGTAAAATTTTCTCATTTTTACTTATCCTTGAATATTAAGAAAATTATTCGAGGTATAGATTTGAAATTCACAATTTACATATATTTATGATTCCAAAAATCTCAATTTTGTTAAAATCGGTCAGTAACATTTCTTCCAAATAATGCATTTTTGAGGTTCTTTTGTGATTTCTTCTTCCCTAATGGTATGATATCTGTAAATCTTTTTTTTTTTGTTGCATAGGGATTTTTTAAAAGTTCTTTTACCAGTCATCTTTTAATTTTAGAACTATTCTTTCACCAATAGGGGGAGATTTTAATTTCCTTTTTTTTTTTTTTCAATATTAAATCTTGGATTTTCCTAAGAATTGGTACATAACTCCATTATAATACAGTAAAACCTCCATAACGGACACTCCCGAATAGCGGACACCTCTATTTAGCGGACACATTTGTGATCACCAAAACTTGTATATTGGTACATTTTTAACTCTCAATAGCGGACACCTCCAAATAGCGGACAAATTCTGTGCTCCCGAGGTGTCCGTTATTCAGAGGTTTTACTGTATTTGAATTCTATTCTAGCACCTTTGGTCGCCTACAAATGAAGTTGTATCACCACCATTTACGAATAAAATGCAATTTTTCTACAATTTGACCAGTTTGAGCTTTCTAGTTTTTTATTTTTGTGTTCTGGGGTTCTTTAAAACCCTAAAAATCTTCATATCTTATTATCTCTATATGGTGCCGTAGGCAATGGGGACCAGTGCCGGAAGTTCATTCGGAAAGAGGTTTGTCTAGAACAGAATGTGCCCCCTGGCGGTGTAAGGTGGAATTAAGAAATTCTCCATGCAGCACGCCTGGTATATGGTGTGAAGTCACTGGGGATCCGGGCCAGAGTTTAATTTTTTAAAAGATTTAAGGTTACTACGTGGGACCGGGCAGGCCTGCTAGTAAATAAATAAATATTACTCTAAAGCAAATTTATAAAATTATTTTTTGCATTAACTTCAAAGGTAGTTGAAAATTTCCCTTGTAAAATTTATAATCTTTCAAGGAGATGTCAGATGTAAAATAATGAGTAGAATTTTTGGAACAGATATCGCAGATGCATAGGGGTTGGCACCATTTTTTTTTTGGCGAGAAAACTCAGTTTTTGAATACCTGTTATGCCTAATGTGAGAAAACAGCATGTTAGTTTGATTTTATTATTAAATTATATTACATTTTTATTATAAAACACACACATTAATTTTATTTAATACATTTAGTTTAATTTTATTTATTACACACATTTAATTTTATTCAACACATTTTTTATTTTAACACACACATTTAATTTTAATTTTTAATTATTTTTATATTATTTTATTTATTTACACACACATTTAATTTTACTATAAAACACACATATTTTATTATAAACACCAGGTTGCCATATGAAGCAAAAATCGTTGGGTTATCACACCAGACAAGAAAAAAGAAACTCCAGTGCATCTGTGATACCTGCACTGAATTTTTACATTCACGAAACAATAAAGCCATATGATATTCCTTTCAATATTAATGAAATATTTTTTTACAATTAACATTGAAGATTATGATTATGTTAAGAATCCCAATTAAAAATCTCATCTAGTATTGACATCATGACACAGAAAAATACAATAAAAAGTAAAATACTAAAAATTACTGGAAGTCAGCAGCCTATATAAAAATAACAAAGTAACTTTTTAAAAATCATTAAAAAAAAATATATATATATATTAGAATTGACAGAAAAGTATTAGTTTTCAAATACGAATACATAAAACTTATAAAATCTAATATTTACCAAATAGAATGCATAATATATGAAAAGATATAAACATACTTTCTTTTTTGCTTTCATAATGGCACTTATTTCAGCAATAATAGCATCTATTGTTAAACCAGACAATTTGCCTTGTCTTTGAGTACGAACTTCTTTAACATATTCTATAAGATCTTCTCTATGTAAAACAAAAAACTTTTGTTATTTTATGATTTAAACAAACAATACATAAAAGCATATTAAAAATCTTTTCTAGCATGCTGAAAAAATAAGAAATGTATGCATATGATGTATGCAGATTACAATGAAAAACTTTGAAATTAAATTAAATTAAAACAAGAACATAGAACCAAATATTACAAAATTAATTTTTAAAAACTTAAAAGTGTTGAATTTATTATTTATCAAAAACTTTGCAATTAAATTACAAATTCTTTAAATTGTAGAAAATGGTATGTTCAAGACATTATAAAGTTCCCATGAAAGAAATTGTATTCAAAAGTTTTGACAAACAACAAAGTGTTTTTAAATATCATACTAGACAGTATCCGTCAAGATTTGACAGCAAATAACTGTAAAGTTCCTTTTGAAATATGTTTTTACTTTTAATTAGATGCTTTTAAATTAATTAAGTATTGAAAATTTTATGAAATGTTATATTGTGTAAGCGATTCCTATAGATATAAGACGATAGATGGTGTTGTCAGTCCAGCCTACTCAACTAATGCAATGAAATAATTTTAAGCTTGTAATTTACATCCTATTATAATTGAATTGATTTAGCAAGAATTTAACTAAAAATATTAATTGAATGATTTATTTTTACTTACAACAGTCTCAAAATTAAAAAAATTACACGACCTTTAAAATTTTTCATTAATTTTATTTTTATCAGCCTAACTCTAAAACCCAGATAAACCATGAATATCAAGGTGATTTCTTTTATAATTCTTATACGGATAGTTTTGCTTCTTTCTTTTTTCTCTTCTTTTCTTTTCATTTTATTTTAAGGAGAATAATCATATATTTTTCTTAGTTATACAAACATATCTTATTAATAATGGTCATACAAAATATAAATAAAAGCTTAGATCACTGTATTTAATCGACAATTACATGTAAAATCTTTCAATTTAAATATTTATAATATAAAATAAGTAATTAAGAAATATTGTCAGTTGTTAAATTTTATTTACCACAGTCTCAATAGTTTGAAAAAATAACAGTATTTAGTGCTTCTGATTGTTTTTTTTTTTTTTTAACTACAAGACCTTTAAAATTTTTCATTAAATTAATTATTATCAGTCTGATTCTAAAACCAGTTTAAATTTAAACAACTATTTATAATACATATTTTTTAATTACTTGAATTTATATTTTTCATTTTCACACATTGTTCAACTGTTAAATCATGGATATCAAGATAGATTTTTGCTTCTTTTTGATTTCTCTCCTTTCATTTTTCCTTTTTTACAAAAAATAATCACATAGTTATCTTATTATATATATGTGACATCTTGATAATGGTCATTCTAGATATAATAAAAATTGTAGACCAGTTCAATTTATTTAATCGATAATTACCTGCACAATCTTTTAATTTAAATACTTTTAATATAAATTTAGTAATTAAAACAAAATATTCTTGGGTGTTAAATTTTACTTAATTATAAAGCATTCTAATAAAAAAAATACAAATTATATAACTTTTCCTCCTGAATTAAATATGACATTATTAAAATGAATTATTGCCAAGAAAAATCATTCTGTCCAGAGTGGGTTTCGAACCGACACAATGATCGGAACAGAGAAGTAACACACCTTATACCACTCGACCACCCCTTTCTCGTTCGAGTATACCATAAAATCCCGTTAATCCGCCTCCCTAAATGCAATGGAAAATCGTAAAATAATCAGGGGGCGCTTACACGGTATTAAAGTAGTAGTATATGATATTTATGGGTGGTGGTGGGGGGAGATGCTAATGGCCGATCGTCGCAAAGTATGCATTATTTTAATAAAGTGAAAAGAAAAACATTTTGAAAAAAAAAAAAAATGATATACAAAATAGAAAAGCAGAACTTCACGATTAATGGCGATTTCAGATTATAGAAAATTCTGGATTTCAGAAGCTTTGAAACTGGAATGCATTTAGATAAATAATAACACTAATATCTGTCATTAATATGGTAACAGAATAATAAATGGAACTTAATAATTTAAAATAATTAAAAAACACTGAGAAATTGCAGTTGAAAATTTCCTGAAATACTTTCTAGAACTAGTAAAATTTTACTGTGGTTTCGCCATCTGTTGTAAATTAAAGAGATTAAATAACAGTTTTATTTATTTTTTTTTTTTTATCGTGATTTCTTATCTATAAATGCTAAATAAATAATACAAATCACAAAAAATGAGAACATACAGAACGAATTGGTAGTGTTGCCAGATTTTTTAAATGAAAAACATTGCTACCACAAAGATTGCACAAAATACACTACAAATTCGACTGTGGCGCCATCTACTGATCAATCAATTGATACATATTTTGTGATTAGTTTTCATAATAACGTTAAATACGATTATAAATTCTTTGATAAAATAAATAGATTATTTTTTAATCAAAATATTTCGCAAACAGCATCAAATACATATTTTTTAACTTATTTCATGAGAAACTGTCACTATCAATATTTTTATTACCTTCATATCGCCATGGATATAAATTTACAGCAAAACTAATGTTTGGTTACATTGCTTTTTCAGATTGACAGTAGTTGATGTTGTGTATGTTACTTTTGTGTTTGTACACATTTGCGATATATCAAAGAATCGTCACGCCTTTCTGATCCGTCGGGGGAAAAAAACACTTGTGAGATAAAATTTTTGATGTTGAACTTGACGTGCACAGCGAGATTTCTTTTGAGGGAGAGCGCTTACTCGGGATTTTTTGATTTTTCCAATTTGTTTACAAAATGGGAGGGGGGGCACTTGATCGGGAAGGGTGGATTAACAGGATTTTACGGTACTCTAAAACTGGTTAGGCTCTAGATTTTATTTTATGCATGCGCAAATTGGTTATTTTCTTGTGAAAAGTGGATTTGCTGAAAATCTCTTTTCGTTTTAATATATAAGATAAATAATTTATTAACAATTCTGATAAACAGTTAATCAATAAGCATATGGTAAAGATTATTGAAATTAAACTAAACAAAAAGCTAATTTAAAAGTTATTTCAAAAATTAGTATGCAATTTTTTTTTTTTTTTAAAGAAATCTGATAGTAATAATAAATGATAATAGCAATAACTGATTATAAATAAATTTTAAGCATATAAAAGTACTACCAATGACTAAATCAAGAATAGGTTACACTTTGAGTTAGTCTCACCCGGCCATTATTAAAGGATGCAGCACACTGCCATTTTTAAAATTGGCAGAATGTGTTTTGCCCTTTTTAAAAATTGTGAAACGATGCCCAAGATATATCCAGAATTTCTGGAAAATCTTATCCATACCACAATATTTCTAATATGTGTGTTTACCCAAGAGCTTGCCGAAATCATAGGAGATTCTTCAATCTTATTATTATTATTATTTTATAATTTAATAAATCATTTGAAATTAGTGCTACTCTATTTACTATATCCAAAAATAATATCTATACATATTGTGCTGTCCTCTAAAAAAAAAAAAAAAACCTGTAGTTTTTAAAATTTTCTCTATATAAAGTCTAATAAACAATGCAAAAAAAAAAAAAAAATAAACATTGTTAAAGTTTTACAGCTTGTTCTGACTAAGATTTTAATGTTGAGCATTTTTCATTTTATCACTTTATTACAAAGTGGCAGCCAATCAAGTGAGAATTAAAAAAAAAAAAATCACTTTTCCAAAAAAACCTATGTTACCTGAAAAAAACCCACACCTGACAAAAAATCAGCTGAAAATGAAGCATTTTATTACATATTAATTGTTTAACATATAAAACAATTAAAAATTTATGTAGATAATTCAAAAATTCTATTATTACAAGAAAATCTGTAAAAATAAAGCTCATGTTTTGCCAGAATTCCTCAATTGTTAATTTAAATTATTTTAAAACTAAATAAGCACTCTTTAGGTATTTTTAACTATTTTTATTATTCTAAATGTTGCATAAAAACAGAACAAAACAAAAAAAAAGTTGACTTTAGTGAAATATTTGATGAAGTACTAGGGTGGGTTTTTGGTAGGAAACATTTCACTCGGGGTTTTTTTTAGAGGACAACCCAATATAGTTACTAAATACAATAAATTTTCTGCTTAAAATATGTCCGTTTCTCACCCCATAGTACGAATAATATTTTGTTTACATGGAAGCAAATTAAAATAAACACTAATTACAGAATTTATGATGCTTTTGAAAATAATTTTTAGTAAATTGATTTGAAAATTCCATAATATGAAAGTTGGAAATTTAATACTAACACAATTCTTTGTGATAATTAAAAAATTGCAAAAAAAGAAACTATACCATATTTCAACTATATTAAATAAAAAATGTAAATTACTACTTACTGGCTATAAGTAGGAAACTGTTCTTTTAGTTTACAGAGAAGCTTTGAATAACTTGCTGTTGTTTTCTTTCTCTGAAAAACAAGTTACATTTGTTCTTGCATAAAAAAAACAAAAATAATAAGTATTTTGTTTCAAGGCAATTGAAACTGCATTCAACAACAGTAATGTGTAGAATTAGAAAAAAAAAAAATATATATATATATATATTATTTAGGATTGCAATGCAACTTGATCCATTACAATTTAAGTCATGATAATTAAATAAAATTCTCCCAACGGCTGGAAAGCCAAAAGAGATTTTGACATAGCTACTGGCATTTTAAAATCATGAAGAATATGAAATCAATTTGATCAAAATCATATAGAAATCATAGATGAAATCTTACAAAGAAAAATTTTAAATGTTAGTTAAAAATGTCTAGACCAGGAGTTGGGACCTTTGGCCTAACATACCAATGCCAGGGGTGAAAAATCAAGAATCCATTTTCGTAGATTGCAAGTGGCTGTTTTGTAGCAGCATTTAGCTGTTTTGTGGAAAAATACATGTTGACAATGTTATAGCATATTTTATGAATATTTGTTTGAAAGATTGAAGTTTTTTTAATGAATAAAACATGCATTGCTTACATAAATATATCAGTGAAACAGAACTATGTTTACCATAAAAAAAAATCCCATTTAATTACATATTTAGAGACTGGAAAACATGCAATTATTGAAAAATGAATTTTGAATTGCATTTAGGAATGTACTTAGAGATTTATACAAATAACAATTGAACAGTGACGCCTAACATATACCTAAATATCATTCATACCTTAAAAAAAAACACAAGAAATTACTTTCCTTAGCACTGTAAACATTAACTGATAACTAGGTTTTCCAACAAATATTTTACATTGTTTTTTGTCTCTTTTAAAAGGATTTGATCATTCTCTGATACACCCCTCCCCTCTTCTTCAGTCAATCAGCTATCATACTTCCAGCATAATTTAACATGTTTTGTGATAATGCAGTTTTTCTATTCTGCCAATCACATTCTTTCCTCAAAAGAGATAGCTTTTTCACAGAAAAAAGATAACAAAGAGAATATAACTATCACATTCTTTATTTTTATTTGCTTTTTATTTCAGCTCAATGCAGGTTTGTGTTTTTATTGTGCGCTATCTTTTTAATTTTTCTCATTTTTCAATAGTTCGCCCTTCCTATGAGTCATCTCGGCTACCGGTGCGACTTCTGCTGTTTTTTGTTGGAGAGCTTTTCTTTCTTTGCATCGCTTCACTTATGCATACTATGCATGTGCCACAGCCATGGCATTCCATTTCTTTTTCGCCTCTACTATTTCAGAACATTAGAATTTTAATTAAAAGATGCCGTAATAATATCTTGGAAAGTGTGGTCTGATCTGAGTCCTGGCCTTGTGCCGGTTCCGTATCCGAGATTTCGGCCATTTGCATTAATTCTCCAGGGATCGTTCACTATTCGAAGTTTTTAATGTTCTTGAAAAAGCTGTGTTGCTGTTGTATATAATTTAGATATTCTATTTTGAAATGGCATCTATGAAATACTTCAGAGCTTCTTGCCAAGTTTCTGAAATCCTGACTACTAACTAACTACTAACTAAAAATTTTCTCCATCAGTTGTTTCTAGAATTTTCAATTAATGCTATATCTAAGATTTATATCTAGTTATTTTACCTTTATTACTCCATTTGCTTGATAGTCAAGATTGAAAATATATAATAATAAATAAATAAATAAAAAGGCTATCGCTAACAATAGACAGAAGGTATAATATTCTTGTCCAGTTTAAAATTTAAAAAAAAGAGACAATCATAATACACAAAATTTTTAAAATAATATTGGTGATAATAACAACGAAAATAAGAAACACTTACTTCAGGCTCCCAAGTGCTTTGGATTGGAGCAACTTTAATGTTTGGTACAGTATCAAGGCTAGCTGTAAAAGAAGGGGTACAATAAATAGGCGAGTTGGTATTTTTCTATAATTTAATTAGAAAAGAATGTGATAACTATGCAATATTCTTTATTAAATTATTATGACGAACTGATTTTTAATTTAATATGATACCAATAAAATGTTTCTTAACTAGGGAGAACTCCTACTCAATTTAGGGCATGAGATATAAAATAAACATGGGTTCCCTCCACACCTGTGTGTTAAGAGAATCCTAACTCTAACACATCTCAAAAATATTTTTATTAATTTTTCTTTACCATATTTAATAAGCAAAATTGAATTTATAAAATATAATTGGCAAAAATTACAGGAAAAGTTTTTTTTAATAACAGCAACAGGGCTTGAAATTCAATTTTTCCAAGGAGGGGAGTCTCCTCCCAACATTTTTAAATGGAGGGGAGTTGTAATGTTTGGGAGGGAGAAAAAAAAATTAAACCCCACTATTATTTGATGTGCTATTTAAAGAATTACATTAATGCAGACATGACAAAATACCATTGAAAAAATTAAGTCAACTCAGAATGATTATGTAAAATATTTATTTTTATTATAAAAAAAGGAAGAAAGTTAAATTTTATATATGCAGTGTATTTTTCAAGTTCCACCAAATGTTAGGGACCCTTAACAATTAGGTTGTTAAATGAATTTCTGAATTTATATTTGATTTGATTTAGGGGTACTGAAGCCTCTTTCACAAGGTACACTTTTACCTCTTCACAAGTATTAGAAAGGTTTACTTCTTTACCTCAAGGAGTAAAAGTAATAAGATCTTTGCAGCTCTTCTAATCTCATTTTTGTTTAGTGCTGACTCTAGGCCAATTTGACAGGATGCAGCGACCAGTGGCTCTTACTGCCTTTTTTTTGTTCTTACCCCTCTTTTCGGTCGCAGGAAAAAAAAAATCTTTAAATACGTTTATTTGTCGTTGGAAAAAATTGTGAATTTAGTCAATTGGTTGAGGGAATAAAATAATGAAATTCCTAACAAAACACATAACGGAAAAAAAAAATCAGAAACTTTCTCAATCTGTCGAAAGAAAAAAAAACGAGAAATTACGCTACTTTCGTCGATTGATCGCGGAAAAAACACGAAATTCGTTGATCGATCGCGGAAAAAACCCGAATTTCACCAATCAATCGCAGAAAAAATGCAAAGTTCGTCGATCGATTGAGGAAAAAAACGTAAAGTTAGTCGATCGATCGCGTAAAAAACACAAAGTTCGTCGATCGAACGCAGAAAAAAAAAAAGCAAGGTTCGTCGATCGAATGCAGAAAAGAAAGCAAAGTTCGTTGATCAGTCATGGAAAAAACGCAAAGTTCGTCGATCTGTCGCGGAAAAAACGCACTGTTTGTCGATATGTCGCTTAAAAAACGCAAAGTTCGTTGATCAGTCGCTTAAAAAACACAAAGTTCGTCGATCAGTCGCGGAAAATACGAGCAAAGTTCGTTGATTGGTTGCGAAAAAAAAAATATCACGAAATTTATCGTTCGGTTGCAGGTAAATTAAACAACGCAAATTTCTCCGGAAAATGGTGACATTTTTTGGACGGGAGGCTCCCGCCCACGATATGTTTTTGGGCAGGATTTCAAACTTTTTGGCACGAATCCCACCCTGAAATTCAAGCCCTGCAGCAAAGTTATTGGCTAAAGAAGATACAAGTAAAAATGGTGGGGAAATAAAAATTGCAGTTAATGTTTAATTTCTGTGTACTGCATTAAAGCTAGCAAAATTAAAACACAGCAGTAGAACTAAACCTTTTTTTTTTATATAACTCACATTAAATATAATACACAGATTTGATGGAGGAATAAAGACCAAACTCTGATAAAAGAATTGTTAATAAATCTTAAAATTTATCATAAAATAACAATCTGTTATACAATAAAAGAGAACCAGAATCAATCTACAATCAAACCAATAGTATCAGGTTGGCACAATGATAGTTAAATCACTTAACTTGGAAGTTTTTTGAAGCGGATGATCCAGAATTAAAATTCTCAATTTGAGCAAGTTTAAAAAAAGTTCTTAACTTTGAGATACTCTTTTAACTATCAGTTGAGTGAAACTCTACCTTCTGAAGTATTTTTCTTATTTGAAATTGTTTTAAAATTTTGATTTGAGTTCTACTAGTAATTAATCAGCTTTTTCAAATGATCTTTTCAATTACTTATTTATTTAACATGCCACAAAAATGAACACAATAATAAACTATGTATAGTCAAAAGTTGCAATTATGAATTTAATAACTTGCACACATACACCTGTTTAGGTAAGTTAAGCCTCTTAAACTATTTGGTAATGTGAATAGGTAAAGCATAATTCTGGATTGTCCGATTCTAAAAAGTTAAAAATCAAACATCAGAGGAGCAGAAAACCAAAACTTTTATGCATTAGAGCAAGAAGAATACTAGCACATAAAATAAAAAATGTAATGAAAATCTGTTTTTAATAACAAAAGACAAAAATGAGGAGGTTGGGGTAAGAAAGTGCCAAGCCACATTTTTGGTGAGATAAATCTAACACTGTAATCTGTTGCTTAATATTGTAAATTTTAATATCCAACATATAATTTGTTTCTAGTCTCACTTGGTGGCAACATATGTGACACGTTTTGCTTTTGCCCCAGATGTTTATGCCCCCAATGAAGATAGCTAATTTACAAGAAAGGTAATAGTAATATCATTAAAGTAATGCCATATTGTTACTCAGACTATTTCAAATGTTACGAAGACATTGGCGAGAAAACTTTAGGTTATAAATCTTGATTTGAGTATTTCATCAAATTTTCAAATTGAAATATCTTAGAAGTTCAAAAATGTTGCGTTGCATTCTATTGTCCCGACCCCCTCAAATCATTTCCATTAAATTTTTCGATAGCTGCTAAATATTCTTTGGCAAATTAATGCCACATTTTGGTCAGCTTAAAATTCAATATTTGATTTTGGAAATAGAAAAGCTTGAGATTTAGTTTAACATTTCACTAGATGTTGAGTATAGTATGTTATGGGAAGGATAACCTAGTAAGTAAAAGTAAAATAAGAAAAAAAAAAAAAATGAAAAAATAATAATAATAAAAATAAATTAAATAATATGAGTTCAAACTTTCTACAGAATAATAGTAAGACACATTTTTAAAAATTTTACAGTTCACATATTTTTATGTGAAGGTGGAATGGAATTCAGTACCATAAGATTTTTCTCCACTTGAATTACTTGCTTCTACAGAAGTCTCAGGGATAGGAGTTATTGCACTTGTCCTAACAGAAGCAGAATGTGGCACAGAATTTACAAGACCAGGAGGAACTTTAGGATGATCTGGTTTTATATCTAAAATAAATAAATCCATTGTAAACAAAATGTATGCCCTAGAAATAACAGAATCTTTATTTTATTATAAATAAAATAAACTCCAAAACATCCTTAAAAACTAAAACTTCTTAAATATGTGATACAGTAATGAGACATACAATGTTAAGTTACTAATCAGATATACTTTTTTTCATTTTATTTATCTATTTGGTACAGACAATACTGTGTGTACCTTATGTATGCTTAATATATTTTAATAAAATAATATTAAACATACATCATAACATAATTTACATCAATCCATTAAGTTGTGAAATCCATTTTACATGAAGTGCACTGCATTTATGCACTTTCAAGTAGCTATAAGTAAAATAATATTATAGCTTTTTACGTACACAGGTACACAAAAAATATGGGATCTTTTGAAATGTGTAGTTACAACCAAGTATAGTTGGCAGCACTATAAAAAGAAGATATTGATTCACAGCCAACCTAACCATTTCATAATCATGGATCAGTGGATAGGTCAGAAGCATACATGAATCATAAAAATGCTTTTCATCTGTTTGACCTTTTCTAAAGTTTTTTCAAATGTTATATTTTATTTACAATAACTTAATTCTAAAATAGCTATAACTTTATGTTTAAAAGTGTTATATAATTACAGAATGAAAATTAAGTAAATCGTTAACAACAACAATAATAATCATACAAGTTGTAATATTTCCAACTGGACGAAAAATGTCCGGGCCAGGATTCGAACCTGGGATCGCCTGGCTGAAGCCGCCACGCTCTACCACTGACCTATCCCGGTCGAATCTGGAGGGCATAATTCATCCAGTTAACCTTATTGATCAAAGCATCTGGTCTGATATTTTTAATCAGCTCAACAGAAAAGATCGCAGATAATGGAACTCCAGTAAACGCTGGATACGTGAATACACGGGATTATTTTTTAACACAATTATTTTCAAATTGGTAAAGTAATCATACAAGTAAAAATACATACATACATACAAGTAGTTCTGTTATTTCTAGGGCATACCTTGTATGATTACTTTACCAATTTGAAAATAATTGTGTTAAAAAATAATCCAGTGTATTCACGTATCCAGCGTTTACTGGAGTTCCATTATCTGCGATCTTTTCTGTTGAGCTGATTAAAAATATCAGACCAGATGCTTTGATCAATAAGGTTAACTGGATGAATTATGCCCTCCAGATTCAACCGGGATAGGTCAGTGGTAGAGCGTGGCGGCTTCAGCCAGGCGATCCCAGGTTCGAATCCTGGCCCGGACATTTTTCGTCCAGTTGGAATATTACAACTTGTATGATTACTTTACCAATTTGAAAATAATTGTGTTAAAAAATAATCCAACAATAATAATGTCCACCTAAAATGCTTGGTTTATAGAATAACATCTGAAATTTTTGTTCATTTACAATTTTTTTGACAATTTTTTTTAAAATTCAAAATCGCAACAATCATCCCAACCCCTATCTTAAACACTTAACAAATAATTATGAAATATGTATTTATTTTCATTAAGCAATTCAGCATTTTTTTTATAAAAAGAAAGTCACACAACATAACAGTTACATAAAATTCATGAAGCATGCAAAAATGATCACTTACCATTTTGATCAGGATGTTTGAAAACCACACAATTTTTGTCAAATTCTTCATCTAAAGAAGGAACAGTATAAGGAGTGCTAGCAAAAGAGTTAATAGATGCCATTGCACTTTTAAATGATTCCTGAATAGTAGGATCTATGTCTAAGGAGGAAATAATAACAATGATAAAGTTACAAAATATGAAAATATAATAAAATGATACTTAAAATTATCTTATTATTTTTTTTTATATAAAACCATTGAAATAGAAGTGAAGTGAAATGAAGAAAAGAAATATATATATATATATATATATATATATATATATACATATATAAGAAAATAAAACTATCAAGGAAAAAATGTATTAAGTATTTTAAACTGTTACATAGAATCATCTTTAAGAAAGATTTACATACAAAGAAAAATCTACTTTGATTTATTTACCAAACTCCTAACAAACAGTTATAACAAAAAAAAAAAAAAAAAAATTACAAAAACTAGACAGATAAAACACACTTCTTTTGGGTAAAAGAAATAAAAAAAGATCATCAGAGAATGAACAAGGGATCTAGGAAAGATTAAGAAATGGTACTTACCACTGACTAAATCTATTTTATTATCTTTGCCTGCACTGAGAACAGGAGGTATTGATGATGGCAAGGATGCAAGTGAAGCTGGAGTGATTGATGGAGCACATGGAGGAATGATTGTTGTTGATGGAGTTACTGCTGGAATGATATTTGTAGCTACAATAGAAGCTACAGGGGCAATAATTTTTGCTTTGGCAACAGGGGCCACAGGTGTCGGCACAATTTTTGTTATTGCAGTAGATGGTGGGGTTATTTTAAGAGTTGATTTTCCTGTTGTAAGCAGGAGAGAAGGTTGAGAAACTGGTGGAACAATTACAGTAGATGGCATGTGAGTCGAAGTTCCAAAATAAGGCAGGGTCATGGAATTGAATCTAGACATTCCTGCCAACTAGGAGAAAGAAAGAAAAAAAAAAAAACACGAAATATTAGAATAATAAAATACAGAAATTTAATATCTGCAAAAATACTGGCTCATTTTAAAATCAACCTAAAAAATATTAACCATAATAAAACTATTCTTTTCATTCTGAAAGATATAATTAAACCTCAATATAATCATATTACAGAAGCTTTCATGTTCATATTTCCATCTGAAATTTCAGTTAAAAAAATTTATTCAACATATAAAATCACCATGCATAAAAAATCAGTTTATCTTAAGGTTCTCTCAGGTTCTCGTAGGTGACTGGTGACCTACATCAAAGTTTGATTATATTATTATTATTAAAAGAATAGCTTCAAGGTAAAGCAATCAACAAAAAAGAATGAAACACAGTGGTGTAACTACATATTCGGCACGTTGGAGCAAGAAGAATTAGTGCGTCCCTTTGTCTGTGGGAAAAGTTCCGGAAAATTTTGTTTTATTTATAACACTTAAAAATCATATACCGGGTTCATACGGGTGCTTAATTTTGGATACATTTTGTTTCAATTGATCACAGAATCTTGCAATTAAAGAAAGCAAAATTTACTTTTAGAAAATACTGGTATGCCAAAGTAAGCACCTACACAAACAATGATATGTGTTATTATTTATTTAAAATATTAATAAATTTATTTGAAATTCAAGACATTTTAAGAATAAGTTACTCAATGCTAAAAATACAAATAAAATAATGAAATAAGTATAATTCTTTAAGTACAGAGTACCACTTATATTTACATATGTACAGGGCTGAATTTCTGTTTTATATGTGCCCATGGGCCCAATGCTACCTGCTAACCATCAACATCTATTGTCTGTTCAAAGGACTTCAAAAACAATACAGAATTCTAATAAGGAAACACATTATTGAGGAAAAATTTGTAATTTTGACAGGTTTATTTTGTGAGGTTACATACAAAAAATCTTAAAAAGTTGTGAATTTGAGAGTGGAAGTTTCACAGCTAATTCTGAAACATAAACTATTATTTTTTTTAATTTTTTGCAAAATTTATGAGTTGTTAAACCCCAAAATATTTATTTCAATGCAATAATTGCTTGACACTCCTATATTTCTTATTGAGAATGTTTTTTTACATGCTAAACATTTTACAGATACACACTAGCATAAAGTTCGATCTATTTTGTCCAATTAGGATGAAATTCTTTATCACAAGAGTCACAATTAAATACTTATTGCTTTGACATATTTTAATACAAAGAACAAAAACAAAAAACTTTCTTTATAAGTAATATATCTGCTTTGTAATTAGCCAAATAACACAATTCAATGATTATAAATATCCAATAAATTAAGCTAACAAATGTCCAGTTCCTAAACAAGTTAAGTAAACAGACTGAATCACCTAATCAATTCTACAAAATTGCTGTGAAGTTGGTATTGAAACTCCCTGATATTAAAGGAGGACTAAAAGGTGGACAACAAAAAGAATTGCATCAGAGGTTGAAATATTGCTTACAATACTTATGAAAAGCAAATTTTGTTTTTTCTGGCACTGAAATTTCAAATCCTTAATTTTATAATCAGAAAAAATTTCAAATTTCAGTGACTTTTCCTCGCGAATGGTAAATTTCCCTGATATTCCCTAACTTTTCCAGGTGGTTAGACATACTGTTTAATATTAAATTACTAACTGATAAAAGCATATATTAAAAATATATATATTACAGTCTTTATTTTTTATTTACATTTTATTTTCTACATTCACAGCCAGCTGGAATATTTCAGCAAGTGTGGTTTTGAGCATAATTAACTATATTGCTATTTTAACTCTTATACAATTTTAACCATAAAGCATATTTAGCGATTTATTATCTAGAGCCAGCTAATGGAATATGTCTTAAAATTAATTTATAAATTTATAATTATGTTTTAATTTTTTTAAAAATGTATTGTTATTGGAAACACATCTGTGTACATAATTTTTATAAATATAGCACATCAGGAGAGGGAAAAATTTATTGCAAAAATTCCATCTTTGCATACATGAATCAAATTAAGCTAAATAAAAAATAGTCTAAAAATACCTTTATACATTAGTTACTCACAACTAAAAAACATAAATAAAATCTAAAAAAGCAGCAATTAATTAATTAGTAATTATAAAGTTATAATTTTAAAATATTCTATGAAAAGATAGCTCACCAGATTTTCTGGCAAAGTGTTTTTATAAGTTGGAACAGGGACAAGGTCCTTCATTACAACTTCTTTTAACTCTTTTAAAGAGACTCCACTCTTAACCTTCTTTATCTGTTCATCTATTTTTTCCTACATGTAATAAAATATAAAAAATATAGAATTAAAAATGTAACTTATAAACAGAGAAGAAAAAAAAAGTACAATAGAAAAATACATAAAGATGTACTATTGTTGTTACCATTATTATTATCATTTAGTACAAAATAAAAACAAATTCATTAAATTCACTATCTGTTTTAGACAGATTATTATAAAAATATAGATGACTTATTGTTACACCATAATTTCAAGATCACAATTGCTTATGGGAGTTTTGAATTGCCAATATTTCAATACTTCCAATTGAAAACATTAAAAAGCTGCCTCATGTGCAGGTTTTATTTATGCACCACAGTGCAAAATATATCTTTCAAAATTAAAATGCATTTATTAATCTTAGACACTAACAAATAATACTAATACAAATGACAATAATAATAATGAACTGCCATAAGACAGTTTTTTTTTTTTTTTATTGCTACTTAATTACATTTTATAAGAGAACATTTTTCTATTTGTTCAAGAAATGAATGAAAAATGTTAGAGGTTTGATTTAATTGTTTGAATAAGAAATTCCAACTTAGGAAATTGGAAAAATCCAATGAAGTATTGATGATGCACAAGATGAAAAGCAAGTGCACAATAATCAAAGCATGTTCTTTTTTGGATAATGATTTAAAATGCTGATATATGTTGCTGTTACTAGTTTTTTTTTTTTTTGAATGATGTTATAATGAAAATCTCTATTTTAAAACACAAAGGCACACAATAAGGGAAAAAATGACTAATTTTCATTGCATTTGTTTTTAATACTGTAAAGACATTTTTTTTAAAGACTACAGTGTCACAAAACTTAAATAGATCTTCAAGTTCCAAAGTTGGCATGGTTTAAACCAATGCTGTCCAGGGAAACACCCTTTCCAGGTTTCTTGGTGCCCTTTTAAATGTTTCCTGTTACTAGCTTTTTTTCAAGAATAAAAATCTATTTTAAAGGGTGCTTTCTTTAAAATCAACAATATTTGCATATTCCTATATTATATGCCCTATTAAAGTTTCTGGCTACAAAATCCTATTCCCTTGCAATTTTTTTTTTTTTTTTTTTTTTTTTTTTTTTTTTTTTAGATAGGGGGGGGGGGTCTATTTGTTGATAATATTACAACTTATAAAAAGTGAAACTCCAGGATAGCGATATAAGAAAATTTAATAATAAAGTCTTCAGTGAAGTTGCTTATTTTAAAAGCATATATTGCTAATGTTTAAAAAGGTTTTGGACCTGTACGGTCAAAACTGTGACACAGATTTGGCATAATAAAGGCTGCTAAACTTTTATTTTTCTTTATAGTGTTGAACAGCTATAATTAGTTCTGATGTTCCAAAAAGCTGGAAAATTAAATAAATAAATTTGTTTGTTTAATATCTGTATTATTTTCTTTTCTTCTTATGTTTACTTTTTTATGAAGAGTTTTCATAAAACTATAAGTTTTGAACCTGTTTTACATTTAAGGTTACTAATTTTCATTCAATTAAAAGTAATCTGAAATTTATGTAGATAGATTTTCATAATACAATGAATTGTGCTTATTATTATTAAAATCTAATTTTCATTTTGTAACTATTTAGCAATATATGTTTGTATAAAAATAAGACAAATATTAAATAAATATAAAATAAGCTATACAGAGCATAGATGGATGCTGGACTCAAAATTGGGAGCATCAACAGGCATCTCTTTAGAAAAGAAAAAATAAATAAATAAGGGGGGGGGGGGCAAAAAATGTTTACAAAAGCAGAAAAGAAAATAAAATACTAATAACAGGGAAATCACTGATTTGCAGAAGATTTTCACTCAACACAGAATAATTTTAATAAAAAATATAGATATATATAATTGTGAATCAAATATAAATAAGACTTTTTAATATATATATATATATATTTATTTAATGGTTTAAAAATTTGTTTACTATTATTTTGTTCTTCATACGTTTATTTATTTAGTTGCGATAATTATTAGTAAACACAAGACACCTCAGGAGTTCAGAATTTGTCTGCTATTCAGATAAAATCATACAAATAATATATGCATTGGAGATTGAAAAAGTGTTCTCTAAATAGAGATATGGGCGTTACAGAGGTTTTACTGTATAATTATTATACTTTAAACAAATAAAAATCTCAAACCTAATAAAATCAGCTAAAGATTGAATGGTATGCTACAGAGGTTTTACTGTATAATTATTAAACTTTTCATCAAATGTAAACGTCAAACCTATTGAAATTTGGCACAGATTGAATGTACAATTTGGAAATGACAAAAGCAAGGTCTCAAGTTGCAAATAGCATAAGTTATTTAAAATTAAAAATGGCCATGAAGAAGGTGAAACAAGGCAATCCAATGTGGAATGGCACACAAGAAGGGAAACTGTTCCAGACAAATTTTCACTAGTAATTTTTGGAAATTATGAGGTATTCAGACTTGTATAAAACAAAACACATTCTGTGCACATAAATATTGAGTCAAAAACTTTCTGCAAATTAATTTAGTGTTTAATAAAATTATGTGTTGTATTATTTTGACGATATAAATTAAAAACAGTAGTTAAAAATAATTACCATATAAAATGAAATAATATTAATTAAAGAATAATTATTTTGGTTAAAAATAATAATAAAGCTAAAAATCCATGATGGGAAGAGCTGAATTATTATCAATTATTTTGTCAATGCATTTAGAAACAATCCAATCCTTAATATTTTGACCTCTTCACAAGCGTTTGTAATGTTACAACAATGTTTTGCATCTTTAAGTTTTGAATAGTGCGCAAACAGTAAATAAATCGTACATAAAATTGGGGAATATTTTTAATTTCTTGTTATTTAAAAAAAAAAAAAAAAAAAAAAAAAATTTTAATATTCAAAATTTTTTCTGCAAAATTCTGAATTTGGCAGAAAATTTTCCGCGCACGGCGTGCGTCTATATTATACAACTCTGGAGGTATTGTGCATATAATTTTTCTTAAGGAACAACCACTGAGTTCCATAATAGAACTCACTAGCTAACTCACTGGTCCGCTTTCTGCTGCAACTGCTTTACACTTTCAATGCGCACAAGTAATGAATCCTGCACTATTTTTAATATCAGGGGCATTTTTTCAAACTTTTTCGCATACTTCTTATCATTTTTGGTAATTTCTACACCTTTTTCATATTTTTATGAGCAATACTCAACAAATTAAAAAAATTTTTTTGTTGAGCATGTGTAATAATTTATTTTTAAATACAGTAGAACCTCGATCCATCGTTCCCGCATCTTTTGTTATCCCATATGTATCGTCTAGTTTTAAAGGTCCCACGAATACTATTTAAATAATGTTAATTATACCCGCTTAGGTCGTTTTTGAAACATGCAGATTCCCACATCTATTGTTCAAAAATTTTATTCACCTTTGAAAAAAATGGAGAATTTATCCCATTGTATTCATGTTTAAGAAAAAAAAAAAGTTGTTCTAATTGTGACCTTGGATGCACGTGCATATTGATAAACCGTGAGCGATTCCATGAGAGTGTGGTGATCTTTAAATGCAATCCCCAAATGGGCGATAAACGTGCCATTATGTAAGTGGCAACCCTTCAGTGTACAGGTAGAATGAAAAAAAGTTTGCAATAGAAAAAAAAAAAAAAAAATTAAATGATGATCAGTGAATTGTCTTTATAAAAAGTAGAATAAGAACTTAATTATAGTTAACAACGTGGCGTTGGATATCTGTATTTATTAAAGTAGTCACCTTAAGAGCGAGAGAGGGAGAGAGGGGAAATGAAGGCCTTTCAACCAATGAAATTAAGGAGGGTAGATCCTTCATGTGTTTTTTGAAAAATGTTGAAAGAGTGAATGATTGACAAAGAAGGTGGGAATTAGCTGCAAACGTCATAGCTTCTAGTAGTTAAGACATTGTCACTTTACGTTAGGCTCTCATTTCAGTTTTGGCTGTGATAGGCTATTGTTGTGTGACTATTGTTTTCATTATTTTTCCCTTGTTTGTGACTAACATGGCTAAACAAATTCGTACTTTAGAGGAAAGAATTCATATCACTAAAGAAGTAGAAAAACATTGGTTTGAAAAAAAAGTTCAAATTACTAAACGTTAAATTTACCACCTTCAACATTGAATTCTATAATTTCAAAAAAAGCCGAAATTAGAAAGCAGTTTGATAAGTATGGTATTTCGCTGCAAAAACAAAAAACTGGTCGAGAATCAATATACAAAGATTTAGAAACTGTTTTGTATGACTGATATCGTCAAGCTCGAGGATCACAAATTTCAATAGATGGAACAATTCTGCGGGAAAAAGCCCTAGAAATCATTGCTTTAAAATATATTGAAAATTTCACAGCCTCAAATGGATGGATTTCACGCTTTAAAGAGTGACATGGATTAAAATTAAAAAAATTGTGTGGTCAAAGCACAGCTGTTGATGACAGAGTGGTTCAAGATTGGTTTTCCAAATTGCCAGCATTAATTGAAGGATATGACTCTCGTGACATTTACAATGCGGATGAAACAAGGCTTTTTTATAGATGTTTGCCGGACCGTACTCTGGCACTAAAAGGAGAGGCTTGTCATGGAGGCAAAAGTTCTAAAGAAAGACTGACTGTTTTATTGTTCACAAATAGTGATGGAAGCAATAAAAGAATGCTGATTGTAATCAGAAAGTCAGAAAAGCCAAGGTGTTTCAAAAACATCAAAAATTTACCTGTGTCGTACTGTGCTAATTCAAGAGCATGGATGACAAATGAAATTTTCTCTGAATTTCTGAATGATTTTGACAAGTCAGTTGGAAAAGAAAAAAGAAAAGTAGTTTTATTCATTGACAACTGTTCAGCGCACCCTCCGGATATATCTTCATTAAAAAATGTGACAGTTAATTTTTACCCCCCCCAATTGCACTAGTAGGGTTCAACCCCTGGATTTGGGTATTATTCACAGTTTCAAGCGCCATTACAGAAATAATTTAGTTAGAAAAGTTATGATGGATGAAGGAAAATGCAATAGCATCAAAATTGATGTTTTACAAGCCATTTATTTCGTTGTTTCTGCCGGGGAGAGAGTAACCCAAGAAACTATAATTAACTGTTTTAATAAGGCTAAGGGGGATGTTACAGAACTCGAAAATGTAACTGCTGATGCTAACAATGAAGAGGAAAATGGTTTATTACAGTTTGAGGCAAATGTCTAGAACATCACCTTTGATGATTATGCATCAATTGATGAAGAAGTTGCGACATGTGGCTTGATTTCTGTTCAAGAAATGATCGCAGAGAATGAAAAAATGGATGATGATACCGATGAAGACGAAAATGTCGATACAGAAGCAGTTCCAACATTTGTTGAAGCACTTAAAGGATTTGAAACAGTGAGAAATTTTCTTTATTCACATGCATTAAGCAAAAGAGAGCAGAAAGATGTCACTAACGGCGAAAATTTATTGTTTGGGTTAAGAAGAAAACAGTGTGTACAAGCTAAAATTTCCCAACATTTCCAGTAAATAAATAGATCTATTCCTCTTTATTTTGCTTCGTAAATTTTTTGTAGTAAGTATTTTTTTCCTTTAAATTTTCTATATTTCAATGTAATAAATTTATTTATGCCATATACTTTTTTTACACAAGAATATTTTATGTTGACCCACATTAATCGTTTTCCCGTAACTATCATTTGAAACGAATGGTCCCTTGAGAAACGATCGATCGAGGTTCTACTGTATATAAAATTAAACATTTGTGATGAAATCACATAAAATCTATAGCTAAAAAATATATATCAGTGAAAATTGCAGCAACTTTGTCATATTTTTAAAAGAAAAACAATTTGAAAATATATACCCCATACTACTCTATGGGAGGAAATTCTTATTTTGCCAAAAATTTTTATCTAAAATTCTTTGGCAATATTCATGGGTGGACTGCTGGATTCAATGTAAAAGAATAGGGAGTTAGTCCTCCGTACTATTGTAGAGCTCAGTGAGAACAACATACACATAATGCAGTACAGTACTGTGAATTTTGGGGGAAGATTACAGCAGCACATCAGTCCTAAAATATACTCCCTTTAGATACAAAGTTTCTGCTTCTCCAGGGCAATGCAAGATCTCACATAGCTGGTATAACAGAACAGCACTTGATCATTCTCCTTATAGTCTAAACTTATCTTCTGACAAGCATTATCTTCGATTTTAAAGAAGCATTAGGAGAATAAGGTTTTTCATCAGTTGAAGAAGACAAAGAAATTTTGTGCAATTGACTTCATACACATTCTTTTTTATTATATATATAAAAAAAAAAAAAAAAAAATTCTCAATATATTGGAAAAACTGTGTAGATGTTAAAGCTATCTAGAAAAATAACATTGGTGTAATTTGGTAAATAATAATTTAAAGATAGTCTATTTAAAAAGTCCCATTTACATTCAGTTCACCCTTGTATATTAGATTCTTATGGTTTAAAAACTAAAGTAAATGAAATATAACCATGCTAATCTTAAATGCTTTTTGAAACAACTACCTAAACTATTATATTTGCAAAATTTCAAACATTATTAATATCACTTAGCATTTAGAAATTCTTATATGCAAATCTATGAAATATTATAAATTAGTTTTTCGACTAAATAAAATCACAGTACTATATAACATACATACAATACTGCTTCTAGAATTCTTTAAAGTTGTTCAACATGCAATAGGCAGACAGACACACTCACAGACAGACATACACACACAAAAAGATGTTACTTACAATGAAATCTTGTTTAATAGCCTTCAAATCATCAACATAATTATTTAATTTAGTAGTTAATGCCTTCATCTGTTCAGGACCAGCAGCATTAGCCCATCTAGAAAAGTAAAAATTGATAAAAGAATTTATTTTAAATATGAAATAAGTCATATTTAGTTGCTTAAAAATTTATGTACGAGTGAAGTATACATACACTTTCAATTTAATAATATGCAAATGTTTGTTATTTTCTTTGTGAATATCGCGATTCTTATATGAAAATATATTGATTATGACAAAATATTGATGACATTTGCGATTTTTCGATGAAATTCATGATTTCTTTTCCTGCAGTTGTTCAACGAAATTCAATTCATTTTCACGATGATTCGATGAAGTTCAAGATTTTATTTCACGATTGTTTGACAAAAATCAAGATTTTTTTTCTGCAATTGTTTGACGAAATTATCGATTTTTTTTCTTGGTGACCGATTGACTAAATTTGCGATTTTATTCCGCGATCTCTTGACGAAAATCGCTATGTTTTCTTCGATAACCTAATGAAATTAAAGATTTCTCTCCCCCGAGATCGTTCAACGAAATTCCTGATTCTTTTTTCTGCGACTGTTTGAGAAAATTCTCTATTTTTTTTTTGTGTTTTTTGCAGAAAATTGTAGTTTTAAACTGATTTTCATAGCATCGTAGTTTTTTGCTTCAAATCGTAACAACTACGATTTTTCGTAGCAGTTGGCAGCTCTGAATGTTACAGTACACTCTGAAAAAATCTGCACAGTTTGGGACAAAAGACTTTGCAGATTTTAGAAATTGCTTTGTTTACATTTTAAAACACCATCACAATAGTTATACCTTTATGAAATAAATTTATGTTGAAAATAATAAATGCTAATAAAAATCAATATATGAATATATAAATAAGTCATTAAAAAATTATTTATTTAATGAATAATTTTGATATATTATAAGTAAGTAATATTACAAATTGTAACAAACTTGTTAAACATTTTATCAACAGTAGTTTAATTAGGAAAATTTTTTTTTTTGGGGGGGGGGGGACCCACAGTCTGCAGTTGTTGTTTGTCAAAAAAGTCTATGTTATCATAAAATTGAAATATTTATTTCTATCAGCAACTTCCTCATGAAAAGTAAGTTTTCCTCATTTCTTTCTCTGATTCAGTACCTAATGAGTGCTTTGAAGAGTGTACACACATATTATATGCCAGTTATTATTTATTCAGCTATTGTGCTAAGATGTTGAGTATCTAGTGCTTCATCAGCAGAAGTCACTCAGATTAGAATTTACCAGTTAAGCAATCAAACACTGCTATCTTGATTTTTTTCGACAAAATTGAAAATATCATTGTGTACATTGTGATTTTCATTCATGCAAATTTTAGGTTTTTACAGATTTTTGAGTTTTGACTGTATTATTAATCTGATTTAGAAACTCTAAAGCATTTTAATTATATGAGTCATATAAGTCAATTATATAAGTCATAAAAATTATTATATGAATTGTTATGATTTAAAATTTTAATCTTATTTTATTCAGTATTTTAATATTTAACTTTAATTTATTCATCCATTTAATTCAACTCATTAAAATTCATTTATATTAATTAAGCTAGGTTTCATCTTTGCATTTTAAATCAAACATTCTTTTTAAATTGTTTACTTTTGGTGAGAGTATAATTTAATTTCAGAATCTTTCCATTACATATGTTTTAGGATATTCATTCCAAATTTAATTTACATTTCATTCACTTTGCAATATTAATTAAACTTCATTTCAAATTATCTAAAATAAAAGTATTTAACTTACTTTTTCTAACTTTTAAATAATATACAGTCTAAAATAAATTATTCCAAAATATAGCGTATTTACTTTTAATAATAATTATTAAAAAATGGTTAATAGCTAATTTTATTACTTTCGGAAAGTTCAGATTCGCTAATTTTGATCAATGCAAAATCTTTCAGAATCGCGAAACTTTCATATATCATTTCAAAATTTCTAAGTCCAATAATCATTTTTCAAAATTCCTTAAATTAAATATTTTTACTTTCAAAACATATCTGGTGGAAAGAACTTTTAATTTTATTTAGATTGCTAAAATTTCATTTATTTTCATCCATTAGCTTGGCAGTTATAGATTTTTAATTACTTTCGTTTATTCTGTTTTGAAGATCGTCGAGATTAGCTAGGAGACGCCATTGACACAATTTCAGATGCTTCAAGTAAACAAGAACCTTTCTTCCCGCGTGTTTTGAACAAGGTCGTTTTGACAGCACTCCAAGGTCGCGATCGAATGTTCTAAATACTATTTAATGCTGTTGCTAGGGTTGGAAGTGTCAGTGAAACGTCTGACTGTAACTTTGACTATGGTCTGTTGGGGCTTGTTCAGTGACTTTCAGACAGTTCGGATTTTTTGATTGGTTGTTGCGTAACCGCCTGGAACCTTTACCTGAGAGGGAAATTCTAGAGAGTCTACCAGTTCTTCTCAATAATTGCCAAGATGTAGGTTGTGGATTTTTCGGCCTCCGGGCTTGAGCAATTTTCATGGCGAGAGTGATAACTACAGAAATGCATGAGCATCACGGATTCTATTTAGAACTTGTATATAAAACAGCGGTTAACTTCTTTGAACTAAAATAAATAATAATAGAAATTCTACTTTAGATGGCATTTTTGAGTTTTAGTTTAATTGGCATCCATAGTTCAACCCCTTCATCTCCTATTCAAGTCCTTTACAGGGCATCTTTGAGTCATGGTTATTCTTGATTTCATAGTTAAGCTGCTTTGTCTTCTGGTCAAGTTCTTTGCGTTTTACTTTGGTGAAAATTTCCTGTTTCAATCTTAATAATATAAACAATTGATAAATAAACTCTCTTTGGGTGTTACGTACATTAATCTGATGTAATGTTTGCTGAAACCTTTTGACTGGACTGTCGAATCTTGATCATCATCGAACATACTGATGATATTCATCATCGATATTTATTTCGGAATGAGATTTCTCGAGTTGGATAAATTTAAAGAAGTGCTGATCATCTTCTAACATCCTATCAACGAGATGAAGTATTACCTACAAAATTACCTAGATTTATTCTGCTGATGTATCCTCCGAATTATTTTAATACTCATAACTCCAGCCTTTATAATCTTAATGAAAGAACTTTCATCAATTTATTTTAAATAACATTGAACTGAACTGGAAGATAATTTCTCAAAATAACTAATATCCACTTGGAACTAGAAACTCTGTAGAAGAAATTATGTAATAATGCCTAAAATGTTTTTAAATGGAATTAATCTTATTTAATGAATATAAATTATTTTCCACGTAATATCACTTTCATAAATGAATTGTTCATGTTTATTAAAAGAAAAAATACATTTCTGTACAATTGTGGTCAATATAGTGATTCAGATTTAAAAGTGTTCTATTGAAGAGTTTCGGTGCACTGATGAGTAATAAAATAATGTTATACTTCATTTTGGTGAGTTTGTCTTTTTCTTTTTATATTGTTTTTCAGCTCTTATTGAAATGTTGGAATAAGTTCTATTTACTATTTTGTAAAAGTATATTTTAACTTAAGATTTAATTTTATAAATTCTCAGATGCATTTAACGTAATTTTAAACTTAACTTCTCATGGCTTTGCATTGTGTACTACCACTGACGTTCGCGCCTATAATGGTGTTTGGGGAAAGTGTTGAATATGTTTAGTCTAAATTGTTTTTTAGGTACTCTGAATCACTCCGGTGCTAGTCACTGGTGATTCACCCTTCATTAACTTTCCTTTTATATTCATCGCGATCCCCAAATATCATTATATGAATAAATATCATTTCAAGATTATGAATAAAAAATAGTGTGTTTTTCAAATAATTGCTAACAGGGATAATTATTTTAAGATTACTTAGGTTTAGAAACAATATATTATAAATTAACACAGAAAGTTAATTCTTACAATTGCATGCTTGGAGTATTCATCTCTTTTTTAACTTCATCTACTTCTAGAGATTTAGCCTCAATTCTCTTCAAATATTCAGTTTTTTTCATGTAAAGAACTTGAAGCTGAAAAGTGGCATAATAAAATAGGTAAACAAACTCTTAAATATGACAAAGCATACATAGAAAGAGCAGGATAATCTTTTTATCAACTTTATATATATTTTTGCAATTTAATTTTCTATAAAAAAAAAAAAAAAAGGGGGTGGGGGGGGGGGGGAATCAGATATACATGCCCAATGAACGCAAGTCAAAATGAACAAGGAATAATTCTAAAACAGTAAATTATTTACAAGAATAAATTATTTCTTGAGGAGTTTCTTGTGCACCATTAAAAGAAGTATGGGGTGCCTGCAAAGGAGATACAATTTGATGGCATTTTCGTTGCTGCCAGGAAAATGTCCCCCTCCCCCTGCCCCTCTTTCTTTCTGGCCATTCCTTGAGAGAAACAACAATAGTATGAAAAGGTGTTATGAATATTCAGTACTTTTATGTAAGCCAGGTGCAAATCTTGCCAATAGCAGCTTTTATTTTTTGAGTCTACAAATTAGAAACATTGCTTTGATATTGAAATGTTTTGGTTTATATATTATTCATTTACTTTTCTTTTTTGTATTTGCATTGTAAATGAGATGGGTTAAAGGTGTGTATTTTAAAATTATGTAATATATGTACTTTAAAAGAAAGTTAAGTATTTTAAATAAATGAGTGGAAGGTTTATACCTATACTAATAAAAAAAAGTTTCACTCTGTGTGTCTGTTGGCGATGACTAGCAAAATCTAGCACATTTAGAAGTCTGAAAATTTAGATTTAAGTAGTCCAAGACCTCTCCTGATGACCCGAGACTTAGAATTTTAATATTTTAATTATTTACTGAAATATTCAATAAAATCCCCAAAGAACTCATCAAAAATATGCTTTTCTTTCTTTGGTTGGTTGGTTGTATAGAGTCTTCACAGAAGTAATTAAATAAACCAGAGTAGCGATGCTAAGATAAGAACTTCTAATGAAATAGTGTTAATATGGAGTGCAGTTACTGGTGTACAGCTGTGCAAATGTAGTGTCACCTGCATACGACAAATTACACTTTGAAACATTTTTCCAGGCACATTTTTCTTCATGATAATTAGCTGGGTTTAAGTTTTTTTTTTTTTTTTTTTTTTTATATGACATATATTATTATGATAGAGATTATTAATACAGAAAACTTTATTTAACAGATTATTTGTTATATTTGCAGGGATGGAGAGGGGTAAAGGCAAACAACTTTTTTTCAAATATCGCATTTATTTTACTTGACTGCGCACCATCTGGCGGTGGCTTTTTCATTAATTGACCCTCCTTATTAATAAATCGAAATCTACTGCTCTGATCTCAACAGAACTAATTACATTTAACAAGTTTAACATTTTTAGCTTCACCCGTAGTGTTTAATAGCTGTTTTATATAGAGAATATTGCTATTTTAAATCTCAGCTAATAATGTTCCGAACTTCTCCAAGCCAGTTCCATTTTGCTAAATTATCGTACAAATTAGCATTCATAGCTTCAAGGTGTATTTCTAGAAAGCAGTTACCACTATTTTCGAATAATAGTTTAAGCCAAATTTATAATTAAGTTCTTGCCTTAACCAAACAGCAAGTTTTTAAAGATGCATAGGGGTCCTCCTAATTAGTTATTTGCTGAAGGATACTTGAACATCCCCCCCCCCCCCCCCAGCCCCTCTTTCAAGGTTTTATCTCTAACTATGCCTTGTTTCCATAATTCAGCAATTATCTTTTCGATTTCAATGCAACTGATTCCAAATATTATAATTAACTTAATAGTCACCCCATATAACATTAAAGTAAATTTATGAGTAGCAGTTACCACTATTTCCAAATAATAATTTAAACCAAATTTGTAATTAAGTTCCTATCTTAACCAAACGAACGAATTTTTAAAGATGCATAGTGGTCCTCCTCATTAGTCATTTTCTGAAGGACACTTGAACATCCCATCTCCTCTCCCGGTACCTCCCTCAATTTTCTCTAATTGTAATCTGTTATTTTCTCTAATTGTGCCTTATTTCAAAAACTCGGCTAATAATGTTCCCATCTTCTCCAAACTATCTCAATTTTGTAGCACGCCTACTATACAGTGAGGTAGGCAGTGGGGACCTGTCTCAAAAGTTCATTCGGAAAAGAGGTTTGTTTAGAAACAGAATGCTCTTCTGGTGGTTGAAGGGGGAAATAAATGATTTTCCGGAGCATACGAGCATGACCGGTATACGGCGCCGAAGCCATCAGAGACCCTGGGCCAGATTTTCGTTTTTAAAAGAGATTTAAGTTTATTACATGCGCTTGGGCAATACCAAGGTGGGTCAGCTAGTTTCAAAGAAAATGAATGTAATACGAATAATGGCAATGAGACCAATATTTGATGATTTATCACCTGTGGCTAGTTAACATAAAAGTACTGAATATTCCAATGGAAGACCATGGTTTACGAGGGGGTAAAAAAAATATTAAGAAGTAACTATTTATTAAATCCCGCTTACACTTTTTCCAATAAAATAATTTACAATACAATTTTCACAATAAAACAGAATTTTTAAAACACTTAGTTATGTAAAAAGAAAAGAAATTCTTCTGAAAATTTTGAATTTTACAAATTAAATTTATTTAACCATGACATTAACATAAAGGGGAAAATACGAGTACATCTAGAAACAACTTTAACTTTAAAAGATATTGTCACGCTTGCAGCATTTTTAAAAACTTCAGTCATCAAAATTTGGACACTAACTAAATTTTGATGATTTTAAATTCTTCAAAGAGCTTTATATTTTTTAGGTGAAAATACTTTTCAGTATGTCAATCATCTTTGTTGACTGGAAAAGTCCTTCTGAAGATACTATACTACAAGGAAAATTTTTACAGTAACAAATTACAATTTTACTATCTACACTTCTCATTTTGTAATCGCAGAGTTGCCAAGTCTCAGGATTTTTGCACACCAATAATTTTTTAGAGAAAATATTGTTCTTTTAAATCGCAAAATGCTATGATTAAATAAAACAACATTTTCTGTACTAAATTACTGGTGTCCAAAAAGCCAGAGACTTGGCAGGTCTGTAATCGGATACACTTGTTATGGCATAATATATTTTGTATTACAGACAAACTCAGAGTCATAAGTACATAAATTAATTGAAAACAAAAGAACAAATTAAATGATAAAACATTTTAGGTATTTTTTAAATATCAGGACAACATTTAGCATACATAACAATTCTGATGCAAAATCTTATGAGAAATAGAAATGATAAACATAATGATGCATACAGTGTAATGAAAAGAATAGTTGTTTTATTAAATTTATTTTAAAGAAAATGCATTTTCATTCATTCAGATTATCATCATAATTTATAAACTGTTACTGCATATTTCAAAAATAGATTTTGTTACAATGATATTCTTTCACTGAAGTTTGATTAAAAGTTTTAATTGCAGATGAAAAATTAGAAATGCTGAAGATTCATAAAAATATAATAAATAAAAATAAACAGGTTATCAGACTTAGTGATGCAAAATAAGCATTTTAATACTTTTGCCCCATTTGTCAGAAATTGCGATTGGTGTTCCAATAGCCAGAAAGTACATAATTGCATTAAATAACTAACTGATCCTCAAAGTATATATATATATATAAAAAAAAAACAATTTTTAATAATAATAATATAAAAGACTTCAGAGATTTTTTTTTCTTATGAATACTGAGAATAATGTAAATAGTATTTTGCTCAAACTTGATTCAGCTAATGATAATTCTAAAAAAAAATTAACTTACTTCAGCATACTTAGTTCTATTTTTCAATTCAGCATTTTCTTTTTGTAAAGATTCAATTGTAGCATTGAATAGCTTTTCTCGAGCACTGAGAGTATTTCTAAGGTTAAAAGACATACAAATTTATATCAAATAAATAAAGCATAAAAGTTTTTAATCATTACAAGTTATAATAATAAATTAAAAGGATTATTTATTGATTTAAACATAAAAAACTCACTTCATTTTTTCCTCTTCTGTCTTCAGAGTTAACGTCAAATTATCTACAGTTTTTTGCAATCTAAAAATATTGTTAATTAAAAGAAGTTAGCAAGAAACAGTGTATAAACTAATAAAATAGAAAGTTACATTATTTACCAAAGTATTCTCAAGAATAAATAGATTTAACAAAACTTAAATTCAATTAAAGACTGATTTTATACAAAATAGCTAACTGAATAACAATTATTCACACAATTTTAGCACTTCACAACATGGTTGAAAAGTGATTATTAATCCAGTCTGTCTGTCTAGCCGTGCTCTAACTCTCCTAAGTATGCTTGGATTGCCATGTAATTTTCGTATGTTATTGAGGTTTAGTATAGAATGTTCAGTATTCAAAATGAAATATGTAGCATTTATAGTTCCTTTAAAGGGACACACAAAAGAATTCAGTTACATTATGATCAATGGGGAAAAATCATTCACAGTGCATTTTATTGATGCAACGATATTTCAAACAGATATGAGATTGATACTCAAGTGAGATGAACTACATCATGCTTTCTTAGGATTAGGCTTGGGTTGTGGCGTTGGTGGTGGACTAATTTTCCCTAGGTTTTTTTTTTCCCTATCCGTAGTGAAGTGTTGTTAACCATTTATTTATTTGTGTTTGTCTGTCCTCTGGAAGGAAGTCCAAAGGTAACAAACTTCAACAGGTGCTCCTCGATTCCGACAGGGGGTAAAGCAAATCTTAAGACGGAGCCCTTGATTAGTTTTTGGGTCTCTGTCTGCTCCTAGGGGATTTCAGAGGTACTGGGGGACGATGATGTCAAGGTCTACCCCCTGGGAATTGGACCTAATCCGGCCCCCTTTCTATGTACGAGTGGGTGCCTCTGTCGCAGTACCAGGATTTTAGGATTTTTGACGATAATGTCCAGTAGTGGATGGGCATCAATGGCTAACCAGTCTTGTAGAAAAAATAGCATTTATAGTACATTTACAAAAATGCACAAAAGAATTTCATTACATTAGGATTTATGGGAGAAAAATCGACTCTGGTACATTTTTATGATGTTATGATACTTCAAACCTAATGAAATTAAAAAGGATCACTGAGGTGCACTACAATATGTTTTCTATAGATTAGGGGGTGTATAGCATTTATCATTCATTTATAGTTACGTACAAAATAATCTGGTTACAGGGCTGACTATGACAGTTATTGGAAGTGAGTTTTCCACTGTGGTATGCAATTTTAGTGTATTATGTGGTGTGTATGAATTCTAGAGATCATACACAGGGCTGTACAGCAAATTCACACACATTATCACATATGGACATCAATTGGTGAAAAGTAGTAATTCAACTTTATAATTTTTTTCCTCAAGTTTTATTAAGATGTTTTGTTAACACATTGCTCAAATGAGTTGCAATTTTCCAACTGGACGAAAAATGTTCGGGTCAGGATTCGATCCTGGGATCTCTTGGCTGAAGCTGCCAATGCTCTACCAACTGAGCCATACTGGTCAAATCTGGAGGACCTAATTCATCCAGTTAACCTTATTGATCATAGAATCTGGTCTGATATCTGAATTAGCTCAACAGAATAAATCGCAGGTAATTTGGAACTCCAGTAAACGCTGGATACGTGATTACACTAGATGGCTGACATGAATCTGCATCTTTTCGACATGCAGAAAGTTGATATACAGTCTTAGAAACAGTACATTTGCATTTTATATGTTACATTATTTCTCAAAAACATACACAATATCTGCATTTATATAATTGTACTATGCATATAAATACTTTGATTAGAAACGGTACATTAATATATACATTTATTTGTAACATAATTACAAGCACAGAGACCCATTTTTTAAAAATAAAAATAATACAATATGCAAGAGTTATGGGCTTCCAGCTTAAAAGACAAAAACTAGCCACCAGAAGTGTCTTAGTAACAAAAAAAAAAAAAGATGATTTAAGTCCTATATCCAATTTTTATTATTTTCAATCTTAAATAATAAAATAAATACCATATTTAAAAAGAATAGAACTGAGCAACAATTCTATAATGCACCTATATGCATAAATTTTGAATGAAAATTATGCTCAATTTTCAGGAGGGGAGGAGGAATAAAGAAATTCATATGATACGCATGACTCCAATTTTCAAAGAAAAATAAATATATATATATTATATATAACTTTAATAGAAAAAGACCAATATCTGATTTCAACATTTTGAGAAAAGGATGATTTACTAATTTTTTTTTTTTTTTTTTTTTTTAAATTGCTATGAAAGATTACTGAAAAAATAATTTCATTGTGGAATATATTACAGAGGGGAGACTGTCATTTTTTTTTTCTATTATAAAGTGATTGGAGAAAAATAACCCTTTTCAAGGTACAGAAATAGAAGTCCCTTTTATTTATACATAATAGTTTCCTTAATCCTGGGAAATCTTACTTAAGTTTCTCCTCTGCTAATGTTGCATTTTTCTGTTGTACACTCCCAACAAATTTATTTGCATCAGTTAGGGATTGAACAAGAGATACTTTTTCTTTCAGCAAATCTTTTTCCTTCTTTTCAAATTCTTTTTTCAAGGTCTATATTTTAAAAAACAAGAGAAAATGCATGCAATACACAAAGACACTTTTTAATATTGTTAGAAAATATTAATTGAATCAAATTAATGAAAACAGAGGTAAACATCAATTCAAATTTATAAATATATTTCAAACTTAAGTGAACCTGAAGTGGGATTTGTGCTGACTTCCTAAATATGAAGTTCAATAGTTCATCTAAGAAGGTTTGCAGGTTTTCTTTTATTAAATAAATAATTACAGAATTTTATTTACAGTTGACTCCCTTTAATTCAAACTTGCATAATTTGAAATACCGTTTAATTCAAATTTAGATTTATCCCTTTTCGTAAACATATTCGAAACGTGAAAAATCTTATGTAATTTAAGTTTTTGAACCACTTGTTTGGGTTACTTTAAAAGATTTTGAGTTCAGTACCTTGTGGATTTACTAAACAAGTAATTACATAGTATTTTGCTTTTTAACATTTTTTGATATAGGTGAAAACTGTTTTATATATACTGTAGATATTGTACAATTTACTTTTACAAAAGGTACTGATAGACACAAAGATCCGAAACATTGCTGAAGAGATCATAAACATCTTCATTCTAACCACTTCATCACAGTAATTACTTTCTTTAATCTTCAGTTACATTAAAAATGATAGAATACATTAACTTGTATCAACAGTTTTAATACTAATCTCATATTAATAATGGTATCTTTTTTTTTTTTAAATTCAATAAAACATTATAAGATAAACCTATATAATGTATTTGAACAGCAGCATTTGAACTTTTTCCTTTTCTCCGACTTTACCATGTCATTTTCTTTGACTTCTCCAAATCCTTTTTCCCCACTTTCGCATGTCACTTTTTTGAAAAGTTTTACTTTTTTTTAAAAATTTACAAATAAGAGGGCTTGCAGAAAATTAAATTGATCTATTAACAATTAAACTTTATATTTTACTTGATTAGAAGAGAAAAAAAATTAAGTTGTTAATGTTAACAAACATATTTTTATTTAATCTGAAACGTATTGATGTTAAATAGAGATAAAGCAAAGCATCATATTTTACAATTTTTGCAAAATTTGTAAGAGGTGTCTCTTTTACTTCCATGGAATCATGCTATGAGCGGTCAATTTTAAAATTTGATTTTTAAAGAATGACAAACATGTGTATTTTGATTTTACAAGCCATTAAAAATTAAGGCTCATTCACTGTATTTCCACATTCAAACCTGACTTTCCAATGTTTCAGTGGCCACACTATAACTTTTCTATATAATATAACAAAGTTTAAATCTGCAATGAAAATTTAAAAATTATTAGTAACTTTAAATGATTATGTTTCAAAGAGCTTTTTCATAGACTTAATAAATATCTTTTTTAAAAAAATTAATACTTTGTTAAAATAAAATATTAATAATTAACACTGTTTATCACTCAAAAATATAGCTGAATGAAATGAGTGATGAAGTTTGGAAACAGGAACTATGCATATTTCATCCTTATACTTCCTTACAAAACATGTCATGCAATTAATTGCTTGTACAACAAAAGAAATAAATATATGTCAGTCATGTTCTATACATAACAAACTGCATATATACAGTAAAATATCATTGCCACAAATCTCTGTCCCTGGGGATGAAAGATTAAATTCATTATACTGAAAAATTTGTTAATGTGAAATTCCTATATAATGAATTTAAAAAATGAAATTTGCATACACATTGAATAAAGTTGCACTATTATTACACCCACCTACAAATTTCTGTTAATCTGCAAATATGTCAATAAAAAATAAATTGGCAGAACATTATTGCAAACTTATTAGTCAGAAATAAGATAATTATTAAGTAAATTAAATTTCCAGATTTTAATTGTAACTATTATAAAGAAATTATATATATATTTTTACACACTTAACAGTTGAAAAAGTTCACGCTGACATCAACCTGTAATGTAACTCTTAATTTTTGTTATTGCAGTAGAACCTCTATTTAGCGAATTCATTTCCGGAATATTGAAAAAAATTGGATGTAAAATAACTTACACATAGCGAAGCAATACCTCTACCTAGCGAAGTCACGTGATGACTATTCAGAAGAGATTTTGCTTGGGAATCTTGTTTTCAATTCTCCACTTTTCACATTCCACAAAAGCTCCCCACTACCCGGGGTCAAGTTCCTTGTTCACTTAAATTGCTTTTGCAACTGGTCTATGCTACCAAATATTGCAGGTTAAGGAAACAATAAGAGGATGGGTGTCAAAATGTTTCTTCCAGAACAATCGAAAGGCGATATCGTGAAACTTTAGTTATCAGTATAACGGCATTAGTTCCTAACTTTAGATTTGAACTAATTTCATGATTTTAAAAATGTCTAAGAGAAGGTGTCTTAGTATTAAAGAGGAAGTGCTTATGGATGTTGATAGTGGAATCAAGAAAAAAAGACATTAAAATTTGATATTACTGCAAAGAGTTTATCAACAATTAAAAAATCGTGAAGCTATTTTAAAACAAAGTGAAGCACTAGTCGACATTAAGCTAGTATGATTTCAGCAGTCTAGTGGAAACTTAGCATAGGTTTGCTTCTTGGGCTTCAATATATTTTCTAAAGCATTCTTCCAATTCCTTTTTATCCTCTTTTAAGTAATTATATACCAACATTTGCACTTGCTAGATAGAGGAATTCATATTGCTATTTTTTTGTGTGCAGTTTCTAATGTTATCTATACTAATATTATAAAGGAGTAAAGATTGTTTTTTTGTTTGTTTGTAGGGGGTAATCTCTGGAACTACCGAGCCGATTTCAAAAGTGATGGTGGTAAATTGATGGTGACAACCCCTGCTCCAACATAGGCTATATTTTATGTCGGTGCCACTACGTCAGGGGGGTGCCGGAGCAAAAAATGTTCTAAAATTGCGATCTTTTCTATACTGAAGCAGCTAGAAATTTGAAATTTGGCGTTGTAGTTACTTACAAGATGTAAATGCTCTCTAAGAACAAAATAAAAAAAAATTCGAAATTTAAAAGGGTGAAATGAGTGAAAAGCGTTCTAAAAACATTCTAAATTACAATTTCTATGGAATCTCTGGTACTACCGAACCGATTTCAAAAGTGATGGTGCCAAATTGATGGTGACAACCCCTGCTCCAACATAGGATATTTTTTTGTGGGTGCCACTATCCCCAAGGGGGTGCAGGAGCAAAAAAACGTTCTAAAATTGAGATTTTGTTTATACTGAAGGAGCTAGAAATTTGAAATTTGGCATTATAGTTACTTATAAGATGTAAATGCTCTCTAAGAATAAAATTTAAAAAAAAATCGAAATTTAAAAGGGTGAAATGAGCGAAAAGCGTTCTAAAAACATTCTAAATTACAATTTCTATGGAATCTCTGGAACTACCGAACCGATTTCAAAAGTGATGGTTGCAAATTGATGGTGACAACCCCTACTCCAACATAGGCTATATTTTATGTTGGTGTCACTAACTCCAGGGGGAATGCAGGAGCGAAAAACGTTCTAAAATTGCGATTTTGTTTGTGCTGAATGAGCTAGAAATTTGAAATTTGGCATTGTAGTTACTTATAAGATGTAAATGCTCTCTAAAAACAAAATAAAAAAAATTCAAAATTTAAAAGGGTGAAATGAGCGAAAAGCGTTCTAAAAACATTCTAAATTACAATTTCTATGGAATCTCTAGAACTACCGAACCGATTTCAAAAGCGATGGTGGCAAATTGATGGTGACAACCCCTGCTCCAATATAGGCTATATTTTATGTCAGTGTCACTAACTCCAAGGGGGTGCAGGAGCGAAAAACGTTCTAAAATTGCGATTTTTTGTATACTGAAGGAGCTAGAAATTTGAAATTTGGCATTGTAATTACTCATAAGATGTAAATGCTCTCTAAAAACAAAATTAAAAAAAATCGAAATTTAAAAGGGTGAAATGAGTGAAAAACATTCTAAATTACAATTTCTATGGAATCTCTGGAACTAAAGAACCGTTTTCAAAAGTGATGGTGGCAAATTGCTGGTAACAGTCCCTGCTCTAACATAGGCTATATTTTATATAGGTGCCACTACCACAAGGGGTATGCAGGAGCAAAAAACATTCTAAAATTGCGATTTTGTTTATACTGAAGGAGCTAGAAATTTGAAATTTGGCATTGTAGTTACTTATAAGATGTAAATGCTCTCTAAAATCAAACAAAAATAAATCGAAATTTAAAAGGGTGAAATGAGCGAAAAGCGTTCTAAAAACATTCTAAATTACAATTTCTATGGAATCTCTAGAACTACCGAACCAATTTCAAAAGCGATGGTGGCAAATTGATGGTGACAACCCCTGCTCCAACATAGGCTATATTTTATATCGGTGTCACTAACTCCAATGGGGTGCAGGAGCGAAAAACGTTCTAAAATTGCGATTTTTTGTATACTGAAGGAGCTAGAAATTTGAAATTGTAGTTACTCATAAGATGTAAATGCTCTCTAAAAAGAAAATTTTAAAAAATTCGAAATTTAAAAGGGTGAAATGAGCGAAAAGCGTTCTAAAAACATTCTAAATTACAATTTCTATGGAATCTCTGGAACTACCAAACTGATTTAAAAAGTGATGGTGGCAAATTGATGGTGACAACCTCTGCTCCACATAGGATATATTTTTTGTGGGTGCCACTATCCCCAGGGGTATGCAGGAGCGAAAAACATTCTAAAATTGCGATTTTGTTTATACTGAAGGAGCTAGAAATTTGAAATTTGGCATTGTAGTTACTTATAAGATGTAAATGCTCTCTAAAATCAAACAAAAATAAATCGAAATTTAAAAGGGTGAAATGAGCGAAAAGTGTTCTAAAAACATTCTAAATTACAATTTCTAAGGAATCTCTAGAACTACTGAACCGATTTCAAAAGTGATGGTGGCAAATTGATGGTGACAACCCCTGCTCCAACATAGGCTATATTTTATGTCGGTGTCACTAACCCCAGGGGGGGTGCAGGATCGAAAAACTTTCTAAAATTGCAATTTTTTTTATACTGAAAGAGCTAGAAATTTGAAATTCGGCATTGTAGTTACTTATAAGATGTAAATGTTCTCTAAAAACAAAATAAAAAAATTTCAAAATTTAAAAGGGTGAAATGAGCGAAAAGCGTTCTAAAAACATTCTAAATTACAATTTCTATGGAATCTCTAGAACTTCCGAACCGATTTCAAAAGTGATGGTGGCAAATTGGTGGTGACAATCCCTGCTCCAACAGCCTCTTTTATAAAAAACTACGCGTTTCTGACGACTGGGTTTTTTGCTAATTGTTGCCACAGATTAATCCCGGAAAATGAAACATTTGAAGTTACTGAAAAAAAAATAGTAACTCGAAAAGTATTTGTCAAAAAATTGTTAGGCAAACTGCGTTTGAAAGGAAAAAAAATGTATTTTTCTTGATATAAATTTCAAATCTAATGATTATGCCATTTTTCAAATATTGAATTTGAAAAATTACTAAATTTCACAATGGAGTACCATAGCAAAACCTTCATGCGTAAAAAGATAATGATAAGGGCGACGTGTCCTGCCGTGTATATTGGCTATAGCACGAGTCACAAATTACAGTAGCCTTATTTTTCTGTTAAAATGTAAAAGTGAATTATGAAATGTCAATATTTTGTTGGATTAAAAGTTCGTTATAAGAAATTGACCAGCGTAGCGGGCATAGCTTGCTAGTTTTCAATAAAACTGTGATTGATCTCAGGCTGAACTAACTTGAAGATACATGAATATCAATGTGACTTCCTTAATTGTGTAATTTCCTCAGGATTTAGGTCAGGATTGTGACCAATGAGCACTCTATCATGATTTAATGACTGAAAATGAAAAAAATCCCAAAGAGCAAACTAGGAAAAATAAAATAAGATCCAGGAGGACAAACTGGGAGCTAGAAAGGGCTGTTTCTTATAACCAAAAGGCCCCCAGCTGTCCCCTTAGTCTTATGTCCTTCTCCAGGAGACCAAAAAAGAGTTATCTTGCAGATCTCTCTCTCTCTCTCTCTCTCCAACAGATTCAACAACTTTTGAGCTCCACCAATTAGAGCACTGCACGGATGTTGCCAGATCCAAAAAAAGACGTAAAATTGGCTAAATAGATCAATGATTTTGCCAGAGATTGTTATTCAATTAAGCAAATGACAGTCATGACCATGAAAATAATATTTTTGTAGCATTTTTATTTGGATTGGCAACGATGGCTGAGCATTCACGGGTGCAAGGAATTTTTATGTAAAGAAGTGCTTGGTACAGAATTTACAGTATGGCAACCACAGTTGTACTTTTTAGTTGAAAAACAAAGATGGCTACCCCTATTGTTAAAATCCAGAAAAAACAAGATGAGAGCAGGAAAGTTTAAAATTGTGAATAAATCGTTATTTAATTTGGGAATTATTAAGTCAAATTTTGAATGAAAACATACCAAATTAATGAGAAAAATAAAAATAATTTCAGTAAGATCATTAAAACTAAAATAAAAGCAATTTAAACGATTGTCATTAATGCTATACATTTAAAAAAATTTATTTAATGGAGAAAATTAAATTAATATTTAATTGAGATCATTAGAATTAACAAAGATGATCATTAAAATTAAGATTTTAATTAAGAAGTTTATAATAAAATTTGGATCTATGAAAAAAATATAAGAAATTTTATAGTATTTTATAACACTAAGTAAATAAACAAGCAAGATTCTGAAAGTGAAAATATAAGCAGCAGCACAGATTGCTTTAGAGCAACTCACATGCTTCTGTTTAGATCAGCAGAACTGATAAGAATGACCTATGAAACTTTACTTAATTACCTTCAGGCAAGAGAAGAATACCTAGAGTATTCTGCTCTGTGTAGCAAAATTGTTGGCAAAAATATTGGACAAGTCATTTGGTTTTTAAGTAAAACATTCTATCTACAAACACAATTTACATCTTGGTTCATAGTGAAACATTTATGCTGAGGGCAGGTTTGTACCTTTGAACTGGAAAGGGAAATTTTTTAGGATATAAATGTGCAGCATTAGTCGCAAAAGGATTAAAGGAGTAGTTTGTCAATGTTACATTATGAAAACAGGTTTAATACCATGATTTTTAATAGATAAATTCACAAGCAAAAAAGAATAGACAAATAAAATTATTTACCTCAATTTTCATAGCAGATTCATTACAGCAATTTTTCAAACGATCTACTTCAGCTGACATCATCTGTTGCTCTTCAATCTTAGATTCTAAAACATTCTGTAACGATGAATTCTGTTTAGATAAATCAAAAATTTCTTTTTTTAAGCCTTCAATTATATTACTTTGATCTACTGCAGGAGTATTTTCAGAGCTTTTACTTTCCTCCAACTATTAATGAGAGAAAAAAGTTTTGAGAATATTGAACCAGAAATTTTAATTCAGCACTAACAGAAATAATAGTAATAGCACAAAATTCAATTTAATTCCACAGTTTTGAAATTAGTACTGATGATTTTATAATCATTTCAACATGAAAATTTAATTTATTACTGCAGTAAACAATTTAACTCCTGCTATGAAAATAGTCAAATTATATCATTTAAATTTCCATTGGTAATGATGAAAAATGAAAATAATCTTATCTGAAATAAACTATTACCTAGTAGCATACCAGAATACAATTATAAAAAGAAACAACTCACACTGGGAAGCTTGTATGCAAATATGTATTCTTGAAATTCAAATCAATCAAATTAACACACAAATATTGTATGATCCTACTATAATAATGAGATTTAACATTCTTGAACATTGGAATCCAGTTGATGTTATTCCCAGAGCTAACATAACATATATAAAAACTCCAATCCTTGTGAGACTGTTGTTATCCAGGAAAATACTGTCGAGAAAATTGTTAGGAGATACGATATATCCCCAAGGGGTTAAGTAAGCAGCAGAGTAGCTTTATACTGCAAGAAACATGTATGCTGATTTGAACCCCAATTAAATGAAATTGACATGCCGAATGAGATTAAAGATAAAATAGAATTAAATCTGAAAAAGAAACAGCTTAATCTATGATGGTGGATTAAATGAAAAACAACTATTTAAAAACCAAATAATATTTATTAAAAACTTTAAACTAAAACAATAAATGAAAAATAAACTAATTTAGAAAAACATCAATATTACTGAAAAACACTTATCTGAACTATTTCAAACTATCATAGGTAATCCATTATCATGACACAGCAACTTTATTAAAATCTAGAGAAATGCTTAAGTGATACAAAAAGAAACAACAAAAGGTTTATAAAAAAACCTTTTTAATGATCAACATACGTTTCAACGCTCACTATGGCGTCATTTTCAAGAAATATAATGATAAACAAAGTATTCTTGCAAATTTTGAAAAATAACCTTGAAAAACACGAATCACGAGATCCAAATATATAAAAAAGAGAAAAGCAGGTGCTTGAAGTAGCCAACTGTAATCGTGAAAATTAATATTTCGTTATTGCTTTATCGTAATTTTCACGATTACAGTTGGCTACTTCAAGCACCTGCTTTTCTCTTTTTTATATATTTAGATCTCGTGATTTGTGTTTTTCAAGGTTATTTTTCAAAATTTGCAAGAATACTTTGTTTATCATTATATTTCTTGAAAATGATGCCGTAGTGAGCATTGAAATGTATGTTGATCATTAAAAAGGTTTTTTTTATAAACCTTTTGTTGTTTCTTTTAGTATCACTTAAGCATTTCTCTAGATTTTAATTATATTTAGTGATCTTATTTTGTGATTATGTAACAGAAACTTTACATGATATAGTTGACTGAAAAACTTTTAATGTTGAACAAAGACTTCAGAAGAAATTTAACCGGAACTCAACGTCATCTTGACTAAAATAAAATAACAGTTCAGTTTCCCTCTGAACTCCATGACATAATATATTTCTATTTATGCTAAAAGGGAATTCAGAAAAACTGGAGACAACTTTCAAGACGGCATCATAGCTTCTCGAACATCTTTGGAAAAGAAATACCAAAGCAGTCTGAAGCGAAAAGATACTACACCTTCAAGTTCACACATCATAGTATTCATGTTAATTAAACAGCATCATTCATTAACTTAAACTGTCAAACTGTTAAGAAGACAGTCGAAAATGTTCGCCATATAACTTGTTTAATAAGCGACGGTTCACAGGAAAAATATATCCAAGAACTTCAAAATATGGACGAGACTAATGGATGACAAATTCATTTCCAACTATGAAAATAAAAATATCGACTGACATTCAGAACTTTAAATACGAGCCATCATTATCAATGAATGAGATCATTCATCCTAAACCAATACTGAACCATCTCTGTAACCAGTTTAAATGAAAAACATCAACTACAATTCCTCTGGGAAACTAAAAAAACATGTGCATCGCATGCCGAGCCACAGGAGTATTTATCAGTCTCGGACATATGCAGATCAATTATGCATGGGAAAACAACGTCCTCTTCTGACATCTAGAACGTTCTTCCTGAAGGAGTAGAGTAGAGACGTCAGATTGCATATGCAAATCAGGACTAAAGCAAACTGCTACTGTCATATAGTATCGATGACCAGAACTACTATGAAAAGTGGAATGGGGAAGGTGAGATTGCAGATATGAAGTCCCATTTTCAATAAGCAGGAATGTGATGTAAACAAACTATTGCAGGCTGAGAAAGTATAATGAAAGCTGTAACTAAAGAACCTTTAATAGATGTTAAATAAACAGGATTTAAGATATAAATTGTAAGTAAAGAAAAGATAGATATTTAAGTACACTGTTGTAAATTAAAATGAATAAGTATTGATATTAAGGAGTATATGGTAGGATATGGGTGTACAGGGACAAGACTAAGGGTTGCACTTACCTGTCAAAAATAGAGGTTTCGCGACCATACCTGTGAACTAACCGATTTTTTTCATGTGTTTTGATATGGGACAATGGACCATCTGTGCACCGATTGGTCAAAATTTGATTTTGGAGTCTGTTGGAGGAAAGAGCTACATGGAAGACTTCTCTCTTCACTCATCTGCAGAGCATGGTGTATGACATATGTTGAACTGCCTGGGGTGACAGGAGATTTTTGAAGGCCAACACCACAATCTGATGGAGAACTTTTCTAAGAGACTATTATAGAAATTGAAATAGAATACCAGTGCGTTCATAATTAGATAAATACGTAGCACCTATAGTCGTCATTTGATCCGTCCATTCACATATAATAGCACAAAAACTACCCAACCGAATGGTTTGAAATTTAATATATATAATCATTGCAGAATTTTGTTGAGTCATTTCAGATTTTTTGAAAATCGAATCAAAATTCAGAAAGATATTAATAAAAGTTGTCTTCATTCTATTAACTTCTATTATACATAATCTATATAATAAAGCACAAGTCATGTGACAGGAAAACAAATACGGGCTGACCATTTCTTTTTTCATAGCCAGGTGGCCATTTTTATTCAAAATTATAAAATTGCATAAAAGTTACATTTTTAGAAAGATTGTTCAAAAAAATTGTTTGTTTGAGACATGAGTTACATTAAAAAATGTATATATTCTGAGATAACTTCAGTTAAAATTTGGTTAACAGCCCAATATTTATCCTAATATCAATTAAAGTAAATAAACACAAGAGATTCGTTCACTGTGAGTCATAGAAATATGAAACCAGGGAGGTAATCATTTGCTAAACAAGATCTCCATGGTGAATTTTGCAGTGCTATCTCGTGTTAAAAAAAAAGATTTGCATCTGTAAACGTGGCATACGTAATAAGAGAAAAGAAAGGCATGCTCATTTCGCTCATAAAATGATATAATTCATTTCACTGAAATAATAACGAAGATTTTTTTACATTGTAAAACTAGTTATAGTAAGAATGCCCATCATTTGTCACATTTAACATACAATTTCCAACTTGTTTTATATTTCATCAATTTCATAAGAGAATAGCCTAACCTCACATACATTATTAAAATTTACCCGATGAATCACATCTTCTTGCCATAAATGCAAAACAAGTGATATAACTAACTCTAATGGATCTTGATTTGAAGGTGATCTCCTGTTCACAAAATTCAATCATCTTACGGTATCTGTCTGTGTTTGTTATGGATTCTGAATTTTTATGACTGCATCTCCAGAAACAGCAACAAAGCCTTCACTATCCTTTTGAAACTTCATGGCTATAATCAGTGAAATAATTTACTCTGACGGATTATCAACCTTGGCTTAAGGTGATCTCTCATTCATGAATTTTAATCATCATACAATATCTGTCTGCATTTGTTATGGATTCTGAATTTTGACAACTGCAGAGCTGCCAACCCTTAGCAAGAGAAAAAACAGGAGATTCTTCGCAGTTTGAAGGGAGAAAAAGGGAGATTTTTTTGTAAAAGTGAATTTATGTAAGAATAAAAACTTATTTTATAATTCATTTAGAATAGATTAATGATTGACTCAATAAGTTAAATATAATCATTAAAAAAAAAAAAAAAAAAAAAAAAAAAAAAAAAAAAAAATATATATATATATATATATATGTAAGGAATTATCCGGGGACGACTTGGGAGACTAATACTTTACAGAAACATACAAATAAGTTGCACTCGGGACCTCTGGGCAGATCGAACTCGTTTATTGAAGCATTTCTTCGTACAGACATCTTCGCGCGTTCAGTCGGAGGTCCCGCGAGCCATTTACGTTAAATTTTGAGATCTACATGGCCGAGGGTTTGGCTGACCGCTCAAATGTGCCAAAAAACTGTCTTCTTCGCCCTTGCATGGGGTTTTAATCAGAATTTAGGATATTTTCCAGCAGAGGGAGAAAGAGTCAAATTGGGAGGATCATTTATTTTAATTGGTCAATTAGCTTTTGACTGATGTCTGGGGTCTTATGCCGACACCAAGGCTTGGCCGGGCCTGGGAGCCGCACCCAACAGACAGCTGCAAGAAATGCAAACTCATCACTTTTAAAACTTAAAGAGATGTCGAAATTGATAGATGAAAGTAATATTTGTGAGGCTGAGAAACAAAGATCACAGGGGCAGATTAGATTTAAGCATTAGATTTATAAGTTAGAAAAAATGTTTTGGGATTTTAAATTTTAATTTTGCATTTTAAAAAGGGTTTATTTTTATCCTTTCACATCCCCCCCCTCCAAGATGAGATCCACCAGATTTGCGTGCAAAACTGGGGGAGCTCACCCGGAAGACCGAGAATGCCAAAGTGAGTTAAAAAGATGTGTTTAATTGAGTATAGTTTCAAAATAAGTTAAAGTTAAATTTAGAACTAAGATTGTTAAAAAGTGAGGGCTGCTGGAAAAATATTAAAAGTTCACATTTTGACGGGTAAAAATTAAGGAAAAATGGCAAGATTTTATGTTTTTATGCTAAAAATTTCTAAGTTTGGGATATGGCTCTCGGGACAATATGACTGAACTTTACATTAAAAACTTGAAAAATATAATAATTATACCACAAAACATACGGAATCTATGAAAACAATAATACAGTAATATTACCACAAAACTATATGGAAAAAAAATACTAATAAGATAAAGATTAAAATAATAGCCATAAATTTGCTGTGTCTCTTTTGGCCATAATTGTATGGATTAAAAGTTTTTTGGCCATTTTTGTGCTATTTTTTTCAAGTCCTTACAGCACAAAATTTCAAAATATTTTATAAAAATTATATAGTTCTGTGAAAATTATAACTTTAAGGTGAAAAGTGCAAAAATTAAATATAAAAAATAGTTATGCAAAAATATATAAACATATGGTATCAATATAATAAAATAATAATAATAAACGTAAGAAATTGGTTTGAAAAATATACGTTCTTTATATGTAAAATATTCACATTAGACAAATACTTGAAAATGTTAAATTATGAAAAAGAAACTTGAAATTACTTATTCACATTTTTTCAAAACGTGAAAATATTGCAAAATAAAATTGCAGCAATATAAAATTGTTAAAATTAAAAGATTATGTAAATATTTAAAAATAATGGAATATACTGTAAAATGGACAAAACAGGTGTGGACATAACAAGTGTAAGATATAGAGTTTATTTACAGGGACTACTGGTTAGGTAAGTAGTTTTATTTGTATCCTAAACCTTTGGAGGTTTTAGCAGATCCTAAACCTCAAGGAGGTTTTAGCAAAAATTAAAAAGAAAATTGAGCATGATATTTTTATTTTGGATGTAGATGCAATTTAATTGTAAGCAATGGAATTTACTGTTTTGCAAACTGAGGTGTATTTGTTTTCCCCAGTGGCATCAATAAATCCGATCAGCAATATAATAAATTACAACTACATCTCACTGTGAGCTCAAAGAAAAAAAATAATAATAAATTCCTGCTCTAGACAAGTATAAATCACAGAACATTTTTCCTTTAAAATTGAGGCCAGAACGCTCCGAATTTTCCTTGCTAGTTTTTACGCAAATAGCAAAAACTTTTTTTATTTTAAGGGTTTTACTACTGGCAAAGGAAAAATTAATTAATAAAACAAAAAATAAAATAATAGACCTTGTTGTCAATCAAAAAGGACAGTGTTTCAGAAGTGCATGGCAGCCTGGTGATAATTCTGTTTACTAATGGATCTATTCTTACAAAAATATCAGCAGTCGCCACATTTGCACATGTACATAACTGAATCCTCTTTGATTGCACAGGGGTGATTTTGGTTGGAGTTTAACCAACTCAAAAACTTAAAAAAAATTGTGGGCTTAAAGATTTAATGGAATGGAACCATGGTCATCTTTAAAAATTGAATGGGTGGATTTAGACACTATTGGACTTACCACGGTAAAAGTGGATTCACCAAGGTCATGCCTAAACCGATTGGTTAATGAATTGAATTTATTTTGAATATTTAAAATGGTAAGGACGGGGCCTTCAAATTTTTCTTTAAAAACTGGTTGGGGTTTAACCAACACATGGGGGTCGTTTAGAGAATGATGGGGTGTGACATTTTAATTAAAAAAGTGCTAGAAATAATAAAATTGCACAAGAGGAAATGGCAAAAATAATAATATAGCATCTAAAAATACGGAATAAATGTACAGAAAAACACAACATTAATACTTACTTACATGATATATTTTTAAAAATACTGGCAATCTGATTGGTATCTCCAACAGTTCAATAAAAATATATTTTCATATAAAAAGAAATGAACTGTAATAATGAATACGTACAATAGGTAATAATTAAACACACACAAAATCTAATAATAATAATAATAATAATATATTTACAAATTTAAAAAAAATTCACCTGGAAAAATTGGGTAAAAACTTGATGAAAAATACTTAGTGAATAAAATGATGAAACACTGAACGATAACTGTGTAAATGTATCATTTCATAGCTTTATAGCTATTTTCTGTTCTGTTTCACTCTTATATGGAAAAAGTTGTAAAAATAAACAAAATTGTTGTCTGTTTAAATGTTTTTACTGGAAAGCATTCATAAAAGTAACTTGTTCAACCCATTTTTTATAACACCATAAACATTAAATTCAACTGCAGTTATTTTTTGGTGATCGCACGTATGCTTCACCTCATGAAAAAGAAAAGAAAACTACTGTTATCAAAAGTTATCACAATTTTAATGTGCATAGCTGGTCATTTCCAAATTTCCTATAATTTTAATAATTTGAACTTTACAAGAAAAAATAAAGCTAATAAAATTTTAAAATAATAAATTTAAATTTGCTTAAAAATTATAAAATCCCTTTAACACATTTTAGAAAAATCTACTTTTAAACTTTTAAAAGTTACACATTGATAACAGCAATTTTTTTTTTTTTTTTTTTTTTCATTCTTGATATTCTCAGAAGTAACTTTTCAATATTAATTCTTTAAGCAAATAAATAAAGTAAAATATTGTTTAATTTAACAAAATTGATTTTTAAAAACACCTTTTCATAAAAGAAATAACGTAAAAGAAATCTGTATTGTGGCTTAATTACTTTTAATACAAAACTTAATAAAATATTAAAAAATTTAAGCTTCAATTAAAAAATATTAGTTACTTTCAAACACTTAAATGAAGAAATTAAAAAGAATGTATTTAAACTTTATACTTTTTTTCTACAAAACCATTAGGACGGAAATTTATATAGCAATAAAACTTACCTGTGGATTAAAATATCCAATTTGCTTTAACACACCCACACACACAAACAAAATAAAATAAAATAAAATAAAACACAGGGCTTTTTCTGACCCAGATCATTATCGTTATTTGTTCACTAAAGGTAAATAAATAACATTTTCCGGTGGTCGGTTCACAGTGCATCATGAATCACTTTAGTTTAACGTGCTCAACTGAAAGAAAAGAAAAACTTTAAAAAATAAATGAACACTGAATGTTTTTTCCTTTTCTTACTCAGTTCTAACCACAAAAATTTAAAGTCGGGATCGCACAGATCACGAAGGACACAGATAAATATTTCAGTTCTGTATCAGAGTTTGCGCGATCTTGAAAATCAGCTGTCTCTATGACCTACATATGTTGAGGATGAGGTATAAAAGAGTTTTTCGAAAGATTCAGTTTGATCTTCAGTGAGTCTAAAGTTAATAAATTGATGCGGTTTACCAATAGATAAGTTTCTTTTTGACGATAACAGAGTGAGGAGAAAAAAAAAAAGTTTCTTGGTTGAGGATCGGAAATATAGCAAATAAATTTCAGCATAAAGGATGATTATTTTCGGTTTTTCTCAAATGATCACGAAAATTATTTGAAGGTTATCTGGCGAGTAAGCACACTAAGTAAAATAATTTGATGTTGAAGAAAAAAAAAGTTCTTTTTTACCGGCCATCGGGGGAAATTTTTTTTTTTCTTTTCTAGGTGACTATATTCCGTTTTTATACACAATAAAACTTCCTCATGGTAAAAAGCACTTTCTTGAAAGACTATAAGGACCCGGTACTCATTATTTTTCAGCAGTCTCATGATATTTCCGAGTGTAGCCAGGCGACGAAACACGAAAAGCGAGTTTTTATCCGCAAAGGTATGCGCAAAAACATCGTTCTCTTTCTCCAATCGAATGTCACATTAATTACAGGCAATATTCTAAGATTGTTCGTGGGCCGATTGCGCCGACACAACTCTGACTGAAACTATCCGAATTTTTCATGGCACAAGTGGATTTTGTCCTTTATCAAGTTCTGGAAGAAAGGCTGGGATTTTCCCGAAGTAGGCGACCGTCATGCCGACTTTATAAAATGTAAGGAATTATCCGGGGACGACTTGGGAGACTAATACTTTACAGAAACATACAAATAAGTTGCACTCGGGACCTCTGGACAGATCGAACTCGTTTATTGAAGCATTTCTTCGTACAGACATCTTCGCGCGTTCAGTCGGAGGTCCCGCGAGCCATTTACGTTAAATTTTGAGATCTACATGGCCGAGGGTTTGGCTGACCGCTCAAATGTGCCAAAAAACTGTCTTCTTCGCCCTTGCATGGGGTTTTAATCAGAATTTAGGATATTTTCCAGCAGAGGGAGAAAGAGTCAAATTGGGAGGATCATTTATTTTAATTGGTCAATTAGCTTTTAACTGATGTCTGGGGTCTTATGCCGACACCAAGGCTTGGCCGGGCCTGGGAGCCGCACCCAACAGACAGCTGCAAGAAATGCAAACTCATCACTTTTAAAACTTAAAGAGATGTCGAAATTGATAGATGAAAGTAATATTTGTGAGGCTGAGAAACAAAGATCACAGGGGCAGATTAGATTTAAGCATTAGATTTATAAGTTAGAAAAAATGTTTTGGGATTTTAAATTTTAATTTTGCATTTTAAAAAGGGTTTATTTTTATCCTTTCATATATGTATGTATGATTATTATATATATATATATAAATAATAAATTTAAAAATAACACTTACTTTCATATATTATAAATTACAAAAAAAAAATGAAAAACTTTTTTCAAATAAAAAGAAAATATTTATTAGAACTTAATTTGTGTTTTTTTCGCGATCTTATGACAAAATTTGTGGGTTTTTTTTCGCAATCTTTTGACAAAATTTGTTTTTTCTCGATTTTTTGACGAAATTTGCAGTTTTATCGCCATTTTTTGATGAAATTTGCATTTTTTGCCGTTTTTTGACGAAATTTAAGGGGATTTTTTGTGATTCTTTGACGAAATTTACATTTTTTCACGAAATTTGCTGTTTTATCGCCGTTTTTTGATGAAATTTGCTGTTTTATCGCCGTTTTTTGATGAAATTTGCTGTGTTTTTCGCCGTTTTTTGACGAAATTTGAGGGGATTTTTGGCGATTCTTTGACGAAATTTGTGTTTTTTTGCCCTTTTTTTGTACGAAATTTGAGTTTTTCGCGATTTTTTGACGAAATTTGCAGTTTTTTTGCCTTTTTTGATGAAATTTGAGGGGGGGGTTTTCGGCGTTTCTTTGACGAAATTTACGTTTTTTCCAGGATCCGTTGACAAAATGCGCGTTTTTTAGCGATCATATGACAAAATTCTGATGAGATCGGAAATTTTATTTTTTTCAGAAGTATGTTTCTAGGAATTTTAAAGTACGAGTGAAAAACAGGAGAAAATCATACTTAAACATAAAAACAGGAGATCGGACTAAAAAACGGGAGAGTTGGCAGCTCTGCAGCTGCATCTTTAGAAAGCTTTACTTTAGAAAGCTAAACTTTAAAATTCTTTTGAAATATAGTGTTGTTAATCTGAATAGACTATTCAATAAATATCACCAGCTAACACAATTCATCTGAAGAGTGAGACCTCCTTCCCATCCTCCAAAATAGTAGAATAGAAAGGACATCTTTCACACATCCAAGTTTTAATTTGATACATATAAATTTTTCCGTATGGAACAGTAACTAGAGACTTCGGCACTGCATTTTTTCGTTGCTGTTCAGTTTTGGGTCAGGTTAACGTCTACTTTTTCGCTGCGGGTCAAGTTGACTTTCATTGTTTAGGGTGCGGGCCAGTTTTAGGCTGGGTTTTGACTCTTGCGGGTGAGGTTCGGGTTGGCATGCTTTTTCAAAAGAATGTCCATAATATTTTTTCAAGTTAAAAATAGATATATAATAAGACCTTTATAATGGACACTCCTGAAAAGCAGACAACTCTATTTAGCAAACACTTTTTCAATTCCTAACACTTATATATTTGTACAGTTATATCTTGAAATAGTTGGCACCTCCAAATCTACGTACACGTAGCATGTGTATGTGGGCATAAACTTCCACAAACACAATATGTGTATCATAAACAAAATGTTGGTAATGTTTTTCATATTCTTAAAAAATAAAAAATGATTCTTAACAGCACTGTAAAGAAAGAATAATCTATGATTAAATTTCTTATATACATTTTATTTTTGCTCATGCAATAAAGAGAATATATACTCATTCATATTCCAATACGTATTTATTTTCATCTGAAACATAGTTCAGTTCAAACTTTTTGCATAAATTCCAACAATCCAACTTGTAAAAAACCCAAATATGAGCTGGTAGAATTATTCTAGGGTGAACCCGACATGCAGAAAGAAAATTAGAGTCATCTCGACCCGAAAAAAATGAGAAACAACCCGAATCGAGGTGTCCTCTATTCAGAGGTTTCACTATATATGTATATTAAATAATATAGATTTTTCATTTTTCTATATAAAATATAAAATTTGAACTAGAGATATAATTGCATATTATTTTTCATAATAGCATTAAAACATGATTTTTGTCTTTTTATTGTGGGTTGAAGTATTTCGGGTTCGGGTCACATTGAAAATATCTGGTCACTAAAAATTATTTTTGCGTGCAAGTCGTTTCTTTTAATAATTTTAATCTGGTATATTACAAAGTAACAGATTATTTCTAATAAGATTATTTTTATTTTTTATCATTATCAATTAAAATTTAAACAATATTATTTGAATATCTTCAGAGCAGGAACTAAATTGTTTACTCGAGTAATAGATTAATTTTTCATATTTTAAAATCGTTTACTCTAGAAATAAATAAAATTTTCATATTGAAATTATTATGAATCCCCAGTACTAATTTCCAAAACTGCAGAATTAAATTGAATTTTGATATATTGAAGTTAACAGAAAATTCATAGATATTCTTTAAAGGCAATGATTTATTTTTTAATATACAACATTATCAGCCAGTAGCGATTTGTGAGAATGTTGTAATTGATTATTATTTATAGTTATTTCAACTCTAGTTTAATTAGTTTTAAGTTATATTTATCTTAATAAGTTTTAAATATGTTAATTGAATATCCAAATTTTCTTTTTTATAATTGTTCGGAAACATCTGTCTGTGTGTCTCTATCTGTGACGGTAAAAACTCTGCTAAACAGAGGGGTGCTCTTAGTGTACAAAAATTTGGAAAAATCCCGGAATTGTTAATATTCAATATTGAAAAGATTGGCTCTTAATTAAGACAGATATTAATTAAAAACCTCATCAAAATTAGCGAAGCAAGGAAAAGTTTTACCGAAACAAAGAAAGAACTTCATTCCTGTGTACTTTCGTACCTCAATACGAGGCTAGCGAATGTCTAATGAAATTGCTTCTTTTACCGGGACCTGGAATTTTTTAAGCAGACATCTGTCTCTATCAAGAAAGGGACTAGGCTGTTTTAAATGGGTTGCATATTACCTACGCTTTCCAAATTAACACCTTGATAATCAGCTACTCTCCACGATTATAAATTTTGAAAATTCGAGATTGTGAGTTAATTAGAACCTGAAATAGGATTTATTTTTTTAATTAATTGATTTGCTTTTTTAACGCATCCTTCCATAGTTGAAACTAAACTCTTGGCTTTCCCTGCAGACATCCTGTTTACTCTCAGAAAGATAGAAAACTTTATAGTGGAACATTTTGGGGCCCTACAAAATTATAAAAAATATTGGATTTTTGGATCAGAAAAGTGTGCATCCTTGATTAGAGTGGGCTAAGATTTAATAGATTAAAAAAATTTTCCATTTCGGCCTATAATTTTTCATTTTAGCAAAATCCAGATTTTTGTATAGAAATAAAAAAGAAAAAGCTAAAGATTTCGCTAGTTCTTTTCAAGTTATCTTGGGTCGTATGGGTCCGATTACGACGAGATTTGGCTCATTTGACTCGACATTGATAGAACTTACCAATTTTAGTTCTGAGTTTCACCACCAGGAGGTGCTTTCTTATCTATGGTTCTATGGGCCTGATCACAACGAAATATGGCTCATTCGACTCGAAATCAACAGCCTCAAAGATTTCAGTTATGTTCGTATAAAACAGATTGCACCCCTTGGCGGTGGAAGGTGGAACTAACAGATTTTGCAGCTAACTCGGGTTCTATGGGTCCCATCACAACATGATTTGATTCATCCGACTCGACATCGACAACACCAGGGGATGCTTTCCTATCTCAGATTCTATGGGATTGCACAAACAAATGTGGGTACAGATTGCGCAAACTGGCGGCGGAATGTGGAACTAATGAATTTTGCAGCATGTGCGCAGCCCACCTGCTATATGGTGCCACAGGCAGCGGGGACAAGTGCCTGAGGTTTGTATATGATACCATTACAAAAGTAGTGGTTGGGGTTTGTGGCATATATTCAATGCAGATATATATATATAACAGAGAAGCAATGACTGGTTTTAAACCTCAATAAAAATATGTAACTTGAACTAAAAGCCAGAAGAGATCTTAATTTGCATGAAAAAGTAATTTGGCTGAGAAGTAAACTTTGAACAGGTGGTATGGAAAAGATATAGACAACAAAGATACAAAAAGACATTTATTAACTATTAAGACAAACATTAAATTAAAATAAAACTATATTAAATAAAAACTATCTCCACATAATTTCTCTATTGACATTAACATAATAAAAAGCAACTTATCCAAACAAAAACTTACCAAAACAAAAACTTATCCAAACCAAAATATCATGACACATGGAAAAGAAAGATGAACACCATAGATGTTCACAAGAGCTCACCATCATACATGGCATTTGTGTTAACAGCTTCAATCCATGCATAAAAAGGACCTGACACAATCTCTATTATTTCTAAATAAGAGGATATCTTAAAATCATTCCAGCCAGCAGTCCATAAGCATGAAAAGTTCCAAAAGATCATATATGAAAATAAGTTGAACAACTTATTCATATTTGGAATATAATTATGCAGAAAATAACTTCTATGTTTTCACTGAGTAACATTTCTTTCTAACACTTAGTTAAAGATGGAAAAGAAAAACAGCATTGCTGGTAAGTCACACATACATTGTTGACCTTCATCTAGGCTCCTCGAGTCAACATCCTGAAGAAAATCTTCAGAAACTGATTAAACAAGGCAACGTGCAAAACAGTAACTTTGCTGACATTAAAGAACGCCAACTCATGCTTTCAGCATATTACATCAGAAATAGTTTAACTGAACATATTTCAATTACATATTAAAATGACGGATTTCCAGAATGGAAAAACATTTAACCATGTATTGTAAAGAAAAACTGTTAGGAGTAAAAGGATTTCATCTCAATCCCTTGACAGAAACAAAAGAACACAACATAAGGAAGGACTGAATGCCAGTATATTTATACTGCATGAGCAGTTGAGAGAAACAGTCCTGCAGACTTAATTATTCCTTCCGGCTTCGAGATAGGAGAAACAGAAGTACATGATAGTGATGCAACTCTAGGAGGAGATATGCGATTTAACAGTCGTTCAATGCCTCCTCTGGACGCTTAGTAGAATTACACCATACTAGCCAGGAATGTACGAAGGGAAAAACCTGTCTTCGAGATGTAAACAGAAGATACTGTAAACGGGAATAAACACCGGAGAGAGTTAAAATATAATGAAAGGAAGGATTTATATTAACTGAAGGTAAGTAAACTTATGAAACAAATATGTAATAAAGAACTTTAATGATAAAATATATAATGAAACAAAACTAAATATAGAAAGAGTTAGAGTAAGGAAATAAATATTTACTGTATATATAGTGATAAGAACTGGGTTTGCATACCTGTCAGTATAGAACAGATTGCGCCCTCTGGTGGTGGAACTAGTGGATTTTTTCTATACGGTGCTGCAGGCAGCGGGTAAGAGGTTCATTTGGTTAGAGAATTATATTATTTGAGGTGAATTTAAGGTATTTTCCCGGTGTATGCACAGTATGCCCGGGATACGGTGCCGAAGGCAGTGGGGGACCTGTGCCGGAGGTTCGTTCGGTTTGAGGTTTTATAGAATTCAAGGCCCCAATGTAAATTAGGGGCCCGCTAGAGGGCGAAGTTGGCTAGTTCTCTTTCATTAAACCATTCTTACATTTCGTTGCAACTCCGTGCGTGTGGCTAATATGAAAGTACCACTTTTAATAAATTTAAAAACTTTATCCGAATACGTAATTGATAATTTTTTTTTTTTTTTAGATTGCTTTTTAGCATTGTTAGTGGGTAATCTAAAAAAAAAAAATCTATTACAGTTGTCAATTCAAAATGGTTTTTACCTATGTTCTGTAACCCAGGAAGCCTGGCTTGAATCCGCTGTTTATCTACCCTATATATATAAAATCCTAATGAAACAAATTTGTGAAACGATTTTATGAAACGAATTTATGAAACGATTTTATGAAACGACTGATTAAACGACTGATTATGTTTCAGGGCTATTTTTAATAAAATATTAAACGCTTGATGGTGAAATTAATACCAATTGTCCATAAAAATCCACGGATGTCAAAACTGGTAATAGAATTTTGAAATTGGATTTAGTTTTCGAGATATTCATTTTTTTCTAATTTTAATGACATTTCTGTAATGATGGCAACTAATTACTCTTTTTTTTGGGACAAAAAAGGGGAAAAAAAGAAAAGGATCCCGATAGGGATTATTGATTTCTTTTTATTTGTCATTTTCAAATTGAAATTGAATTTATCTTTTATTTCAATCGATAATGAAGACAAGATTGTGATTAAATTATGTTTTTCAGGAAAATTTGAAAAAAAAATCACAGTTCTATCGTTAGGATTCAATTGTCTGTCAGCATTTAATTTAATTTATAAACTGAAAATATTTTGAATAAATTCGTCCAAATGACGTCATTTATGTAAACGCAAAAGAAAGGAGCAAAAAAATATTTATACAATTTGTTTAGCGTAAAATGTCATTTATCCTATTTTATATATAATCAGAAGTAATTTGTATAGAAAAACAATAATAATATAAGTATAATTAAAATATGCATATAAACAAAAAAATCGTCGAATTTGTTTCCATGGCTGTTTATGTCATTTGGCACCAAATCTCACTTTCTGATGCCCGAATTGCGCTTAAAAAAGCGTCAAGACCCCTATAATAGAAAAGCACCAAAAGCTCATTGGGTTTGTTTTCATAACTTTTGGCAACAAATCTATGTATATTAACGAATCTATCCCTTTTCGAAGCTCGAATTACGCCAAACCTAAAAGCAAAGGATCCTATACTGGAAAAGTACCCGATTTTCTTATGGACAATATTCAAGTGACATAACAAGGTGTAAAATTATCGCGGATAGCAAATTTGTTTAAATATGGCATCAATTGATGCCGAATAAATGCATGCATGCATGCACAAAATATTTAGGTAATTTTGTATGATAAATAATTATTAGAAAATTTGTATATACATATTAATTAAAATAAAAAATTTACATATTTAAAATAACATGAAAATGTGCATGATGGTGCACTAAAATAGAGAGAAAATTAAAACCTGTTACCGAAAATGTCTTTTACAGTACTTTTCAATACCGTAGTTCTTAATGTTATTCACAAGCAGATGGAATTTTTCTCATCCTTAAACACAAAGGAAGAATAGAATACAGATCGTTGTTATAAAAGTCCGAGGGGTAGCCACAATTTAAACCTAACCATTTTATACAAGCTGGTTTTCAAGTTGTAATTGATTTTACTTATCAATCCCGAAAACAGTCGTCAGTTGTCGCAACAGCTGTGTGTATGAGGCCATGGTAATAAAAAAATGCCCCATTAAAACGTTAAAAGCATGGCAACCCAATTACAGATTTACCAATATTTTTAAAACAAAGCACGCTGTCATGTTTTTTGACGCTTCGAAGTCTGAGCGGGGATTGGCGAGCGTAGCTCGCAGGGGGTAGGTCCCCTAGTATATATATAAATAAATACAAAGACTATTTTTATACACTTACACATTTCTATATTATACATTAATCAGAATTGTGGCACTAGGCTATACTTAAAATTAATTATATTATAATTATTACATCTGAAATTACACATGCCAGCACTGCTGTTTCTAAATATAAGAATTTTTAAAAAGTCTTTATCTATCAACAAGTTGGTGATTTGGAGTCAGTTGTCCTCTCCAAATGGTTTGATATTTACTTGACCATTTACATGATAATAGCAAATGATACATTGCCTGCTGAGATTCATAGTGGCATAAATCTGAAATTTATCATTGGAAAAAAACTCATTTAAAATCCTACTTGTTCTATAAGATTAAACAAAAAGTGAATATAACTAATCTTATTAAAACTTTTATTTTTGGGATTCCCTTATTTTTAGTAATTTTTCTCATCACAAGTGCATGTATGACGATCAATTACAACATAAAATCATTGGGTGGTAATGTTGTATTTAAATTTATGAAACTATTCAGCAACACATTTTACACTATGTAATTTTAGTAGTAACTGTTAGATTTTAATTAAATAAAATCTGTTTAATTTTTTTTTTTTTACCAATTATTCCAAATTTGTTTGCCAAATGATGTATGATAAGGGAGTGCATGTTATATGAGGGTGAAATATATACAAAAAAAAAAAAAAAAAATACAGCTTTTTATCTTTCACACAGTTTTAATAGATTTTAGAATAGAAAATTTAGAACATATTACAGAACTAGAAAATAGAGACCTGTGAAATAATGGTATATTTTGATTATTGAGGTGCCAGCTGCAATTTTGTGCCCATGTCATTGTCAACTGTTTATTATTATTATTATTATTATTATTATTATTATTATTAGAGTTTCTAGCAATTCTATTCTTACAGGTTTTATTGTATATGTACTCCCAGTAAAGCAAAATAATCCTGAATAAAAGGACTTAAAAGCTTACAGCTTGCACACCTTGCAATGACTTCTTTTTTACCTCTGCTTTCCCTAGAAAACAAATCATAAGATGGAAAGAGAAAAAAAAATAAATCTTACTTACTTGAAATTTAGCATCAGTCATAGTACTGGCTGAAACCGATCCATCCATTTTCTTAATAATGTATGGTTTTAAAGAAACCATGGATTGATGGTAATCTGTTACATCTTTACTGAAATAGTCATTTAAAACATGTAATAACTGAGCTTCCACTTTTTTATGTTTCAAGTTAGCACCCCCACTTAAAGAATTACCAGTACTATCATTAGTGGACTTATTATCCACTCCACTCAAAAAGTTAGACCTTGGGCTCAAGAGATCCGAATGCAGTTCTGATTTAATTTTAGATTCATTTGTAATCAGTGTACTTTTTTCTTTAGAAACAGATGAAAGTACTGATTCTGTATTATTTTGAAATTTGCTATCTGAAACTGCTTCACAGCTTTTTGATTTGGCTACAAAGATTTCAGTTGCTGGGAATGTATCAAGCTCGCTAACAGAACTCGTATATTTGTATGATGATTTAAGATTTAATGGCAGTGAAAGATGAGAGTCAAAATCTTGATGTGAACTATTTGATGCAAATTTATAAGCACTGGTTTTATTATTAGAGGGTGTATATTCCTGTGCATCAGGATTTAGAAAGCTTGATTGTTTAGTCGCAGATAGTTTTCCATTTTCACAATAATATTTCGAGTCTTCATGACCTTCTAGAGTTTGTAAATTTTTAAAATCTGTTGGAAGACTGGCATTACTTAACATCTGGTAAGCTTTAGCAAGATCATCAATGAAACAAACATACAGATCTCCAACAATTGCAAACCTCATATCACTTTTTAAAAATTCACCAATGCCACCCATTTTTGATATAATATTAGAAATCTCTACAGGAAAAGATTCTAATTCATTGGCGAGCAAAGGATCATCAATGCGAAGTGGTCCATGATACTGAAGAAGGTCTGCCAAATAGCTAAAATGAAAAAGAAATCGTTTCACTTCATAGAAAATTTGAATTCCAAATAACAAGACTTAGAATGGTTTATAAGTTAAAAGTTATTGCATTAAAAGAATTTTAACCGAAATTTAATATTTTCAATTAAAAATAAATCATTATATCTTATTGATTTACAAAATAAAGAAAATGTAACACAGCAAAAAGAAATACAGGAAGGAGCAAGATTTTGAAAAAGGGATGGTCTTGTGGTTTGCAGACTAGACTTGGTGATTTTTTTTAAAAACTGTGCCCAAATGATGTTTCTAAAATTAATCCTCAAGCATTAAATTCTGAGAATACTCAGATTTTCAAAATTTTCTAAAACTAGTGTTTTTTTTAAATGGTCTGTATAATTATAAAATAAACTAAAATTAAGATTATTTTTTTTAAAATAAAGAAATACTTTAACTTACCTATATGCATTATCTTTTATGCACTCCCTTAGCTGCTCTAATTCACTTTTATTTTTTTGTAATGGAGCACCAAGCCCTTTTAATTCTTCTACATGATTTGTATATGAATTTTCTTGCAGAAAACTACAAGATAATTAAAGAAATTATTCAAAATTCGGAACAATTATAGAACACAAAGAAATGATTCAAAATTCAGTATAATTGTAGGATAAAAACATCACAAAAAAATTAGATAAGTTATAAGGAGAGTTTGCATAAGCAAATATATTTGCATAAATATGACAAGCTAAACAGACAAGCTTGGTTGAATTTAAAAAATGAAATATTTGTCAACAATTTCTTTTTAAAACAAATATTTATTAAATTATTTTTAAAAAGCACCAAATAAGTGTAAAAACACAAAACTGAAAAAAAAAAAAAAAAAAAATGGACAACCTTATGGTTATTTAAATCACAATAAATTTATTTCGCTCTATAAACTACAAATAATGTACTAAGATTGTCATATGTTACAATCTTTACTGAATATGTTAAGTATTTTTTATGCATTTAAAGTTGTAAAAATAAGAGCATTTAAAAAAAAAAAAAAACTATTACACTCTTTATTGTTTAGCTCACAGGCTATCAAAGCCTGAGAGCTTATGTGCCCGCCGGTTCTGTATGTACGTAACGCGATAACTCTTGATAGAACTAACCGTTTTACTTTAAATTTCATTTATAGGTTCCTTGTGATAAGGCGCTTCCCTGATTAATTTTGGAGGTTCATTGGTTAAGCATAAAGAGGGGAAATGGGGGGCTACCCCCCATAATTTAGATAAATAGGTTTTTCATGCAGAATTATCCCATTTTCTTCAAATTTTGTATATAGGTTCATTTTGATAATGCGCTTCTGTCAATAGTTTTGGGGGTTCATTGGTTAAGTATAAAGGGGGAAAGGGGGGATAACCCCCCCCCCCCCCCCCGTAATTTAGATAAATGAGTTTTTATGCAGAATTATTAGATTTTCTTCAAATTTTGTATATAGGTTCATTGTAATAATGCGCTTCTCTGAAGAGTTTTGGGGGTTCATTGGTTAAGTATAAAGGAGGAAAGGGGGGGCTAATCCCCCCTTAATTTAGATAAATGGGTTTTTCATGCAGAATTATCTGATTTTCTTCAAATTTTGTATACAGGTTAATGGTGATAAAGCGTTTTCCTGATTGGTTTTGGGGATTCATTGTTTAAGTATAAAGGGGGTAACGGAGGGCTGCCCCCCCCCTTAATTTAGATAACTGTGATTTTCACGCAGAATTATGCGATTTTCTTAAAATTTTGTATATAGGTTCATTGTGATAAGGCGCTTTCCTGATTAGTTTAGGGGGTTCTTTGGTTAAGTATAAAGAGGGTAAAGGGGGAGGGCTTATCCTCCCCCCTTAATTTAGATGAATGTGTTTTTTATGGAGAATTATCCGATTTTCTTCAAATTTTGTATATAGGCTCATTGTGGTAAGGAGCTTCCCTGGTTAGTCTTGGGGTTCATTGGTTAAGTATAAAGGGGGATACGGGGGGGGGGGGGGGGGGGGGGTTATCCCCCTTAATAATAGATAAATGGGTTTTTCATGCAGAATTATCCGATTTGCTTCGAATTTAGTATATATGTTCATTGTAATAAAGGGCTTCCCTGATTAGGTTTGGGGGTTCAATTGTTAACTATAACGGGGTGGGGGAACGGGGGGATGATCCCCCCTTAATATATTGTCGATTTCTTTATTTTTCGAGGGGCTTATTTCAAATTCTTTGAAATAAGTGTATAATATACAATTAGTGTGAATAGCCTGTGAGCACAATGCCCTCAGTTTAACTGGGCAATTTTCTTTTTTATTATTTATATTTTATTTTCTACTATTTAGTGTTAAAATATGTCATTGTTGTGGTTTCACAGTTAGTTGGCATATTTTAGCGAGCATGGTTTGGCACATAATTAAATCCATTGATGTTACTCATATACAATTGTTACCATCAGGGGCGCCATTTCGGGGGGGCTGGGGGGGGCAACCGCCCCCAGTTCTGAAATTTGAAATTTCAGAACATTTATCAGTTATCACAGGTTAGACAAAGGAAAAAATCAAAATATGATAAAAAGTTAAAATAACGTCAGATTTCACAATATCATTATAATAAAAACTAGTCGGATGTGCCAATCCCAAAACTTTCTTTTATCTTATACAGGTTTTGCATACACCAAAAACAAATCAGCACCAATTTATATTAAGGTCTAACTGAATCTAAAATTTTATTAAATTATGTGCGTTAGTTCTGGAGATATCGTGAAATTAGCGCAAAACGTAGCATAGCAGCGCTGCCTGTTGTGCTATTTATACCAAAACGTAATCAACGTCTATTTTTGTCAAGGTCTAACGGAATCTGAAGTTTGGTAAAATTCTGTGCTTGTGTTCTTGAGATATAGCTATCGTAAAAATGTAGAATAGCACCACCACCTGATGGGCGATTTACACCAAGAACTAATGACCACCCATTTATATCAAGGTCTAACTTAATCTAAAGTTTTATTAAATTCCGTGCATTCGTTCTTCAGATACAGCGCCCACAAAATTTTTGTCACATACAAACGCACGCACAGACAGGGGCGTAGCTACCGTGGAGCAATTGGAGCAAACTGCTCCAGGCGCACGAATCTCAAGGGCGCAAAATTAGAAAGAGCTAAATAGAGATTTGTAAAAATATTTGCATTTTTTTTTTTATTATTAATCAGATATTATGGATGAATCAGAACTGTTACAATCAGCATATTCCTATGATATTTTATCTTATTTTTAACCTTAACTACTTCGATTTAAAACATGTTTTTATACTTAGCTAAAAAAAATTACATCTGTTCCCGAAGTTTAGTTTTAATTCATACTGTACCGCAGACTCAAGAAACATCTCCAACACCGTTTCAGAAATGCCTGATTTTTTTATTTTTTTATTTTTTATTTTCATTAACTTTGTCATTGACGACAGCTGAAGACTTTCAAATCTTAAAGTAATCAAAACTTATTTACAGGGCTCTCAGTGGTCGCTTTATTGGCTGCTGCTATTTCCAAACAGTAATGGCACATTTCTATTGAAAATGTTGCAGAAATTTATCATGATGATTAGTGTACGGAAATAATGGTAGCCAAAAAAGTAACTGATTACTGTACGGAAATAATGGTAGACAAAAAAGTAACTGCTGAGAAACCTTTTAACATGCGTAACAGCAATTCCTTAGCTATTTAGCTATGTTACGGATTGAAAAAAAAAAAAAAATTAATTAATAAAAATAATAGTTTGACAAATTCAAGAAAATTATTGACTATTTTACAAACGAAAAATTAGAAGGGGGTTTTTCTTTTGTGGAAACTAAACATGCACATGGTTTATGAATACAGATTAAAATAATAATAATAATAATAATAATAATAATAATAATAATAAAAAGCCGGATCTAGGCATAGGCATATTCCGCAACCGCATGAGTCAACGGCGATTAAATTTAAAGGGAGGGGGACAGGGGAGCGACAAATGAAATTTTTTGCGCATTGTTTTCCAGAATTTGAAAATATGACAAACCTCAAATGCAGAATTTATAATGATTTTTTTTTTTAAACGAAAGAAAAAGTTAATTATCAAAACAATGTCCCCTGCTTAGGACCTGATTATAAAATGAAAAGAAAAAAAAATCTGAAGTTACTCCTTTTAACATTCCAAACACTTTGCAAAATACTATGCGTTCAAACGTATATAGTAATATAACAATAAATAAAAACGCAGATCCTGATTTTACAAAGGCGAATTATTGTCATTGGTAATAAAGACATGTTTTAAAGAAATTTTGCACTTTCATTCATAAAGCTTAAACATTTTTCTAATAATAAATTTTCACTCCTCCCGTGATGAAATAAAGCCTATAAATTAACAAAAAAGATTTTACTAAATTAAGTCATATTTATGCAGGCTCGGACTGACCCACCGGGCAACCGGCCCGTTGCTCGGTGCACACTCAACCATGTAAAGCTGCGCCGTCTCTCAGGTGAAACTAATAGCTACAAAATTTGCTGCAAGCGTTCGATTTGAACACTTAAATTATTTTATATATATATTTTAAAAACTTCACTTCTTTGAAGCATTTTTTATTAGTGATTTTTTTTTCTTTGCAAAGCAAAAGAGCTGAACTTTTTTACCTTGAAAGTAATTTTGTATGTAGGAAAATTAAAATCTTTTAAAACCTAATTATCGTAGTATATTTTATCTGTTACCAATGGCGGCATTCTTTGCCCCCAAAATCTTCAGCCTCTCTGGCACTTAAGAGCATCAAATTTGTTTTAAAAAATGCATATATATATTTTTATTTCGATTTTGTATAATTATTTATCAAGAAATTTTGCGTAAAGTGTGTAGGGGCTTCGTGTATTCATATATAAATTCAAATGTTGTAATGGTAATTTACACAATATAAATGTTTATTATGTAGATTTTTGTGCCTGATGAAATGATGCAGAAAAGTATGTACAAAATATATTTTCGAAAAAAAAGGTAAGCCAAACTTTCTTTTTTGCTAAAAATTACATTTTAAAATGAAAACAGCAGTGTTTCAATATTGTCTATAAAATATGATAATCAGAACACCGGTAACCAATTTCGTAAAAACATGATCCGAATCCGCCCGCGTGTTCACGTTCTAAGAGATTTTTTTTTTTTTTTTTTTTTTTTTTTTTTTTATTACTTCTTGTCTCCCGAATGTTTTGAGCTTTTTATAGGTGATGTAAATTCAGTGTACTAAGAACGTGTAAAAATATTGGTTAGAGAAAAGACGTAGAAAAAAAGACTGTCTCCGCGAGGCGCGAAGTGACCTGCAATAGCAAATTGTTATGAAAGGGTTAACATTAGTATTTTTGAAAACGAACTGCACGGTCGTAGAGAAGGTGTTCGCTTTAAGGAAAGATTCTACTTCTTCAGCCTAAAATTCACATGATTTTTACGGTGTTTTTTTAATTACAAAGAAAAGAGATATAACCTTCGGGCTTTTTGCATTATATTTATTGATATTCCACTTACATATTTAAATTTTTGGAACGGGGTGCAGGTGCGCGTTGGGTGTCCATTTTTCGCCGATCACAAGCATCGGAAACAAATTAAGCCGCCAAATTATGAAAGGGCATTGCATTCTTTTGAGCTTATACCAACGTTTAGTTTATAAAGTTGATTTTTGGCAAAATGGCGGTCATTCAAACAAAAAAGCTGAGTTTTTACGCTTTTTTTTTTTAACCTTTTGTAAGCTCTAAACAATAATTAGTCAATGAGAATTATAATTTTCTTTGGAATAAGCTCCAGCAAAAACGATTAGCTTTCATTTAAATAATAATAATAATAATAAAAATTTAAATATTTCTCGAGAAAAATGGCCGCACAATTTGAAGAACCTGGTGTCGAGAAAAACAAGTTTAAAGTTTTATAAAAAAAATAAGCGTTATCAACGAGCAAAAGAATATTGTAAGAAACTGGAATATTGCGAAACCGCTTTAGAACAACAATCTACACATGTAAAGGGTGCCAAAATGAAAAAAAATATCGAAAATTTTGACCCAAAGAAGTAGAACCTCCCCTTAAGTAGGTATTTTTCGTTAAACCGTACCTCTGAAATTGAATCCGATGCGAAGTTCGACAAAAGGGAGAAAAAGAAACATAGCGAAATGAACCTTTTTGAAAGGGTTAATAGTATTTTGTTTCTCGGCCGAATTGCGGCGTTTTAAATGTAAAGTACGAAATTTAAGAATATGTATTTCGTTTTTCCGTATTTCCAAAGGTTTTGCTGATGCACGCTTCGAAAAAAGTCCGAATTGAAAAGCAACTCTAGCACTTTTGGTTGTTCTTCTCTAAAAGCCGCATAAATTTTATAGTTAAATGGGATTTCAGAAAAGAAAAGATGAAATCGAACTTTTTTGAAAGGGTTAATATTAATATGTTTTCGAACGGACTGCGGCATTTTAAACGTAAATGTACGGCATTTAAGAATACCTCTTCCGTTTGTCAGTATTTCCAACGGTTCGTCCAACGTGCGTTTTGAAAAGTCAATATCGCACTTTTCGATCTTCTGCTTGCTGACTTCGGAAAATTCAGAATTGAGCAAGAGTGGGAAGCCAATTTTCAAAATGCTTTTTGATGAGTTTTTAAATAATATCTCGGCAAATTATAATATATATATTTATATAAATCGGAGCCTCGGGACCTGCCTTGAACTATCCTCATCCAAATTTTTAGACCTCTACGCGCGATAGATTTTCGTGACCACCCCCTTACCCACGCACAGACAGATAGACAGAAAACTTCTTTCTTTTATTAATATAAATTATTTCTTATTTATTATTTTTTATTTAGTATGTTAGATATCTGGTTGTTAAAATACTTTGACTTTCAAATAAAGATAAGGTTTTAAATCTAAATAAGAATACACAATTTTAAAATTTCAAACCAAATTGTTGAATAGGGCGCATCAACTTTGTTTGCTCCAGGGCGCTGAATTTGTAGCTACGCCACTGCACACAGACAGACATTTTCTAAAAACAGTCCAATCGTGTTCAGGACCTTCTAAAACGTATAAATCAATCGAAAACTGGAAGTGAAAAATTTTCATGAATCCAATAACTTCTTCTTGTAAAGATAGAAGAAAGTAATAAACACTTTAAACTAATAATTATCAAAAATGTTATCTAAAGCCTTGCTATTGCAACATTCTATAAGTAAGATATTTATCATTAATGAGTATTTTGGCTAGTTTTAGAAATATATGTGAGAAAAAAATGGGTTCGACCACTATGAATTGCTTCTCAACTGTGTACAGCATGATTAAAAGAATACTCGTCACCCCTTAAGGCTAGAATTTTAGTGATAAATTATCTTTTTAGCCTAAAATTTAAGAAGCATTTTTTCTTTTTTTTTCCGGGTGTAGGAGGTACATTCAATTTCCTAATTATTTGTTTTGTTAATTTTGTTTTGTTAGTGTCACATTCTATTTACCCCAATCGTTGTAATGCTATTGAATCATTTGCGTTATAAAAAGATATTATATACACAATGATCTTAAAAATCTCCACAGACTGACACTAGAGTCCTGCCCTGATTGGGTTGTAGCCAGCCCGAATCCCGACAGACTTCAAGCCAAATTCGAAATATTCATACCTGAACCTGAAGTGAAAGAAAATGAATGTATACTTTAATACATTTATGGAAAAGTAATCTACAAGTTTACCACTTATGTACAAAAAATAACACATATACACCCATTAATATTCAAATATATAGTTTTTTCATTTGAAAATTATTCAGAATTCCTTTTGTATAATCAGTTCATCTCGAACGCGATTCGAAAGAGGCAAAGCACAACCCGAACCGTATAAAGTTTACTCGACCCACAACAACAACAACAAAAAAAAAAAAACATTGAATCAACCAAACCCAAAATGAAATGCATTTCGGGTAGGCGATCAGGACTGTAATTTCAAGTAAACCCGGAAACGTCCAAATATTTTTCATCCATATTTTAATATGGTTATGGAAAAGTAGACTACAATTCTCTAATAACAATTTTATCTTTTATGTAGAAAAATGATTTTTTTTTATCTGAAAATATTTAGGATTTCTTTGAAAACTCGGGCAACACGAACCCGAGTGAAAATCCAACTTGAACACGAAACACTTAACCCTTTGATAACGGGCCAGGATTTAAGACTATTTTTGCTTTCAATCGTACTACAATTTCCAAACAAGTTCCATCTGACAGATTTCTCTTGAAAATATCCTAATATAAGTGTATGACACATTTCAAAAAGTCGTACTATAGAATAAAAAAAAGTCCACTGGGACATATATGTCCCAACCGTAGTCAAATGTTCCAAGTCAACCTGATCCGCAACGAAAATAAGCCGCGTTAACCCGGCTCGATCCGTACTGCAGATTGGGTCGGGCAACACGACTTGAATGTAGGAGCAAGGGACCTGAGACCAAGGGTTTTGCAGATTTCTGAATTGTATGGAGTTGATCATAGTCTAAAGTGGAAGGTAGAAAATGATTGCGGAAAATTTTTACAGACAGAAAATCATTAATGAAAAATTTCTTATACATACTGATTACATTTGCAAATTTCGCAACTTTTTAATGGTGTTCGTGTGATGATTACCTCGTGACCGATTGAATTTCACGACTTTTTTTCGTAATTGTTTCATAATTTTTTTCTGTGATATTTTCCCAAAATTCGCTATTTTTCTGCGAATTATTGATTTTTCGACCATTTGTTTAAATTCACGACATTTTTCCTTAAACCGATCGACAAAATTCGCTATTTGTTTTCGCCATCTTTTGACGAGATTCGCAATTCTTTTCTACGATCGTTTGTTGAAATTCGGAAGTCTTTTTCTGCAACCGACTGACAAAAATTGATATATTTTTTGCGCGATTGTTTGACTAAATTCGTGATATTTTTTGCTCAATCTTTTGATGAATTTCGCAATATATTTTTTTCCGCGACCAATTGACGAAAATCGCTATATGTTTCAGTGATTTTTGGCAAAATTCGCAATATTTTTCCATGGTCGTTTGAAAAAAATTAACGATCTTTTGTGCGACCAATTGCCAAATTAACTATTTTTTCTAATTCCAAATCGTAAAATTTGCGATGGTAACGCTATCGGTTGACAAATTGCTTTTGCGTAAAAAAACGAAAAAAAAAAATCGCGGACTACCATTAAAATTAAAAAGTATTCGCTGAAGAATCATATGTTTGTCAAAGAAGTTAAGATAAGAAGGCAAAATATCACACTGCATTTTTTATTGTGGGGGACTATTTCTATTTTGTGCACTATTTGGGTAATCCTGCACACTATTTCAACCTCTATCCCTAAAAAAACGTTGCTTCCCCCCTTCCCCAAGAAACTCTTGAAATGGTGCCCCTGCAGTAAAACCTGCAAAGAAAGAGTTGAAAAGGACACTGGAAAAAAGCTCCAATTTTAGACAGGCCCCCATCTTAGCAATAATTTTATGGCGTTTTTTACTTCGACATTTGATTTTTTTTTTCCCGTTTGAGAAAGAATTATGTCATAGATAGGTTTCGCTTAGACACGTTTCACTGTAATACACCTATGCTCTTCAGAAGTGCTTTATAAAAAGGAGGTTTTAACAGTCTTAAAGAGTACCTGAAATAAACAGTTCCTGGCTATAACTGAAAATTTTCATAATATTTTAAAATTCTACTTGCTAAAACAAAAACCTGTCTAAAACGGAATTTTTAGGAGGTTCCGTGTTAGAAGTATTACTGTCTTTGCAGCTATGATTCAGTAAACGTTTCTCGTTCGGAGAGGTTGCGGGGTGGCGGGGGGTACAGCCCTCCCGAACTCCACCCTTGGCTTTGCCACTACCTTAAAAAAAAACTTTGCCCCCCCCAAGAAAGTTCTGAAATGGAGCCCCTGGTTACCATACTGTTTTATCTACATATTATCGATATTTAATTGGTACTTTTCTGTTAGTTGGGCTCAAATCTTGCTAATAGCAGCTTTTATTGTTGTGTGTGTGTGTGTGTGTATTAAAAAAAAAAAAATGCTTCAATGTTGAAATATATAGATTTTGGTTTCTGAGATTATTTCTTATTAAACCTTTCTTTTCCCCCTCTTGTAATTAAAATTAAATGAGTGAAATACATCAATTTTAAATGTATATAATGTATGTGTTTTAAGTGAAAAGAGTGAAAGGTTTGTATTTTAAATGAAATGAATGCAATGGCGATTGAAATAATATTTGGCGATTTATCATCTGATCCTGGCAAATGGAAAAATATCTCAAAATTAATTTAGTAATTTATAATTAAGTTCTAAAAATATTAAAATGCTGCATTGTCATTGAAAACACACCTGTGTATACAATTTTTATAATTCTTGCACATCAAGAATTAATACATAGTTGACTGGTCACGAGTTAAATCGTGTTTGTTTTACTATACATCACTGACTAAGGGCGTAGCTTTTACCTTACAGAAAATGCATTTAAATTATGTTGTCCATATTTTTTTAGATTGTAAGACATTTTATATTGAACCTTACATTCAATGATATTTATTGGTACATAAATTTGAAAAAACTATCTAGAAAACCATTTAATGAAAGACTTTCAGAAGATGGCGGGATTTCTACTGTTTTAAAATCAAGATTTTCTACAAAATTGCTGGTCAACAGAGTGTTAAGAGAAAAATTAACTACAAAATTTCAATTATACATACATGAAACAAGTTAAATAAAAGTGTAAAAAAGTTAAACTTTTAAATTCATTGCACATTTTTCCAAATAATTATTAACATAGAAATATATCTTCTTACCTAGAAACACAATTACTTGAGGAACTTAGAGGAACTTCTGCTTTTTGTTTTAATTTTTGATTGCATTCCTGTAAAAGTAAAAATTAATATAAATCTCTTTATCATGAAGCTTTATAAAAATGTTACAGACATCTTACTATCATGCAATTTCTTTTTTATACAAAATAGCTGATAAGCATGACAATGCCTGGGCCGAGGATAATAACCTTAAATATACTTAAAATAAGTGTTGGAATTCAGATATGCTTCTCCAGGATAGATTTAGTGTTGAGGGATCCACTTTCTTCGGCAGCATACACCCTCAAATTTATAGTATATTACATTTCTAAACAAAAATTTATCCAAATGAACTTAGAGTTGGGGGCATCACTGCCTTTGGCAGTGTACACCCACAAATTTGCATGATAGTATATTTTTAACTCTTTGTGACTCAAAAACTCTGATTTGAAAAATATTTATTCAGATTAGAATATCCTTTTAAGAATGTAAAAAATCAATTTTCATCAATTTTCTTATGCAAAATTGCAAAGTATACAGATACACACTTACCTTAAAATCTATTTTTGGATGTCCCTGGTATTTTTAATTTTACAAAATTTATGAAGTTCATTTTAGCAATAATGATGCAAAACTGCTCAAATGATAAATAAAACTTTGGCATGAAAAATAAATTCAGTATCGCCGTCTGTTGCGAATTCCATGAACAATTTATATTAACTGCTGTTTTAGGAGATAGCAGCAATAAATAAATAACATTGACTTTTAGGCATGTTGCAGATATGCAACATGGTGATACAAAGTGTTAAACGAAAATCTATCCAAAGGAACCTAGAGCTGGGAGCCTTACTGCCTTTGGCAGCATACACTCAGACGTGCTATACATGCTGCATTCTGTTTTTGCAAACAGCCACTGAATTTGTATGATTTTATAGTTTTAAATGAAAATCTATTCAAACAAAAATAAGAGTTGGGAGCCCCATTGCTTCTCGCAGCATACTTGGTCAAAATTGTATTATTTTATATTTTTAAACAAAAATCTTTCCAAACAAACTAAGGGACTCCTGTTATAGTGATTGCTGATTTAATTTCTGACATTTAGCTATATTACACTTCAATTCTAACCAAAAGTTCTTGAGAGAAACCTTAAAAAAAAAAAAAAAAAAGCACCTTCTAGTATTAGTGATCTTCATGTAACCTATTTTATTTTCCTCTCTTTAAATAAAAAAAAATTGCTAAAAAATCCCATCAAAATTGGTCATTTAGCTGTGCAGTTATTATTATTATAACATTTTTTAACATGGCACAAATATATATATATATAATATCCTCCTGTTCAATCCCTTGTTCTCTTTTAAAACAAGAAACGATATCTCTGAATGGTTGGAAATAGAGAGGATTCCCCAGACATGAGAAGAAATGTTCGCCAACACAATACCAAGCACGTTCCTTATCATTTCATGTGAGTTTTTCATGAAATCGACCTTCAGAAAATAATTTTTTTTAAACAGTAAATAGTAATATTTTGTTACAACTGGAAAAGTACCCTAAATATGCATTTTTTTTTTAATGTATTGCCATCTGGGAAACAAGGATGGTAGTTCCAATCAGCAGAAAAAATGGAACCATTTCCCCTTCATCTGCTTGAAAAACCAGATTCCCCTAATATGAGCAGAAGCGACCGTAACGGCAATGAACTGTCAAAAATTAAAGCTTTTTCATTAGGGATTTTAATTAATATCTCAGCTAATTATGAAAAAGTAAAAAAATCTGTGTTTCAAGTATATGTACCTGTCTTTGTCAATCCCCAAATTTGCAGATCTTGACATACACTACATTTCCCTAGCCATCGCCACAAACAAACAAACATAGACCAAAAACTTTATTTTATTAATATAGATAACATTTTTGAATACATAAAACTATACTTTTCATAATAATAAGCATAAATTTTCAATCGACTATATCATGAAAGTCAAAGTTTCAAATCTATGATAATTGCTTTTGGATGTACTGATAGTTCATTCTCTGATAGGGGCTTTAAAAGGTGCACTGCAACTTAACTAGAAAAAATGGAAGAATCAAGTGTCATTCTTCTACATTATTAAATGAATAAGTCTATGATATACATGCATTTTTACATTTTTAGTGCCAGAAAATGACTTCAACGATTCATAAAATTCGAAGCATCATAACTCAGTAAGTTTTGGCCTAACAAGAAAATAATTTTTATTGTTTTACTTGCTACAGCAGAGAAGATTTTCCTAAATATAACTTATAGGTCCCACAAACCATATAAAAACTTAAATTTCATAATTTTTAAAGAAAAAAATATTTAATACACATAATTGGATTTTCTTATGATCCCAGTGGCAGAAACACCGCGACACGGCGACATAGTCGCGGACAAAGAAAATCTCTTGCAGACAGTTTCTGTCTGCACTAAAGAAATTAATTTAAAACATTGTCCGCAACTTTCGGGCGCGGGATCGCGGTAAAAACACACGAATTTCCTTTAAAAACACGTGAATTGCGGCAAAGGATCGCGGTAAAAACACGCGAATTTCATCAAAAGATCGCGGTAAAAGCACACGATGAATCGCAGCAAAAAAAAACATGAATTTCGGCAAAAGATCGCGGTAGAAACACGCGAATTTCGGCCAAAGATCGCGGTAGAAACACGCGATTCTCGGCAAAAGATCGCGGTAAAAACACGCGAATTTCGGCCAAAGATCGCGGTAAAAACACGCGAATTTCGGCAAAAAAATCGTGGTAAAAACACGCGAATTTCGGCAAAAGATCGCGGTAAAAACACGCGAATTTCAGCAAAGGATCGTGGTAAAAACAGACGAATTTCAGCAAAAGATCGCGGTAAAAACACACGAACTTCGGCAAAGGGTCGCGGTAAAAACACACGAACTTCGGCAAAGGGTCGCGGTAAAAACACACGAACTTCGGCAAAGTGTCGTGGTAAAAACATGCGAATTTCGGCAGAAGATTGCGGTAAAAACACGCGAATTTCGGAAAAAGATCGCGGTAAAAACATGCGATTTTCGGCAAAAGATCGCGGTAAAAACACGCAATTTTCGGCAAAAGATCGCGGTAAAAACACGCGATTTTCGGTAAAAGATCGCGGTAAAAACACGCGATTTTCGGCAAAAGATCGCGGTAAAAACACGCGAATTTCGGCAAAAGATCGCGGTAAAAACAAGCGAATTTCGGCAAAAGATCGCGGTAAAAACAAGCGAATTTCGGCAAAAGATCGCGGTAAAAACAAGCGAATTTCGGCAAAAGATCGCGGTTAAGGAAAAAAACAAACAAAAAAAAAAACGTTATTTTGATCAAACGATTGTGGAAAAAAATAATCGTGAGCATAGACAAAATTTACTGCATAAAAAGACTGCTAAAATATTGAAACCCAGTTCCTTTTACTAATGTCTAAAGATCGTCGCAAAACTAGAAATGCTAAAAATTGCAAAAAAATTCAAAAATAGATGTAGGATTTTCGGATTCCTTTTATTAATGTAGCAAATTCGCTTGCAAAAAAAATAAATAAATAAATAAAAATAAATAAATAAAAAAATAAAAATACATAAAAAATTAAGAAAACTAGTCCAAAAGTGGGCTTTGAAGTGCATAACTTCAGACTCTTCCTACCAAATCTTGCAGCTCTGCGCTTAGCGGTCTCTTCAGAAAACATCACACACAGACAAACATCTATGTTTAATACATAATTTTTTTAATCTGAAACAATATACAGAACCAACTTTTAAAAAATTGGGTTAACCCAAACCCAACCTGCAGGACTATAAACTCAGCTCGAACTGAAAATAGAATTAACCCCATCTGCAGCTGATGCAGGACTTCAATTAAGACATTTTTCTCCAGAAGGAATTTCTGTAGCTACGTCAGGAGAGGGAAATTTCTCTCATCCTCCATACCTCCCAACCTGGATCCTTTCAGAAAATTCTCTGTGAATTTCAGAAAATATTCTTTTTTTCAGAATCACCCTTGGTTTTGGGATAAGCGTATCCTTCCCATTTTAGAAATCCTACAGAAAGTGAGATGATGAAACAACATGTAACATCAAAAGTTATAAGCAGATTTGATGAGAATGCATCATGCTTACCATGTTTTAAATAAAATGATGAAAAATCCCTAGTTTAGTGTATCATTCCTTCATTAAAATTACACGCAAAATTTGCAGACAGATTATGAAATTTTAAAAGCTTGTCGCAGACAGCTATAGAACTTTCTGCCACTGGGCTTATGATGAACATTTGAAACATTTTTGCAATTGGAACTATACCCTTAAAACTACCAGTTTCGGAATTAGCTGTTGGTTAGACACCCTGTATATAACAGAGAAGTATTCTATTTTTATTTTTTTCTCCAGGAAAAGAATCATTAATTATTATTATTTTTTTAAATACAGTAATTATAAATTTGATCTACATCAATTTATAATTTTCAAACCAAAATCACTCTTAGAAAATTTCTTCTATGAAAATTTTTAATAAAATCAATATATTTAAAAATTTAGCAAAGACTGAGAAACAAATTAATATAGACAGGATATGAAAACAAAAATGAATCATAACTTACAATTTTAATAGAAGATTCTTCACTAGAAATGCAAGAACCTATAAAAAACAGATAATTTGTAATTGAAGTGAATACTTTCACAAAGTAAAACATAAAAAACATGAACTGAAAGTCATGTGTCAAGCATAGATTACGAAACACTTTCCAACACATCAAGAAAACTGTAATGAAATCTCATCGTTAAATAAGGTGAAAGAAGATATGTAGTAAGCAGTTTAGGAATTATCACATTTAAAAATTCAGTTTTAGCAATTATCTTCCATAGTTAAGTAGTTGAATTATTTTGTGCAGCCCTGTATATGACCTATATATTTGGATATATACTACATAGCATGATAAAAAATGAGTTCAGTTAGAAAATTATTTTTTAGCAATATTCGCCAATTGATGGAAATTCACTCGAAATCTTTTGTATAGTCTTATATATAAATCTAAAGACTTTTGTACACACCACATATTAAGCTAAAATTTAATTCAGGTATAAAATGCATCAGGCTCACTTCCAGCCTAACCCACTCACTATAACTCACTTCCAGCAATTACCAACCATAAACGACAATGTATCTTGTTCTTTGTGTAGCCCTGTATATGAATTTATTTATATTCCACAAACTTATATTAGTCTACTAAATATAGTTCAGCAGAAAATGCGTAACACAATTAAAAATACCCTTAAGCAATTCCCTACCTTAATTAGTAATACTTATGAATTCTTTTATGTAGCCCTGTATATGATTAACAGAATTTACACACATCCCTACTTACTATGCAAAAAATTTTTTTAACTTAAAAATCCAAACCAAAGTTGAAATGCACATAGATGTAAGTATCACACTAAGACTGTAACCAAATTCTTTTGTGCATCCTTGTAAATGAATGATAAATGCAATGCACAACATACTTTTTGGTGAGCCATTTACAATGCATCTCAGTAATACATATAAATTTCATTACGTTTTAAATAGTGATACATCATTACACTGCAAACGATTTTTCCCCGTAGAACATTGTGTAACAGAATTCTTTTGTGTGACCCTGTAAATGAATAAGTGGTTTGACCATATTTTAGAAAAAGCACATGTTTAGTGCGCTACATAATCAAAATGCACTTGAAACGATTTTTTCCATTTAACCATAATGTAACAGAATACCTTTGACTGTCCGTGTAAATAAACTATAAATGCTACAATGTTCTCCCACCAGAAGACTTGATATTTTATATTTGGTAATGGTCTAAAAGGACAAATTTTGCAATCAACATTTTAGTTCACTGTTTGAAGCCTTCATCTCTAGTCATATATTGCACCATCGCTCTGGAGCATTTCTATGAATGTGTGGTAATGTTGAATTTGCATCAGGGACAGTGTGCACTGCGTGGGTCAGGGCGGGCTGTGTCACAGATGACAATATGCTGTTGGAATATTTTATTGCTCACTTCAAAATCAGCAGCTTCGTTTTTTAACATGTCATTTTAGGGTTTGCCTGAATTTATTTTGGAAACCCTATTTTTAAGGAATGTAATTTCTGATTATACCGTTCATGTCAGCCAGGTTTCTATGTTTACTTATTGAGGTGCTGCAAAAGAAAATTGCCATTTTAAATTTTCATAATGAAGATGCTTGATAAAGATTCTTTTAGATTGAATCCTCCAGAATTGCTAAAAATAATTCTGCAGTTTTTTTAACGAGCTACTATTTAAAAAATATTATAACTTTTATGCAGTTAGATAATTTGAGCTGTCACAGCCTGATTGACAGAATATCAGACTAATGATTGGAGGATTGCAGGTTTGAGGTTCAATGCAATATTGCTTGTGTATGCTAATGATTAACCCAGATGTGTGTCTCCAGAATACCTAACTTGAGAATGGTCATGTCATCTGGTTCAAGACTGCTTAAATTCTCGAGGCTCAGGCAAACCCTCTTGTACAGAAAGTACCACGACACTTGCTTGAAGACCATAAAATAACAACAGTTGGATAAATTGAGTAAGTTTAATAAAGAAACCTTTTAGATAATAAAAGTTTTAAATTGAAAATATTTGTTATAATCTTAATTTCTTGAAAATATTCATTATAATCTTAATTTCTTATGCAAATGTCTTTGTTGCTTCATTATCAGATTTGGGATTCAGCAATTTTTTTTTTTTTAAACTTTTTTTTTTTTTTTTTTTTTTTTTTTTAATGTAATAATGTCTTTTAAAACATCCTTCGCTGTTCATAACAGAAATGTGATTTAGATAAATATTGATGCAATACTGAAATAGCAGTTTCAAATGTGTTAACTGAATATTTGGTATTCAAGAAACAACTTCTTATTTGATCAAAATCAATATTTGGTACATCCCTATTTGATAGAGCACTCATAATAATATTCTAACAAATAAGTAAAATGTAGGTATAGAATCATTTTAATTAACACTAATAATAAAAAATACAATTCCAATACAAAACATAATATATATATATATATATATATTAATGAATAAACATAGCCTAGAAAGAATAAGATTCCCGAGCTAAACAAGAGCAAACTAATTTTTATTTTTTATAGAATTAATTTCAATATCCATTTTTATAAGATATATATTTCACTTCTATTTAAATATGCGAACAGATGACTTATGAGCCCTCAGGTCCGCCATTTTGTTTTGTCTTGGCGCGCTTTAAACCTGTGTTTCGCCAACAGGAATTTGTCGCCAAGTAGTCATTTTGGACTATTCTATGTTTTATTTTTTATTTAATTTTGGAATATATACAGATTAAACATAAAGGGAAATTCCAGAAATATTCACTGAATACTAAGCAAACGGTAGAAACGTAAATATAGTGATACTTAAAAAAAAAACCGCAAAGATTCATGATTAAACCAACATATCTCTAAAAAAAGGGAAATTCAAGAAATAAAGGCATTAAAACATATATCCTATCGTTGAAAAAACAAACCTCGATACAAAATTTGAATAAACAAACATCGACATAAATTGAAATATCAAACCTCTGTACATAAATTGCAAAAATACATCTTAAAAACAAACATCCATAAAAAAAAAACACCTTTAAAAACAAACATCCATAAAAAAAAAACACCTGCAGAAATAATTCCAATAATTTGAAAAAACAAGCATCGATATATCCATTGAAAAATCAAACCTATTTTATGACACCAAAAAAAAAAAAAAAAAAAAAAAACTCAAAAAAAAAAAAAAAATATATATATATATTCATAAATCCAAAATTCACATTTTCCACAAAACAACGAAAAAAAAAAACCCTCAAAAAAACAAATATTCATAAATTCAAAATTCACATTTTCCACAAAACAACATAGAAAGCACAAAATATTCATTTTATTGTTATGTTATATTCCTCCCACTTTATTTCCCTTATAATTTCCACAAATTTATTAAATGGATGTATATTAAGATCAAAACACGCTCTATCAAAAAGAAACATGGCCAAGTAATAACAAAAATCAGTCTGATGGTTATACGTCGGCAATGTCGCTTTTACATGCCGCCACATGCTTTCTATCTTGTTTGTGTGGATGCCTGTATCAGGATCGACAAAATGTAAACTGTGATTAACTTTAAACCACTCAAAACCCTCTCTTCCTAACCTTTTGTACGCTTTCCAAGAATCACTATAAACAGTTGTGCCTTTTTCTATCCACTGCAGAACACATCGCTTCAAAGTTTCGTGTGTCCTGTCGTGAACAGCAACAAGAAACATCCTACCAGACCTATTCTCAACTCGCTCAACACCTCCAAAAACCCATTGTCCTTCCACTGCATGCCCTCTATTATGCTTCCTCTTTCCAAACTTAGACTCATCTACTTCAACTATCACACCAGGACCTCCAATTTTCTCAATATACTCCAACACCTGCTCATTAATGAACTGCCTCCAATTAGTACAGGTATTACTGCCAAAAAACCAATTCTTCATGATGTCCGATGTTTTCACCCCGTCGAGCATATAAAAGTTATAAAAAAAAACTCCTCTAACGTTAGTTTAGAACAACTAAACCACGATCCAAACCTAAAGGATAGTTCCTTACTATTGCACCCTGCACAATTTTTATTTCTGCAGGTCCAAGAAAAGCCACCCAAATTCTGTTTTTTACACAGATTCATTTCGGCACTACAAAGAGGACATAAAACACTGGATTTAATCAATCAAACTTCAGTCAAAAATGCAATAAACAAATCCCTGTCCATAAACAACTGAGTGCAAAAAAGCCGAGTTGGTTTACCATCCACTCCATAAATAGGCCTATCTCACGAAACCTTGAAACCGCCTTTGGCTCTCAAAATTTGCTGAAATTTCAGCACAACATCACCAACAAGCGGTAAACTACCAACAGAAGCCATTATCAATCCAAAAAAATAATCAAATATTAATAATAATAATAAAAAGTAGGAATTATACAACCTGATCAAAGATACCACGTGGAATAACACAGTAAAAAAAAAATGAACACAACCTCTCAGTCGTACGCTCACAGAAGAAGTGAGTAGAAAAAAAAAAATCTGGTCAGAGATTAATTCAGGGTTGCCAGAAGGCAAAAGTCCGCCCGGTAGCCAGATCGGCAAATACATTGCCAAAAAAAATGGCCGCCTGATCTGAGGGCTCATAAGTCATCTGTTCCTAAATATGGCAAACTTAATTTTGCAATAGTTATACAATCTTATTTTAATCATTAATAACAACGAACTTTTAAGACACATGCATTTAAAATATCATTAAGATATGTTAAAAGAAACATTTGCACACAATGCAAAAAAAAATTCAGTACTTGGAGAATACGGAAAAATAAATAATAGAATAAATGAATAATTAAAAACCTGATAATGGAGATGTATCATTATCACAAACGGAGCTTTCTCTGGAATGATCTTTTTTATATTCAGTTGTGTCATTCTCACAAATAGAGCTTTTTCTGGAAAGGTCCTTTCCATTATCTGTAAGAACTTCTTGGCTACCTCCTTCAGATCTAACAACTGTCTTCTTTTTCTTCTTCTCTTTTTCTTTAATATCTAATTTCTTATCCCACCTAATAAAACACACAATTGGCTTATGTTGAACTAATAGCAAATTTGATATATAATCCTTTTATTAAAGATATACTACTTAAATAACTGAAATGGGCAATTATCAAATTTTCACTTACTTTTTGGGTAGCTTCTGTGGCTTTTTGAATTCTGATGCAAACTGAAAGAAAAAAACAAAGGTACAAAGTATATCTAAAAAAGTGAAAACTAAAAAAAATGAAAAAAGTTTATGAAATGATAAAGAAAAAGAAACATTTAGCGATAGGCTCTTGTGATATGGAAACTACATGAGAACAGTTTGTCATAGATATCATCGCTCACATATCTTGGGATGTTGCAATATCATAAGTATACAGTTTTCTCATGATTTTCAAAAAACATTTACACATTTTAAAATAACTAGGTACATCCATCAAAATTTGATGAAGAGAATATTTCAGAAAGTATGTTACACATTTAAAGCTTATGAAGAAAAGAAAACTGCAGTTAGAAGAAAATATTGATTTTTGTAGAATTGTCATACATATAATACTTATATTATTAAAGTTAGAGAAGAAAGACTGATGAAAATACAACTAACCTCTTTACTGAGATCTCCTTTTTTATCAATATTTTGAATTTTTGCAATAAAACCTTCACAATCAGGGGTGAAACATGACTTTTCCAGGAATTCCTAATCAAATAAAACAAATTTACATTTATAATAAATTTGAATTTTTCTTATATTAACTTCATTTTAATTTCTATAAATATACAAGAATAGAAAGAAGGAAAAACTATAAAAACTGTCATGAATTCTTAAATTATTTAAATTACACAGATAATTACATGTCATTCCTTAAGAGCACACATTGTTACATAAACAAAACTTCAAAATCATTAAAGCATAACAGGTAAGAAAGGAATTAATTTTGCCTAATTCATCCTGGTCCTGTCTCTGTTGATCTTCATAAATAGTCTGAAGTCTTCTTTAACTAATAAACACTATTTATTGTGATAGACGTTACACATTTACATTAATAACGAACACACATCAACTACATATGATGAAAACAAAAACATTAACTAGCAGTCACAAGTTTGATGTGCTTAGCACAATCTGCAGGTTTTTATTATTTCGTAACAACTTCTGTCGAGTGAAGTACATCTAGAGATGAAAAAGTTAAGAGCTCAAGAGGGCAAAAAAGCTGCACTGGTCTTCTGACAATGGCTCAATTTTGCAGCCTCACTGTGCATGCTCTTGTTGAACCATCACTTCCAGGATGTGTTTGGATTACAACACCAATTTTCTAGATGAGTTGTGAGATATTGTTCTTTATGAGAACAACAATATCTTCTATAACTTATGGAATGACAGTATCGTCTATAGCAAAAATAAATTCTATCTTGCTCCAAAAATTACACATGTCATCCTTAAAACTTTGGGTTCAGCATCTGAATTTTTTGTAACCCACAGAAATCTAATTCTGTCACTAAAGACATTTGAAAAAATGCATCTTCTATATCTATCTTTATGGCAATTTTATTTAGACAGATCTACAAAAGAAGTATTAGAATGTCTGGTGTTAAGTTCAGAACTGGGCTCAAAGTGTCATTAACAACGGAAAATTGGACTCACTTGAGGTGGTGTCGAAAACTATTTTCATCCTTGTCATCGTTTTATCTTCACATATTACAGCATGATGTGGCATGCAATAGTTTTTTGAATTATCACTACTTTCATTTTTTTAACCTTTTTAGCAATTCCTTGAGTTATGTGCCTTGAAATAATGTCCTTGTATTGACTATGAAAATCTCGATTTTTCTTAAATCTTTTAACAAGTGTTCGTAAATGGGAGTTAGCATTATTATAGTTATCAAGTACTTTTGTAGAAATTTAAAACCTTTTTGTTTTTAGAATTCAAATTGTCACTATATGAGATTCCCAAACTTTCTAAATCAAACCTTTTCAAAATGTCTGCTACTTTTAAATTTTGGTTATGCACTACAGCATTCATTACTAACATCCTTAAACTTTCTTAAATCTTAAACTTTGTGTTTTGCTTGAGAACAGTTAAATACATAACATAGTTTTGTTTGCATTCCTACTAAAGCACCGGACATATTTTTTATATTTTCCTGTAGCAATTTTCCTGTAATAGTCTAATCCGATCAATAGTGATACTTTTAAATTTTCAGATCCTTTGATATCAGCTATTTGTATTTTAGCTTTATTAGAAAAATCCTAAGTTTCTTTGCTAAAACTTTGAATTACAGCTTCCGAAATACAAGATATTTCAATAGCTTCTATAGAAATAATTTTCAGTGGATTATGAATGTTTCTCAAATTTACCTTTAATCTACTTCTCAAAATACATTTGGTTTTAACATGAAAGCATAAATCACTAATTTTTCTTTTTCCTAAATTTAGGAAATAATTCTGCATTGAAGAACATTTTTTCTGATCCAGAGTCAATGATCATTTAAATTTTTGATTCCTGAAATTAATTACTTAAACAAGTGACAGCTGTCAACAAAATTATATTTTCATTTACTTCACTGTGCAAGTTGTGCAATTCAGAGCATTGGAATAATTATTCACTGTGGCAGACTTAGCGTCTTCTCAATCTCTCTCTCTCTCTTTTTTTTTTTTTCTATTTTGTTTTTCAGACTCATCACAAATAAATATACTGTTTTTTATTGCAATTACAACACTGAATTTTTTCTGGGCAAAACTTAAATATGTGCGATTTTTTTAGACTATTGAAAGAATAACCTTTTCATAAAAGGCTTGATTTTTGTTCATTTATGCTTAAGAAACAATTTGAATTATCTTGATCTGTATTTGACACATTCTTTCTTAGTAGAGGTATTTAACATAGCTGCAATGGGTGTATTTTTATGAGTTTCATGTTTTTGGTAGGGTGATTCTTTAATTTTACTTTTTTCGAATTATTCGTCTTTTTAGAACACGTGTTTTTACCACGTTTTAATTTTATGATTAAGAAATTCAACTAATTTGAAACAGTTCCAAGAATCTTCACCTTTAGCAGAACGATTAAATTCTAAAACAATTTCTTTGGGAATTAGATTGAATACTATAGAAATCCTGCATCATTATTTAATTCTACCCGGGCTGTTTCAAGACTTTTATTTTGAATAATACAGGTGTCATGCAGTTGTACCAATTCTATTAAATTTCCTGCAGATTTTACAGGAGTTAGCCTTAAGAGTTTATTTACATGTGATGTGACTATAAATTCGCTTTTATTAAATCTGTCTTTAACAATCTGATGGGAACATCATAATCATTTTGAGTTAAAGCTAATCCTTCAAATACATTTTAAAGCTGTTCCTTTCATGAAATTCTTAATAAGTAATTTAGCTTCTCTACATGCAATAACTGTACATTTTCACTTATAGCCACATAAAATTGTTACCAGAATTCCTGTCAGTTTTCACCTTTTCCGTTGGCTCTATAGTAGGGGTGCACAACCTTTTTAAGTGAAGGGCTGTTGTCGAGGGCCACCATCAGTAGCACAGAGAGAATTTTTTTTCGAGGTGTGGCGGGGGGTGGGGGGAGAGGGAATCTAAGTCTACAATCAGATAAAAAAACGTCAATTTCAGAAGGGTAGTTTTAGCCCTCTAGGTTCCTTCCTTCCCAGTCAACATATTCAGTTCTGTTGGCAAGGTTATATAACAACAGTTTGTATTTATAAAAGAGATATAGCTAAGATTATTTTCAAAGAGTGAAAATACTCCTTGACTTTATTTGAAGGACTAAATTTAGCTTTAAAGGCTGCCAGTGCCGAAAAAGAATTGTGCTTGTAGATATCAAGTAGGGGTGCACAACTTTTATAAGAGGAGGGCCAGTCAGAAAAATGACTGGATTGTCAAGAGCCAACATCCATAGTGTGGACAAAATTTGGTTTCGGGGAAGGATCGGCCTAAAAGTTCATAAAAATGCTAATTTTAAAAGGAGGGTTAGCCCCTTATACTCAAACACCTCCTTAGTCAGCATAACACAATTCAGTTGGCAAGGATGGAAAAACTTGCATTTTTTTTTCACGTGCGATTGACAATATTTGCAGTTTTTTTTCCTAGTGATTGACAAAATTCACGATTTTTACGCGCCGAATCGGCGAAATTTACAATTTATATGCACCCGATCAGCAAAATTCGCGATTTTTATGCAGTCGATTGGTAAAATTTTGATTTTTATGCACCTAATCGGCAAAATTTGTGATTTTTATGCAGACGATCGGCGAAATTTACGATTTATACGCACCTGATCGGCAAAATTCGCAATTTACACACACCCGATTGTAACGCTGGTTTCGGATTGGTGTGAAATATAAAGACTGAAATATTAATTTGGAAAATGGAGATACCAAAATTTAATGAAGTTGAAATTTAAAGAAATGATTTAAAAATTGCCAATCCAAAACAACGTCACGGCACACGATCGTATAGTGGTGATTAATCCAATAATCGACATAACAGTAATAAATTGCAAAAGTATTTAAGAATAAGGCCGAACGAACAATAAAATAAATTTCACTAAACAATTTGGAAAAGAAAGTTAAATTAGAAATCGATTATTAGATTAAGATGTAAAAGAAATAAATGTAACACTCACCCAAATCTTGAAATGACAACACAGAAGGATTAATAAATATATATTATTTTATTATAGCAGCATCACACATAACTTACACTTGCAGACACGTACGGTTGGCCAACCAAAACATCAAACATTTAATGTAATTTCATTATATTGATTCTACATGCTTCTATTGTAATTTTAAGATCTTATATAAATTCAATTAACAGATCATAGTAAAATCTTTAATTAAGTAATTCTTGATTCATTAAGATGACGATAAATTTATTTGTAGACAACCGTGCTGTATCAGGGTGAGTTCATGAATTAACATAGTTCATCAATTAGAATGTTCAGAATGTAAGTTCTTGTATACAATCTTAAGGCTATTGAGGGAAAGTTCAAATGATGAAAAAAATTCTTAAAGTAGCACTATTTCAGTAAATATATGAAGATAGAAGGTTACGGCATATTACTTGAAATGACAATGATGAGAGATGTAATTAAAATCGCTTGAAAAGGAACTTCTTTGCCCGGATGGATTGAAGCTACGACTTCTAATTAAAGATGATGCTACGAGCCTAAGTTGATAGATGATGGAGCACGCTGAGTAAACTCAGAAAAGGAAAGATTGAACTTCCATGCCTGAAGAGGATAAATCACGAGAGATTACAGGCTATAAGACTCGAGCGAAGCTTAGATGAATTAAAAGCTTTCTATACAGAGTTATTACTGAGATAGTTGGCTGACCGGAATGAAAAGGATGAAGTATCTGGCAGTCAGAAAGGGGATTTAAAGAATCGTAAACCACTTCCAAGAAGATACAAATTAGAGGATTTGAGGCTGCTTAGTAGGAAGATGCAGGATAACTAAAATAGAGAATTTTCACTCTAAATTAACTGCTTTTGAATGTCAGTAAAATGTAGACTGCCGATAGGAAGATTGCAAAGGCCAAGATCACGTGAATGAACTTTCTCTGCGGGACCCGAAGGTCCGCAGTCTAAAATTAGACAACCGCTCTCGTTGCTCTCAGCTAGGCGACTCTCTTGGAAGAAAATGTTCGAAGAGCAGTTAGAATTTTCGAATGCAAACTTTTCAGCCAATGAGCATCGAGCGCTCGCTATGCCACGCAGAGTTAAGATGTATAAAAATCAAAGTTACTCCTGAATGGCAAAGGTGTCGGTAAAATACCCAGATCGACGCGGAGTTGGGATAGCGTCCCCACCGGAGTGCAATGGACTGCAAACTATTTCTTCGGAGAAATCCTGTCACGTGACGTCCGACAACAAGTATTTTGGGGAAGGAGGCTGCTCAAGATGTCTAGAATTTTAGCACAACAAATCGCGCACACTTTGAAAAGTAAATTGAATAAATACTTTCTCTTGCCATAACTTCCGAACTAAGTAACGTATTGAAAATCCGTAAATGGATTCTGAATGTAAAAATTTAGATCTATAGATTTAATATGGTTTTAAGATAAAATAAATAATATTTAATAATTATGATTTTCGTTTTTGGACTTTGAAATATTTCATGGACGTTTGTTTTGATACGCGAAAAACGTATCTTTTTACTGAGATTACTTTAACTAAATTTTATATTAATGATTTTATTGATTAAAGCAATTGAATTATTGAATAATATTATTATTTAAAAACAAAATAAAATTACTTTAACGGAATATTTGAAATTTTAGAAAGAAAAATGAATATAAAATTAAGTTAAGTAGTTATTTAAATTAAATTAATGAATTAATTTGCATAAATTAATACAGAGGCAATGTACGGTGACGTAACACCGATTGGCAAAATTTGTGATTTTTATGCAGCCCATCGGCAAAATTTGCGATTTTACGTGCCTAATCAGCAAAATTCGTAATTTTTACGCACCTAATTGGCAAAATTTGTGATTTTTACGCAGACGATCGGCGAAATTTACGATTTATACGCACCTGATCTGCAAAATTCGCGATTTTTATGTGTATGATCTATGAAATTTGACAAAATTCGTGATTTTTTCACGTCTGATCGCCGAAATAGATCTGCGGGCCACTAGAAACCCCATCGTGGGCCAAAGATGGCCCGCGGGCCATGGGTTGTGCATCCCTACTCTATAGTAAGCTTTGGCAATCTCACATGGAAATAACAAACATTCTTTAATTCCTGTGGACAGTACAATAGAGGAGTTTATTTTACTTTCATTAGAATCAGTTTGCCTTAAATGTCTATGAATTCTAGCTTTGCTTTCATAATCTTTTCACGATACACCTAACTGGATACTACATCTTTTATGAGTATGTCTAAATTTAAATTATCTATAAATTCCTGAATTTCTGAATCTAACTTTGTGTCTCACATCAATGGTTCAGTTATTTTGTTAATTGTTACAATAAGTTGAGTCCGTTACTAAATTACATTAATTTCTTTCATTATTAATATTTTTAAATCATTCATTAAACATATTCATTAAATATAAATTAAATTATCAATAATTTACTTTAAAAAATGATCTTTTTGAAATAAACATTATTATATGTTTTATCAATTTCGTTAACAAATTAAAATTAATTTCCTTTTCGATTAATCTTTTGAAATCATTCATTACATATATTCACTTAATTCTAATCTAAATTATCAATAATTTACTTTTAAAAATGATCTTTTACAAATAAAAAATATTTTACGAAGTTACTAAAAAAAATTATGTCTTATTTATTTAAAATATATGTTTGATTACTTTTATTTCTTTTTCAGCAGGTTTAATAAATTTCCCTCATTTCACTGATAAAATTTCAATATTTTCAAACCAAAAATAGAGTGCAGAAGTAAAAATAAATAACTTTTCTTATTTTTGTTTTTGGTGCCATTTGCCAATCTCGAAGTCTGTTCAGGCCATCTTAATTATCCCTTCTTCCTCGGTTGAAAGAACAACTTTTGCATACCCCTTTTTAGATAAAAACTCAGAACTCAATGCAATGAATTAAAAGTTGATATATGTTGTAAATTTTCAATGAATCTTCAAATATTCATTTTTTTTGTTAATTGGGATCCCTTTATTATTTAAAAACTTGTTTCCTTGATTCTTCAATTACATGAATGTGGTTTAAAATAAAAGAAATTAGTATTTGTGAGAATTGATATTATTACTTAACTAGTATATAACCCCCGTCGAAAATGACTGATTGTTGATCTGCGTTCCATTTTCATAAGACTTCATACAAACAAACAGTATGAAGGTTTTATTATTGAAAGGTTTGTATTGTAGAAAAGAACATTTTAAAGCCGGTAGATGGCGCCAAAACAATATTGTTCACAACAGATTCAACCAAGCAGGGAGGCCTACCATATGGCTTTAGCCTCTGCAAGAACTGCTTGGCAAATTTATATAAAAAAAAAAAATACATATTTGACAAAGCAGCCCTTATTGTTTGCAACAGTGTTCGTTTGTTTATATCATGGAGATATAAATAGATTAGGAGTGTGACACGGACTATGTGAAAGTCGAAAGACGGAATAATGAATTGAGTATAAGAAATCTATCATTGTTTTCTACTCCCAGTGTAGGCTTATATGTAATTCGGATCTAATATTTAACTGATTTTTATTTTTATTCAAAAGAAAAAATGAGTGAGTAAGATAATGTTTAAAATAACTTCTTTCATTTCTTTCTAAAAGTCTAGTTTAAGAGTTTATACAAAAGTTTCATAAGAAAATTCGTACACTATGTTAAACAGGCACTTTTAAATGAAATTTTTAAGGCAAGTATATAAAATCAGACCTTGTATTTGCTAAATATTTCGGAACAGATGTGTTACACTCACGCTAAAATGTAAACAAAAGATTGGCGACTGTTTGGTTGGCGCGATTTCCAAGACTGCGCCAAACGAATAACTTAATACAATGGCTAAGTTGCCATTAAAGGAAAAAATCCCCTAAATTTCTCGACTTTTTTCTTTTTTTTAACCGATTAATTTTTTTTTTTTTTTAGCGTGAGTGTAAAGCATCTAAGCCAATATTTCTATGACAAAAAAATCAGTTATTTTTGTCCAAAATCTTGTTTAAAAGTCTCATGATATAAAAGCTTTATTTAAGAATTTTGACAGAGCAATTTGAAATTAATTCTGTTTAAATCTGGATCATTTTTATATTGAGGCGACAGATGGCAGCACCAGCGAAAGTCAATATCCAGATGTTTCATTTTTTGAATTCTTGAAATTTATTTTGTTTGTTCTCTCTTTAAAAATGTTTGTCAATTGTTTCTTTCAAAAATCTGCATATCTTTATTTATGTCATTTTTATTTAAATGCACACACATAAGAACAGAAGTTTTAATTTATCAAAATATATTGATCAAATGCACTATATACACAGACATCAACTTATATTTTGATTAGGAAAAAAAAAAAAAAAGGAAAAGAAATGTTAATAAAAAAATACTTTAAATAGTTTGTTCAGTACAGTAAACTTAAATAATAAAAAAAATAATAATAACTTTGCTTCAGGACTTGTCTTGAATAGGAATTTTTTTTTTCTTATACAGTAGAAACACAAAAGTAGTTACAACGAACCTCGATTTAACGAATTTTTCAATTTAACGAATATAATTTGGATTGTAAAAAAAGTCATATTATTCTATTTCAGTATAAAAATATTTTCACTTTAACGAATATTTCATTATAGCGAATTTAATCAGTGGTCTCCAGAGATTCGTTGTAACGAGATTTTACTGTACAGCTAAAAAACAACAACAACAATAAAAATAATTGTTGTTTTAATTATTTGTAATTTGTAAAATGTATTATGAACATTTATCAAATTCTTAAATTGAATAATTTTTTTGTTCATGTTTTTTTTTTTTAAATAATAATAATAATAATAAATGTGTATAAAAACATTGCAGGATATGTTTTAATTAGAAAAAATAAGTTGATCCATGAAATATTTATCAAAATTAAACTGAATAATCTAAATAACTAAATAAATCATATCCAGAATTTTTATCTAGATACTGTCTTAATTACTTTAAATTATCTGAGTACAGTAAAATTTAAAAGAAAAAAATTAACTGTGTTCTAGGCTTGTCTTGAATAAGAATTAATATTTTTGTTCCTTTTTAATAATATAGTTGAAACAAAAATATTTGCCGTTTGTAAACTTATTATAAATATTTCACAAATTCTTAAAATAGTTCATGTTTCGTGTTTTTTTTTTTTTTTTTTTTTTTTTTAAATTATAAAACTCGATAAAAACAACACAGCATTTCTTTTTAAATGCAGCTAAAAAAAAAGTTATACTTAAAAAAAGGTGTTTGATTTTAAATTCAAATCCAGACAATAGATGGCCCTCCGGCCAGTAATTGAATTACTGGACATTACCAAACTTCATTTTGGATTTGGAGTCAAAATCGTAACGCAGCGTTCCCCTACCTGAGATATTCTATTATATGGCTTATATCTGGGATTCGGATGTTTAATCTGGATTTTTAATTAAGAACTTAAAACATTGTAATAGGATATGATATACATGTTTTATAGGAAAAATAATCTGAACAGACATGATTTCAAGATAATATAGCATAGCTTTTTCATTAAGCCTAACATGGCATTTAAGTACAGTCGATACGCAGACCAGAGTGGTACGGCCTGGAATGGTTACAGACAGATTCTTGCCTTCGGATTTTATTATAAGTAAGATAGTTTACATAAACAAGTTGGGTGAGTTACAGATTTTATTATTTCTATTTAACTTTAATTTATTTGTCATGTAATGGAAAGTTACGTATCTTGAATTTAATTGATAATTTCTCAGAATTTATATTTCTATATTAATTTGCTTTCATTAAAAAGTAAACCTTAGACTTTCAAATTAAATTTTAAATATAAGTATATTAAATACAATGGATTTAATCTATTTTCTCAACCACTATACGAAGATCACTTTGGCCAGTTTTGGTATGTTGGAGTGAAAAATTGGAGATTTATTTTAAATACTTATTTGAAACTTAATAAGTGTACATGTGCAATAACTATTCTTATATTTTTTATTATACTATATTTTTTTAATCTTGAATCTCTAATTCATTACTCCAGCAAACCATTACATTATGCATACTTAAAGACAAAATTGCTCTTAAGGGAATTGGTTTGCATTTTAATTATATAGATGCAGTAACCTTTATACTATACATGTTAGGAGATAAAAAAGAAAACATATATAGATCAAAGATGGTAATCTGCCATCAATTACTTTATATGTGTCTCAAAATCATTATTTGATATAATGCACAATACAATTTTCTTAATATTACTTTTAACATAAAAAGTATATCATGCTTAAAATAAGACTTTTTTCTTTTTAGGAGAGCAGTAAAAAAACAATAGATCAAAATGAGCGATAAAATGAAGGGCTACAGAATTATTTTCTATTCAATATAGCAATAAGATTAAAAATTCTGACATTTTATAATTAATTTCAAATATTGGTTTTGGATGTATTACAGCCCTGGCAAGATTATATCAAGAAGAAACCATTCAAATAAATTTCAATGAAAGTAAAATAATATATCCCTCCAGTCTATACTATCCCTCCATAATAAGAGAAACCACAGAGATACTAATATGCAAAATTACAATATGTAACGATGCAACATCTTTTAATTTACCGAAACTGTGGCTCGAGTTACTCCATGGTCACAGATATGAAAATAAACAACCAAGTAAAAATAAAAGATAACGTGCGTAATTAAAAAAAAAAAAAGTACATGAAAATAATAACTTCAAAGCCCGTGCAATTATGGAATATTCTGATTTGTTTATGAAAATGACTCGGATTGAGTTGAAACATGTAAAACAACCTAATAAGTTATTTTAATTTGTATTATGTTGTTAATTTACACCTTTTAGCATTTAAAAGAAATATATTATTACAAGGTGTTATAATTTATTATATTGTTACAAATTATTCATGTTAAAACATAATAAGCAATGAAAACTTTTAAATAATTGGGAAGAAAAATATAATAGTATAATACCTTATCTGTTAAATTTTTCTCTTCTTTAATAGTTTTCCAACACTGCAAATGGTACTGCAAGTTGCACTGTTCTGAACAAGACAATGTAATATATCCTTTAAAGTCGGGGTCAGTATAATAAATTGTAGGCTGGAAACTACAGTTCTCATAACGACAAAAAGCATCAGGATTTGGTGGATTTTCACATTCTTTAATTAAATCTTGCACTAAATTCTACAAAAAAAATTTCAAAATAAATATAATATTGATTATATATTTACTCAAGAATAAATTCATTTAATGAAATCAATACATAATAAAACAATGTATACTCTTAATACAATATATTTCCTGCATACATATTAACTGTATCATAAAACTCAGGTAATAACCTTTGATTTTTCAACTTTATGAAAAGAAAGGACTACCACAGATTAAATATTTACAGGAATAAAAAAGAAAAAAAGAATTCTGGACAGAAATAATAATAAAACAGAAGATTATTCAAAAAGAAAGCATGATATGCTTATTGTTTAAACTTTAAACTACACATAGTCACCTGTACAGAATAGCATAATTTTTTAACAAAACTCAGAACAGTTTTTTAAATTACCAATTACTTAAAAACTAAATACAAGTAAACAAATAGATCTGCCATATGAGAAGTGCACTGAATGATGGGAAACTGAGTTTGTGTATCATATACAATCTCAGTTTCTAGATTTAAACCAATGAAACATCCATGACTGGAAATAATACTTTAATTAAGCAAGCACAATATAGACAACAAATAAAAGCTTGAAAGCATATTTTGTGATGTATGAGACAAAATTAATCAACCAAAAATTGAAACCATGTCCCAAAGCTATGGAGAAGATGGCTGAATAGGAATTATATGTGCTATTTTAAACCATCATAGTTTAAATAAAACCATATTTATTTTTATTCATTCTTTGATTGTTTTTACGTTTTTAGTACGATGGCAATTTGTTAAATTAAAATTCTTTCTCTGATTTTTTTTTTTGGCAACTAAGTTGTTTAAATTAAACTATTTAACAGATTTGCTGACATCCACAAAAATGTTATGCATGTTAAGAAGCTGCATATGAACTTTTTCCTTCTCACTAATAGTTGGGATTTTAAAATACTCAATTTAACATCTTTGATGAGAAGAATTAGTTAACAATAAATTTCAAAGCTTCATTTTCAGGTAGACATTACAGAAAACACAACATTAAAATAACAGAAAATGGCAGCACATAACTTTGGTTCTTGTATACTTTCCTGTCGACTATTTTTGTTACACAAAATTAATCATCAAACAATGTGATTTAACGGCAATAATGGATAATCATTATGTCATATTTGCTGTTGTCAACTGCAGAGTTGCATATCACACATTATATACATCACATATTCAATTTTTATTTATTTTGTGGATAAACCAGTTGTTTTTATAATGAAGGGTATAAGTTAATTGCTTTTTCTCTCACATTTTGAAAATATAATAAAGATTTGGACTTTTCTTACTGGGCCGAAAGTATGATTTTTTTTCCACCTGAGCCAAGCATGAATTTTGGTGAGAAGGACCAAATTATTTAAAACAAAAAGAAATTTGAATTTTCATTTGCCTTTTTTGTGGGGAGTAATTTTCGTAAAATGACAAAAATAACCATAACTTAAATTTTGGCTCAAAAAATTATAATTTTAAAAATAATTTTTATTAGAATCTGCATATTTTGACGTACTTACAGTGATATTTTTAAGCTCATTTGGATTTTAGATCCAGGGAAACATTTTTTTGAAGATGAACTGTATGTGATAAAGATATATCACAGTTTTATCTTTTTTTAATTACCTTATCTTTCAGCTCAACATATTTCTATTTTATAGCCTTTCCAGTTTAATTGCTGTTCTTTTAAAATGCCCTTTTACCAGCGATCGCGCACCTTGTACGTTGCTTCTATGGCAAACCATCCCTCCTGTATTCGCTTCAATCGGCGCTGAGCTGTGACGTCATCGCTTTCGGCGGCTCTTCCCCGCTCCTGCATTTTACGCATGCGTCGCTCTTGTTCGGTATGTTTTCGGGAGCTGTTTTGTTTTGGCGCTGCGGCCGAAAAGGGGCGTGTCTTTCAAATACAAATTAGAATGGTTCTTTTAATTATTAAATGTTAATTAGTTTCTGATTTGTTATTTTAATTTTCACGTAATTCTTAATCAACAAATTAGTTTAAATTAATCTTGCTCTCACATTTTTGCACTCCTGTTATTGGTATTTATACTAATGTTGTGCATTTTTCCAACAGAATTTTAATAAAAATGATGCTGTAAATTTTATGCAAAACATCGTCTGATCTGAGGCTGGCCTGTGTCGGCGCTCGTATCCTAGAATCGCCGTAGCGCTGATTCTTTGGAGATCAATTTCGCGTTTTCAGTTTTTAATTATTCTATAAAAATGCTGTTGTAAATTTTAAGTTTAATATTTTAAAAGTTTTAATTCAACTGGTAATTTAATTAATTCGTCATTAATTCTACATCCCTTATTGGATTCGGCCAGAAGGAATATTTCAAAGATTCTTCGAATTTTACGAAATTTGAGCCAGTACTTTTTAAAGACTTGATGTGCTGCTTTCATCTCATCCTTCCTCCTTCTTCAAGAAAATGTAATAAACATTATTGGATCCTAACCTAAACAAGTTTTTATTTCAAGTAGTATGAGTCTCTTATTTTTCAACAAAGATCAAGTAAGAATGTTTTATTTATTTTATTATTATATTTTTGATTCTCTTCTCAAAGAATATCGACCTAAAGAACGTCATGCAATTTTTTGCATTGGGTTATTGCTCACACATTAATATTCCCATCAATTGCTCTCTTATATAAACTCCGTCACATTTGGCGCCGTTTATTCTTTTATGAAGAGAAAAGTTCATTTTATTTTGTTCTTAAAAATAATTATGAAATTTTGAAACTCATTTTTATGATGCAAACAATATTAATTGAAGATTTGATGCTCTTAATTAATTTATATTAAAAATGGAATATTATTTGAAGATTTGCTAATTTTTATTAAATTTTTAGAAGTGTAAAAATATTTTTAGGCTGCTGAAATTAAAGAAATTTTCTACAGAAGATCGTTAATTTCGGAACTTTCATTCTCAATTGGCTTGCATATATTTAATAATTTATTTATAATTGAAAAATTATATTTTAACAGAAATTAATTTTTATTCTGGTATTTTTCCATGAGATTTATTGAATCTCTTATGCAAATTTTAATGAAGAATGAAATTTTTAAAAATGAATTTATTCTTGTTAACAAATGAAAAATTATGGTGCTTTTTATATATATAAAGTTAAAAATATATATAATTCATGATGAATTAAAATATTTTTGAAAAATGTTAAATTTGTTCTTGTTCTAAGTTTTTGAGAACAAAATTTAAAGAGGCTATGGTTGTTCTTATTCTTATTTTGGGTTAATTTTTTATTAATTTATTGGCACTTTTAAATGAAATTGATATATTTTATGAATATTAAAAAATTATTGAAGCAAATTTTATTGGAATTAAATTTATTGAAGCTATGTTCTCATCATATTACTAATTTTGCTGCACTTATTCTCAATATGAATGAATAATCTTCATAGAAGCTCAAGTTTTCATGTGATTTTGTAGTTGTTTTATCATACATAAATTTTTTGAGTTCTTGGTTGCTTCTATAAAAGTTAAATTACTTATTGCAATAACACTACAAGTTCATTGACTCTCGCCAATTTTATACAAATATTTAGTATGATTATGATGTGCAAGCAGTCTGTGTTCTTTCCAGAAATTAAAATTCAAGAACTGTATTTATATTTTGAAAATATTACACAATAATTTGCATTTTCTGTTCTACATTTTGAGAACTCTGTTATTTGAATTTCAAAGAATTGTTGCTTCATCCTAATATCAATTTTATATTACACAGCATCTGCATCTTTTTATTGAAATTCTCATACCATAATCACAAAAAGGAGACTGGTATTATTTTTTTCTTTTTTGAGAAGTTATAGCCATTACCTAACTGCTGCATATTCTTGTTCCTGAAATAGTTACTGTCTGCTTATGCTACATTTTTAACATTCTACAATCTGAATATATACTAACAACTTCAATAAACTGGTTATTGTTATCATCTGACTTTGCTTACCTGGTGGAAAAATCTTCAGAATGTGTTATATCCATTGTTGGCTGATTTTCTCTGCTGTTTGCAAATATGATGGTTCCTGATAGTACAATAATTACTTACCTGCACTCTTTTGCGAGTTGAAGTGACTGTTGATGGTCGCCATTCATATAAGGCAAATATATCCGTGTGATTGCTCCTCGTCAGTCCTCTTCATCTTGTAGAACTTGTTTCTCCCTCATCAATGTTACTCATTTTTATGGATCTAAAGTATTACAAGTTTATAGCTGTGCCTATTTGCAATAGTTTTCTATCTTTTTCTACTCTCTGTGCAAAACCCGATTATGGAAGTGTACCGTCATTTATTTTAAAGTTCAGTTTTATAGCATTTACAGAAATTGCTGCTTCTTCAAATGGAACTTCTCAAATTTGGAAAAATTATTATTATTATTTGAAAATTTTTATTATGTTTAAATTATAGTGCCTTGTTATTCTAGTATTATTTCATAACCCAAATGTTTTCTAAATCATTTTTACCATATGCCTCACTTAAAGAAAATTATTTTATAAATGAAGAAAATTTTTTTGTTGCATTAAATTATATTGCAAATTACATGCAAAGCAACACATATTCTTAGAACTTTCCAGCGCATTATAAAGAAATATTCTTCTTGGTGAATATTTTATTTTTTTCTAAGAATCTAAAGTGTTTTTATAGTCTTTGTGACTTTCTTCAAATGTCACCAATTCCAATTTCGTCTCTAAAGAGTGCAAGTAGTGTTGTATTGTCTTAAATCTGCAATTTCTGCCTGCTTGAATACACCTTTACAAAAAAATGTATATGGGCAACTTAGACTTTCCAGCGCCTCTCAACAAGAGTCTTGTGCTCTTTGTGTCATTTTATTCTAAGTGCCACTTCGTCATATTATTCCTCAACATCATGGAACCACAGTTCATGATTTAGTCTCTGCTAATTACCTGATGTGTCTTCAAATGCTCTTACCTGCTGTGTCTTCAAATGCTCTTACGTGATGTGTCTTCAAATGCTCATCATTGTTTAGTGCTAAAATCTCCTGATAAAGTCTTCAATTTTATTTTAGTGGTGTGTGTTTCAGGCAAAAAAAGGCCAATTTGCTGCTACACTGCCATTGTGTCAATCAACCAACCAGTGTGCCACTTAACTTGCAAACTTTTCAGCAAGTAGTTACTTTTTTCTGAATGTGATTATCTTTTTAAAATCAGACTGATTTTAAAACTTTTAAACGTATTACATCTGATTATTTGTTATGTAAAAGCAGAACGTTTATATCCTTCATCTGTAAACAAACAAATTTTTTTTTTCTTCCTGCAAGCATTTTATTAGAAATATTCATCTGATTCTTTACAATAGTTTTAACAAGAATGTTGTATATTTTTGTCTGGTTTACATGCTTGCTAATGGTTTAACGGATCGCTATTAGCATTTTTGTAAGTTTTGATGAATTTATATTATGCAATTTAATTATTAAGCATAAATGCTTATTTGATTTGCAGATTCGTCATCGGTTTTGGATATCGCCTTTGACAATCTTGTAAGTTTTGTGTTTGTTCAATTTACAGATCTGCTAATCGTTTTAAGGGAATTGCTATTGGTGTTTTGTGAATTGTAATGAATACATATTAATAGTTTATATTTATTTGATTTACTGGTTTGATAATGGTCTCAAGCTGGTGAGAGGCTATTACCACTTTGGTAAGTTTTGTAAATACCACCCAAATAATTCATTTATTGTCAATAGCTGATTTTTCTATAGGATATTTATCCTTTTCATTAATGTTATATAAATTTATGATAACATGCTTTACATAACGGTGCACTGTGTTTGTTTTCATAATTTTCATAAAATGTGTCATTTGATTTTAACTTGTCTTTCATTATGAAAGTTAATGGTTAAATTATTTTTTTTTTTAGGATCCTCACTTTTTCTCACCTTCTCTCATTTTTTTCTCTGATTTTTTTTTTTTTTGCAAAAAAACCATGGTATATTAAAAAGAAAATTTATTGTGTATGAAGAGAAAATTTATTGAGTATTAAAAGAAAAATGAATTGAGTATATTTAAAAGAATTTTGTTGAATATTTCAGAAAGAATTTTATTGAGTATTTCATGAAAAATTATTTCTACTGAATATTTACAGAAAAATTTTATTGAGTACATTAAGTATGGAGTATTTTACTAAAGAAATGTGTCATTTATTGTTGGTTAAAACTTATGCATTATTTTGTTATATTTTGAAAAGTTTTTACAAATCCAACTATTTTGATGAATTTGATATTATTTATGAAAAATGAATTTAAATTTTGTTGCAACATGATTTTATGCAAATTTCATTATTATGGATAATAATTCTTATGCACTTATTATATACTTGTTTATGATATCAGTATTATGTGCATTATGTTAAATACTTAATTTTATATGATTTGAATTACTACTAATGCAATATGTATGACTTTAAAAAGTACATACTTAGGCCTTTGAATGAATTTAAAATCCTTACAATGGATTATTTTTTGTGCACATATATGTTATTTAGAGTTAATTTTATATGCTCTATTTTTAAAAGTCCTAGGCATCAGTCAGAATTTAAGGTATTCTTGACTTTTTGTTGCTTTAAAATTGCAACTTATTATAATTTAAATATTTATGTCTAGACAAGTCGGATAAGAAAGATATTACCGACTCTTTTTTTTATATTGCTTTACTGTTGCAACTATTTTGATATGATCTCATTGCTAATTTAAATTGAATATTAGTTTTTTTTTATATACATGATGGTATTTGTTTAGAGATCAAGATTAATGGAAGGTATGCCTTTCTTTGCTTAAAAAAAAAATGCAATGGGGCTTCTGTATACTCTGTTATATTGTATACCATAACAACTTGTATAATTTGTGATGAGATTTTTGAATGTACTACAATGATGTATATTCTTTCTCTTTTTCTTTTTGGTCGCTGCACATCACATCAAATTTTATTTTATTTACTTTTCATGGCTCTAAATTTATGTAATTTTGTCATTTTTACTTTGGCATATAAAAATTTTGTCTTCCCTTTGTCGAGAAAGGCTTTTACTGTTTTTAACCCTTTTTCTCCTTCTGGTCAGTCAAATTTTTTTCCGGTGAATGGGGGTATTGTGATAAAGATATATCACAGTTTTATCTTTTTAAATTACTTTATCTTTCAGCTCAACATATTTCTATTTTATAGCCTTTCCAGTTTAATTGCTGTTCTTTTAAAATGCCCTTTTACCAGCGATCGCGCGCCTTGTACGTTGCTTCTATGGCAAACCATCCCTCCTGTATTCACTTCAATCGGTGCTGAGCTGTGACGTCATCGCTTTCGGCGGCTCTTCCCCGCTCCTGCGTTTTACGCATGCGTCACTCTTGTTCGGTATGTTTTCGGGAGCTGTTTTGTTTTGGCGCTGCGGGCGAAAAGAGGCGTGTCTTTCAAATACAAATTAGAATGGTTCTTTTAATTATTAAATGTTAATTAGTTTCTGATTTGTTATTTTAATTTTCACGTAATTCCTAATCAACAAATTAGTTTAAATTAATCTTGCTCTCACATTTGTGCACCCCTTTTCTGGGTATAACTACTAATGTTGCGCATTTTTCCAACAGAATTTTAATAAAAATGATGCTGTAAATTTTAAGCAAAACGTCGTCTGATCTGAGGCTGGCCTGTGCCGGCGCTCGTATCGCCGTAGTGCTGATTCTTTGGAGATCAATTTCGCGTTTTCAGTTTTTAATTATTCTATAAAAATGCTGTTGTAAATTTTAAGTTTAATATTTTAAAAGTTTTAAACCAACTGGTAATTTAATTAATTCGTCATTAATTCTACATCCCTTATTGGATTCGGCCAGAAGGAATATTTCAAAGATTCTTCGAATTTTACGAAATTTGAGCCAGTACTTTTTAAAGACTTGATGTGCTGCTTTCATCTCATCCTTCCTCCTTCTTCAAGAAAATGTAATAAACATTATTGGATCCTAACCTAAACGAGTTTTTATTTCAAGTAGTATGAGTCTCTTATTTTTCAACAAAGATCAAGTAAGAATGTTTTATTTATTTTATTATTTTACTGTGATTCTCTTCAACGAATTTTTGACCAAAAGAACAGATGCACAAATTGTGCAGGGTTAATTGCATATTTCAATATTTAAAAGTTTACTATACGATATATTCCTTATTCTCCATCTCATCAAATCAATCCACGTCACACTGTAGTCTAAAAATACAGACTTAGAAATGTGCAATTTGAGAAAAATTCAAAATTTTGACACCCCCCCCCCCCATATATCACAAAAACTATAAGGTCTAGGAAGGAAAATTTTTTAATGGGTTCATATTAGAGATGTAACGAATAGCGATTTGGTCGAATAGCCGAATACTGACTTTAAAAAAAAAATTATTTTAATTGTTTATTTATTTATTTTTTTCAATTTTAAAATCAAAAATTAAATTAAGGACTAATTGAAATTAATTTTTTGTTTGAGTGTTCAAAAATCATAACAGCTGAATGTATGCAAGCACAGTATATAGTGAACGTTTGTTTTCTGATATATGAAACCAAACGAAACCGACTTCTTCCTGTAAATGCTGAAAAGTTATTATTTTTGCATCACAATTTCAGGCTTTACAGTGATAAATAATATTTTGTTAACCCTGTATGTTATTTTGAAGTAACTCATTAAATGTTTTTTCATTATAGGTAATAGTTTTTCTTTTTCTTTTCAATGTATCAAACTCATTAGTTCATTTAATCAACATCTAATGTTTAATTTTTAATTAGTAAAGTAATTATATAGTCATATTTATTCTATTTTTTTTTATTTAAAAGTAAAACTAAAAACTAGAAAATTAATTTAATTTGTGAAAGATTAAACATTTTTACAAGACAGTAAGGTATTTGTTTTTAATATTTATGAATTTTATTGTTTAAGAAACTTATTACAAATCAGATTAAAAAAATAGATATAAAGTTTATATTTTTAAATTCACTGATGATTTAAACTTTAAATGCAGTATATATTTTGCATTTTAATGTAAAAGAAATTAATGCTGCAATACTTACTTAAATTCACATGTTGCCTAAATATGCAGCAAGAAAAATATTTTTATTTATGTAATATCATTATATACAGTTATTTATAAGTTGTCATGAAGCTTTGAAATTGAGTAAGTATTAGGATTTCTTTTTCTTATAATAATTAATGTATTTAGGTATAATTCTTTAATATTGTTTGTTAAAAATATCTAAAATCACATTTTGTTTTGACTTTCTGGAACTTATTTAACCAAATATCTTAGAATATTCGGCCAAATATGCAAGTATTTGGCAAAATATCTAATTATATTCGGCTACAGGTATTCGGCCGAATATCTGTTTAATATTCGGCAAAAAGGCCGAATACCAAATAGTGGCAGAATATTCGTTACATTACATCCCTAGTTCATATCTAGGAAGGAGTAGTATTTACACAAAGTTTCACCCAAATCCCTGTTGGGTGGGATACAAGGTCTGACTGAGTTGACATGGAATGACCCCAAGAGCAAAAAAGTTATTCTTGTTAAATTGCCACTATTTAAATAGTTTTGTTTTCCCCTTTAATGTTTATTTGTGAAGAAATCCTGTTCATCAAAATGGCAATAGTTGTGTTAAATATAATGTAAAACTGTTTTAAAAATTAACTTTTTAATATTTTTTAAATCCTTAAATATGGGAGTATTAAGTATTCAGTTTATCTATGTGTTGAATATTCAGTATTTGGCCAAAATCACTATTTGGTGCAACCCTAACATAAAACCAAGAAAATATCTTGTGATTATATTCTGACATTATAATTATTCATTATTGTCAGAAAGCGATACTGTTTAGCTAACATTATTTATAGTAAGTAACTGACAGGGAAGTGCACAAGTACTTTTTTGTTTAAGTGAATGTCAGAGCTACACCATAGAAGTATTTATTTAATGATGAAAATACGTAAAGAAAATAAGTTCATGAAGGAAAAAAGCCCGAATGATTTAAATCTGAGTGACAATTTTCACCAACACTGAAATTTAAAAAATCTTACAGAAAGATAAATTATTCTGGATAGAGAAAAGCAAATTCAATTTATATATGACTTACTTTTAAAATATCTGGTTTTGTTTCTTGTATAACAGTGGTCTTTCCTGGCCATGAATAAACTTTGAAATGGATACCTTTATCAAGAAAATTTTGTACTATTTCTAAATAATTAAGTGCTTCTTTAAATCTAGAAAAAGAAATAATAATTTGCCAAATTTTAGAGGGAAAAAAATAATATTTAAAAAAATTTGCTTATTTAATATATAAAATAATAAGAAACTTCAAATGAAATTGGTCACATTTTATTTAAATACTATTATAATAAACTATGTTATTGCAAATGATATATAGCAACATTAACTGAATATTTTAAAAAGACAATTTTTCAAAACAAATACCTATTTAATTTCCTAAAGGCAAGTCCCAGAGAATAATGGGCAGCTGGAAAAGTTATAGAATCATGATGTTCTATAATATCCTTTAAAATAGTAATGCATTTTTCCAAATCCTAAAAGTTGAAAAAAAATTATATAGAGAAAGTTAAAAGTAATAATTATTAATAAAAGTAATACGTAAATACAGTCAAACCTCGTTAACACGAACACACTTAACACAAATTACTTTTAGCACGAACTGTTTCTGATTACCCCATCCAGTTGCATGTAATGTATTTAATTTCACATAACATGAGCTACTTTTAATTAACACGAACAAAAATGATTTCCCTTGAATGTTTGCGTTAACGAGGCTCGACTGTATAAATCTGGAAAAGACTTTTCTTCCCAAGGGTATGCGTACCCCTAAACATTTTGTAAACCTAATGCCATATTAATAATAGTTGTCATTTATCCAAAATCATCAATACCATCGGATTCTTAACAGTTCATATTGAAACTTCAAAATAAAAAATTAATCACAAATGTATAGCATTGATTATAAATCAGTACTGTATCAAGAGCTCAGTTTGATTGCCTCAGTAGCTTATCTTAATTTCCTTGGATATAGTGACATAAAGTAGTTTGATTTAATTCAAGAAAAATGCCTCACTTGTGCACAAAATCACCACAATAGCATCTAACACATAATAGGACAGGTGTAGTCTCTGAGACTGCATGCAAAGATTTTTTTTATGAAGAAGACACAATGTTCTTGCAAATCTTTTCAAAACAAAAATTTCTTTGAAAAATTATTATTATTTTTTTTTATCTGTCCTATAAATTTCAATAATAATTAGATTTTAACAGCAAGATTATTTGATATTCAAAAGAGCTTACAAAATCAAATTTTACGTCTCAATGGGAAAATCAGAAAAAAAAAAAGACAATATGATTCAATGTGTTACTTTTCAAATAAAGATGAAGAAAGATAACAGGTATTTTTCTTCCCTCATTGACTTTTGCTATTATTTTATTTTTTAAATATCTTTTAAGATATCAGAATAAGGGTTGATTAAGGGTTGACTACAACATAAAAAATGTTTAAAGATTAACCCAGCAGGGTGAATACATATTATGAATTGGTATTTTTATTATGTACATGCAAAGGAATTCACAAGAACATTCATCATTAAAATATATACTTAAAAAATACTAAAAGTACACTTACATCATGACCCCCAGATTTACAATAAGCAATGCCATATGAATATTTGATGCAGACAATATCACATTCTTCAAATGATAAAAACTAAAAAGGAAGAAGAAAATTCACTGAAATTTTACTTTAATACTTAACAATTGATGTACAATATTTTCTTAAAGATGAATGCATAAAATGTATTACACAATGTTCTTGGGTACATAGAGCTATTGTTAGGCTAATATTGTAGTAATCTTTTTTTCATTTAAATACAACATTCAAATATTTCAGTTTAAACAGTACAATTTTATTTTTTAAGCATATAAAATGTTGTACTATATGTCAAAATAAGTATGCTTTAGTTAAAAAAAAATATGACAACTGTTCATTACAATATTTTCCTTAAACTAGAGCTTTCTTATATGATAATTAGCTGGGCTTTGCATGTCTAGAAAGTCGCTTTCTTTGCAGGAGCCTCAAAGGTGCAAGGCCCCCAAAGTGCATTTTACATGCAAACAGAAAATACATAAATAAGATACTTACACAAAAATAACTAATAAAAATATAAAAGACGCATGTAAATAATGTTTTCGCAACACAAATAAAATAAACTTTATTATGGAGCTCACTGACAAATTTTCTGTGAAGCGCCACCTACACTTTCTCCACTAAGTAAAACAAGAAAGAAAACTCATGCATCATGCATAGATTATGAAACACTTTCCAACACTTACAGAATATTTTAACAAAACTTTACTGTTTAATAATGAAAATAAGATACCCAAGCAAACATTTTAGAAAACGCATAACACATTTGAAAACCAGATTTCAGTAATTACTACCATACACAGCCGGAAAAGTACTCTAATTTTTTTGTGAAGCCCTGTATATGATCAATAGATTTTTTTTTTATATATATTCTACACAGTATGCTAAAATTTATTTTAGTAAGAAAATGCACAACACAAGTGAAAATTCACCTAAGACAATTTCTACCAATAGACGAAACATACTTAAATTCTTTTATACAGCCCTGTATATTACCTAAAAATTTTTATACATACCACATATTAAGCTAACATTTAATTCAGGCAAAAACACGCTTAAAATTATTGTTATCACACTTCCACTATGTATCCAGTTCTTCGCATGTCTTGTATATGATTTTATCCATATTATACAAACATTTCTAAGTATACTTAATATAGCTTAGTTTCAAAATGCATAACTTAATTAAAAACCAACTTTAAGCAATTTATACGCTCATACTTAGTAATGCTTTCGAATTCTTTTGTGTAGACCTGTATATGATCTATATATGATTTATACACACCACCTAGTACCCAAAAATTTAGTTCAGCTTAAAAACATATACTATAACTGAAAGTGCATTCCAGCAATTATCGCTAAAAGACAATACTTCAGACATAGTACTGTATCCGAAATCTTTTGCATTTCCTTGTAAATGAACGATAAATGCTATGCATATCATATTCTACAACAAGTATCTAGTAGTAAATTTCAGTAATGTATATTGATTTCATTATATCAAGCAGGGCGGTCGCTCTGCCAAGCCAAGCTTAAAAAAAAAAACGCCACACAAACAACGCCAAGAACTGAACTAGACCGCTACTGCTTATTTACAGAAATCAACTTCGCAATGTTAAATCGACAAAACATGCCAGATTAAAATATCAGATAACAAATAAACCAAGCGTCGCAGAAAAAAAAAAAAACGAAAACTAGAAGAATCTAATGAAGAATTTCTTCAATTTAAGACCAAACTCATCTTCATGAGTGATTTATAAACAGAGATATAGATTTTTTTTTAAAACGTCGAGTTACTTAAAATGATCACTTTTTTCTTCGTCAAACTTTTTTTTTTCAAACAACCTACAGACCTTAATATTCGGCAGAATAAAAAAAGGATTGCATTTTTGGACAAGTAATTACGTAATCTATGTGCTTTTATAAAATTCAGTGTAAAAAAATATTATTTTCTATCCTTAATTAGCAAAAAACTGTTAATTAACTTGGCGATTAAAAAATTATGCCAAAACAGAGATAAAACATGCCAACGACCATGTACCATCTCTATAATAAAACCGTAAGTCATGTGACTGTCATCAACAGTTCCGGAATGTCCGTTTCACTTTTTCATATGCCAGGCGGCCATTTTTATTAAAAATTATTTTTTCGAATAAAACTTCATAAATGTGACATTTTTAGAAAGATCGTTCAAAATAAATTAATATTTGAGAGATGACTTACGTTCAATTATGTATATATTCTCCAATAACTTCAGTTCAAATTAGCTTCGCAGTTCAAATTCTCTATCCATGAAAGTAAACAAAAAAAAAAAGATTCATTCGTCGTGAAGGTTTAAAATATTAAACCATTAAACCATGGAGATAATCGTTCGTAAAGTTAGTTTTCCCTGAAAGATTTTTTGGAGCGCTGCCTGGTGTAAAAAAAATAATTCGTACCAGTGACACAATCAAATTTTACCACAATTATGTGCTATACAACTCAACTTCATTCTTTATCTTTTCTTGATGTAAGCTGAATGTAAACAAATACAACTTATGTAATGATATTTAATGAATCAAATTTCGAAACAAATTGCCAGTTAATTTGGTATTTATGTATTATACGTGAAAGGAAGAGAGACCACCGAAAATGATTGTTTATCACCAATCGATTTCAAAACAGTAATTTAATATACATTCACAAAATACATAACATCATTAAGTACTTTTGTGTTATTTGGGCGCAAATCTCGCCAATAGAATTTTTAAAATCGCCAATACCAGCTTTTATTTTTCGCGTGTGCAAATTAGAAACGATACTTTTATTTTGAAATCAAATGTTCTGATGGAACAGCTGTCGTAGACGCACCGGGGCACTATATTAACTATAGAGTTGCAATATAGAGAGAAAAAACGGGTTGCTGTAATTAGAATTATAGGCGGTAATGTTGGTGTGACATATTTACGTGATTATCAAAACTGGCTTCCAAAAGTTCAATGTTTCACCAAACCATACTCGAAAATTACGTGTTATAATATGCACTCCGATTATGTCACCATTATTCAAGACGTTTTAAATGAGAATAATGATAGATTTTCTTCTTGATTCTCCCGTAATCAAGTCTACAGCCAAAGTTAGCGAGAAACAAACAAACAAACAAAAAAATATTGGCAACAATATGGTTCAGTGTAAATGGTGGATATCATTAAAGACTTTCACAAAATAGACTTCACTGCACCAAATCGTATTAACTAAAATACGCCATTTGGCAATGGATCCAATTACGGAAAACTACTTAATATGTTTAAGAATCTCCTCATTAGCAAGCATTTTGCAACTGATAAGCAAACGGATATGAAGCATAAATGCTTAAGTTGGTTAAGCGGTTTTTGTCAAGAAAGATGAAATACATAACAAAAAATATGCGAAATGCTACCATGATCGAAAAAGTTTTTGATTTGTCTATTAGAATCTCCCGGTTTGGCGAAGGATTACGGAAAAAAAATTAATTATGAATAAAAGTAACGTGTTACAGTGCTTAACATACATTTAAGGGAGACCAAACTGGTCGCCAGTGGCGGCTAGTCTGTATTATAATAGCACAAATCAGTTACAAGTTATAACAACATCAAATTTCATCTGCAAGTCAGCCATTTTCTTCTGAAGATATATATTTTTTTTAAATAAAACTTCATAATTATAAGAACACACATTTTATCAAACAATTAAATATGACTGCAAACTGTGGCAGATGACTGTTTCCAACATGAATAAGTATGAGAAATTCCCGTCAAGCGTATCGATCTGGGTGGCTCAGTCGCAGAGCGTCGGCATGGTATGCGTAAGGTCCCAGGTTCGAGTCCTGGCCCAGGTCAATTTTTCGCTCGTGTTTGTTTAGTGCATTTAATTGTCTGATAAAATGAGTGTTCTTAAAATATTGTAAAATAAAGTAATCAGACGTAGTGTTTATGCTTTAAAAAATATTTTAAATATATAATATACGTTTTTGAAAGATATTTAAAAATAAATTAGTTTTTGAGGGAGGATGTACCTTCTAAAATGTATACATTAAGAGTTATCGGCATTTAAAATTTCTTTCCAAACGTAAACAAAATTTTTGAAATGAATTAAAGGTGATTCATTTATTTCTTTAAAAAAAAAAAAAAAAAAAAAAAACGGTAAAGGACAGGCATTTTGTTCGCAGGAATACCTTTCACGTCATTTTTCTATAAATTAATGAAATCCAGTTGTTAAATTATTTTTGTTTTAGAAGTGAAGTTTCCATTTAAATTTATTGTAACAGTACAATGTTTAATCCTTCTATATTAAAAAAAAGTTTTTTGGAACTGAGCCAAAAACGAAATGGACCAATCAAATTCTGCGTAGATATTCCGGGTTAGTCTCATCGCTTTTCTATTAGGGACTTTTTTGAGGAGCGATTACTTTTTTCTAGCCATCCTACGGATTCGAAAATCATACCACCAGACGCGAAATATAACAAGCTTTCAGAAATTCAAAAAATTATCACGGTCGGACAATAAAAACTCAAAAAATCCTTAAAAATAGAGTAAAAAATCTTTTATTGAAAAAGTCATTTTTTATATTGTTGCCAAAAAAGCACAAATGATTATATTTTATCTCAAATAAAAAATGTATTTGCGCGAGACTATTAAAAACAATAATGAAAGTTTAAAATAATAATTAAATAATCACGTGTTGAAAGCAGGGAATAAAGAAAATTACGTCATAAAAATTGTGTTTACACATGAATCCTTCTAATACCTCGAAACGTATCTGATTGGTCAGAGCTTTCTGACTTTTCTTAGGGGGAATTAACATGAAAGTAGAGAATTTAGATAGGATGGACGCTATTAGAGGGGTTACCAAGAGGAAGAGACCCGAGTCTGTCGCTAATTTTAGCGCCAACTTCGCGATATATCGCCAAATTTGGCGGCCAAAATTAGCTGCCAAAAGTGGGGCCAACTTGACGCTATTTCCAATATTTCGCCAAATTTCCATAGACTGCTATTGAAATCCAATAGCGTTTACTCGCTTACAAAAAATCACCAAATTAAGATATTGCAATGCAACAAAAATTAATATTAGCTTATGAATAGAGCTTAATTGAACTATTTACATTATTTTTAAGCACAAATACTAGCTATTTACAATATTCGTAACACTATATATACAATTGGTTCATGTTAGTTATCCTGTCGACCAAATTACTGTCGCCAAATTCATATATACTAGGGGGCTCAGCCCCCTACTCGCTAACGCTCGCCAACCCCCCGTGAATTGCAAAGCAATTCACATTGAGACCGCTACGCGGTCCCAGCTCGCTTCGCTCGCTCGCCCCTTTTTATTTTTCTAATAATTCTAGCCGGAATAAGTACTACAATAAATCATTTGAACATATGAAATTGACAATTTTTTTAATGTAAAAAAGTAATCGAAAACTCCGTTGAAAACACAACTAAAAATGCATTTAGTTGATGCTACTAATGGACATATAAATCATTTAAATACTATGAAAAAAGGATCTTGGAAACATAATTAGTTTAAAACTTATTGCACCTATAATATTGTACAGCACTGCTTAAATTCACTAAAAAAAAAAAAAACACTACGTGGTAGGAAGATAGTTTATCATCAATGATTGTGTAAATTTCGTTCAACATTTCACTATTCTAATTGATTATAGATTTCTGCAAAAGAAATTTTTACTTCATTGAAATTGAAGAAAAATCATTTTTACTTCAATAAAACATCAACAGATGGCAGCAGGGGTTCTAGAAAGTTGTATTTTTTTTATCTCTGATTTTTTGTGTGAGTGAAATTCGTAAATAAATTCTAAATAAGAGTTGAGAATTCAATATCACTCATAATTAAACGACAACATTACTCATAATTAAAATGAGGAATCATCTCAGACGCTTTGGATTACGTTCATATTATTTTATTTTTAATAATTGCTAGCTAGAGTTTCAGTGCATTGACACTGGGCGCCATATTGGAGGTGGAGCTAACACAATCTTGTCTGTTCATTGGTCTGAGCTCTGGAAACTACGGCTGTTGCCAACGATAAGGTAGAAATTCAGCCCTATTTTCGCGCCACGTAAGACAATTATATATATAGATTAAACGAGCAAGAGATTTTCCCTATTATTCATATATATTAAACGAGCAAGAGATTTTCCTGATTATGAATGATATCGTAAACGACGTGGAAGATTTTCACGAAAATTGTCCCCTGTACTAAATCGAGCACGAAAAAAAGATCTAGCTAGGTTCCGAATACAAGAAAATTCGTTTTTACAGGGTAAAACAAACTCAGCCCTGAAAATGTTTTTTGTCATAAATGGAAAAATACTCAAACGATTTACACGAAACGTGTTGCCTATACTAATTCGAGCACGAGAAATCAATCTAGCTAGGTTTCGAATTCGGGAAAGGTCATTTTGATCTATTAAAAGGAACTCAGCACTAAGAATGCTGCTATATATCGAAAACGGCACTAACGATTTTTACAAAAATTAATGACTATACTAATTCGAGCACAAGAAATCGATCTAGCTAGGTCACTAATTCGAGAAAACTCGTTTTCTGTGTTTAAAACTCGACGTGGTATAAAAAACAAGTCTTGAAAAAAAATCGAAAAGTACAGAAAGTTCTTTGTTCAGATCGACTTTAGCTATCCAGTGCCAAAAAAAGTGGGTGCTTTTCGAACCAAAATGTACCAAAAAAAGAAATAAAGGAAAAAAAAATATTTATAAATATTGAAATGCAAACGAGATATTAAAACAAATATATCCCACAAGACTAAAGTAAGCCAGCGAGTATTTTTGTGTGAGTGTAGTATCCTCTTTAACTAACAATTGTGTTTTTAAACGGCCTCGACAAAATTTTAAAAGCGGTAAAAGAATTGAAAAAATTTAGTGATGCATAGTTACATAGATTAGATCAGTTTCTACTGACATCACAAACATTCACCTGTCGAGAGTGATAATTATGAAAAATATTGTAAATAAATAAATATCCAATATTATTTTTTTTCTATTTTCCTTAATACATTTTAAAATTTATTTTAATAAAATATTGATAGTTGACACTTGAGTGAATGCAGCTTTTCCGATTTTTTTTTTTTATAATTCCAATGCCAACATTCACCCATTTGTTTATTTGGCGTTAGAGTCTGGGTCTGGCGATTACTTTGGCGATAGTTTATTTTATGGAAAATGGTTGACAGGATAATGCGGAAATATCAAATATAGTTTTTTAAAAACACTCTTTTATAAGCAACCAATGGTCATCTTGAAAATACCGCGGAATTCATATTTTTTACGTAAAATATCTATTACAATGCATTAATTTGGGCTGGGCAAAGACCTCTATTATGAAAAATTCACTTCTTTTTTATACATTTGCCAGGAAGCTCAAAATAATGAATTTATTTGAAGTATATACTTTTTGCTCTGTTTATTTATCAACAAAAGAGAATCAGAAAGAAACATTATTTAAATTATCTTTTTACTCCTTTAAATTTGTCATCGTGTAATCGTAAATTTATTGATATTTAATTATTAATTGATGAAAGCGTATTCTGTATGTTACATTTTTTTTAACAATTTATTTTTTACTTTTAACTCTTTAAAATATTGACTTTTGCCATTTCACAGCGCTTTGGCCTATTTTGGCGAGCATTTTACTGTCACATAATTAAAGCCGTTGTTTTTCAACTCCCATACAATTGCACGAGTTACAGAGATATTTGGCGATTTATCACCTGTGACCGCCTATCACCCTAATTGAAAAAGAACAACCAATTTCAAGTGAATGTATCATATATATTATTTCTCCTGTCAACATCCCTTTTTTCTGAAAATATGAAACGCAGAACGACGACGTGCGATAGCATATGAAAGGATTTTGAAAACGCTTCTGACATAGCACACTTAACATTTCGTTAAAACATGTTTTCGATTAAAAATTGCTGATAATTAAAAATTAAATCGGCATTGTTTTCCTAAATGAAATGAAAGGTTTTCCTCAAAACATTTTTGCCAAAAAAATTAAATACCACATTATATGATGCTCAGCAATTATTATAAAAAACACTGCACGGGTTTATTTTATATTTATGATTAAAAAGCGAAATTTAAATTGAAATGTTTAGATTTATATTTCTATGTGTCATGTTTTTCCCGAAGCGGATGACGTCATCCTCTAATGCAGTTAAAATACGATTGTTATTATTATTTTTTTTTTTTCGTGCGTGCCTTTAGCAATCTTGGATCAGTTTTTACTCTAACTTTGATGGAATAGATGATATTCTGGATTGACTAACAACTAAATGTTGTTTACAGATATTTTTATCCTTGCTTTATCTTTAGAAGTTTAAACCTGCATTTAATAACTATTACATATTGATAAAAAATGGTACTTCTCTTTTATCCCGTCGACCACTTTTTATAAGAAAAAACTATCGCCAAATAAATGGGAGAACGTTGCCATTGGAATATCAAAATAAATAAATAAAATATAAGAATTTAAGGACACAATTGCTATTTTAATTAATGAAATAACTAATAAACCAGTAAAACATAATGAAAAATACACGCAAATGTCGAATTAAAAACCACTTGATGATTTAACAAACACGTATAATGCTTCTGACATCAAGTAAATGGGACTGCATTTTTGGCGTTTAATCTTACAATTTGGCGATAGTTTTTTGTTATGGAAAGTGGTCGACAGCATAATAGAGAAGTACCTAAAAAATATTAGATTTCAGTGCGAAATCCTCGCACGGGCCCTCTGGTTAATTTATAATTAAATTGTAAAAATATAAAAATGTTGCATTGTCATCGGCAAAACACTTTTCAACATAATTTATATAATTCTTGCCTATCAGGAATTGTGTTAAAAATCGATTGGAAAATTCCATGAATAAAAAAAAAGTAATTAAAATAAGCTAGCAAAAAAATAAAATAAAATAAAATAAAATAAAAAAATACCTGTTGAAAAAAATTACCGAGCGAGGATTGGTCTACTAGGTACTTGTAAGATTAAATGCCAATAATGGTTGATCGAAAATGTCACATTCACTTGACAACACGTGTTTATGTCATCAAGTTATTTTTATTTCGACGTTTTATTTATATTTTTATTAATGTTATACTAATTTATTTGTTTTTTCGTTATTTAAAATAAAAATTATGTCAATTTGTATAATTTGGTGAGTGAGCAGAAAAAAAAGAAAATTACGTCATAAAAATCGGGTTTACACATGAATATTAAAAATTAAAAAGATGAATTAAATGAAAAAGCATTATAACTAGTTACATGAAAAAGCATTATAACCAGATTACAGAAGAAAGTCGCCGTTCATGATATCATCATCATCATCTTTTTTAAAACAGGATACATTACCAGGTTTTAAGAGGTTGTGAAATCAGAACGGGGGTTGGTGAGCGTAGCGAGCAGGGGGCAGAGCCCCCTAGTATTTAAAAAAAAAAGAAATGATATCTACAAAAACAACTTTTCAAAAGTAAAAAAAGGCCAAGCGTAAAAAAAAAAAAAAAAAAGTTGTGGCTAAAAAATGGTGTGATATAAAATTTCCAAGCTATTATATTGCTTATTTAACTTTTTTCCATTAAATAAGTTATCATATATATAAGTCGAGTGCCTACGTATATGTTAATAGAAATCGTTTTCTCCTGTACTAAATACATCCTAATGAGTTTCTGAAAATTCAATTTTTTTCAAATTATGCATGATGAGCTTGGCGGCCATCTTTGCATATTATTCACAAAATTCTAACCACCCAAATCCGTAGTTAAAATCCGAAGTTCAAAATTGTTATTTAAGCAAATATTTAAGAGTTTCATTTATAGACTTGTATGCTCTGAAAATTGTGTCTTAAGATAATGATGACTTATCTTAAAGATTCATCTTATGATTTATTTTTTAGAGTAATTATTAATTTCAAACTAGTAAAAATCAATTTATCAAAATATCAGTCTTATCTAATTTATCTGTCCGTAGTTAGAATCTGAAGTTCGAATTTTTTTTAAGCATATTACGCTTTTACTTTAGAAATTTGGGTGCTTAGAAATATGGAAAGATGGCCGCCAAGCCCATCATGCATAATTTGAAAAAAATTGAATTTTCAGAAACTCATTAGGATGTATTTAGAACAGGAGAAAACGATTTCTATTAACATATTCGTAGGCACTCGAATTATATATATGATAACTTATTTAATGGAAAAACATTAAATAAGCAATATAATAGCTTGGAAATTTTATATCACACCATTTTTTAGCCACAACTTTTTTTTTTTTTTTTATGCTTGGCCTTTTTTTACTTTTGAAAAGTTGTTTTTGTAGATTAGAAATAATGTAACATAAAATTAAACTACATCACAAACAGTTTTTCCAGTAGATCATTATGTAACCAAATTATTTTGTGTGGCCCTGTAAAAGAATGATAAAGTTTTACATTCCATATTCTACAGAAAGCATGTTTTAGTACACATCAGAAATTCATATCAATTTCATTATGTTTGTAATCGTGTAAGAGGATTAAAATACATCACAAACAATTTTTTCCCATAGACCATAATATAACAGAATTCTTTTGAGTGCTCCTGTAAATAAAGTATAAGTCCTATACACACCATATTTTATAGTAAGAATCTTTTAGTGCAATTCAATGATGTATACTAATTTCAATATGTTTTAAATAGAGTAACCTCATTAAAATATACTGCAAAGGATTTCCTTCCCATAGGCCATAATGTAATGGCATTCTTTTGGGGGCATGTTTTTGGGTAAATGAACTATAAATGCTACACACTTCATTTTCAACACCGGATGTGCCATGGTTATTCTTCAATAACAAATATCAATTACATGGCAAGCTGAGTATATTTACGGAAATTAGAGCACAGACAGACTGACAAACCGAATGTATAAACACTTTTCAACTATGTTTGAAAATGTTAATAACAAAAATAAGTTAAATATTAATACCTGAAGAGCAAAATAAAGTAATTCAAAATGTATTTATACAGATATTACACAAAGAAATATCAGTAAAAAATCGCATCTGCAAAAAACATCCCCACCCTCCTTTTGCCATAATTCATGCTGGTGTATTAGGTGTACATTAGAGGGAAAAAGGTGAAAAAGAATCATGTACTATAATAATAATCTGAAATCTACAATTTATTTTTTATTTATTTATTTTTTGCTTATTGTTGTAAACATATTGCTATATATATATATATATATATATATATATATATATATATATATATATACACATTCAAATGGTTTGGTTTTTCTAATAATAATGTTTGTTTTGTTTTAT